>JASVEL010005770.1:0-50558 GCA_032618575.1 Nicotiana noctiflora
TGATATGAAAAAGCCTGAGCAGAGCTCTGAGCTAGAAGAGCACTCAATGCAGGCTGACTCTACTGACGACCCTACTGGCCCTGATAACCCTGATGGCCCCGACGACCATGATCTGATGAAGCTCCACTGGACTCTGTACGTCCTAACTGATGAGATCTAAATGAACGGCCCTTACTATACTGAGTCTGGCCCCTAGATGGAGCACCACTGTAACTACTAGTATCATGAGGCCTCTTAGCCTCTCTCTCCTCACGCTCTCTACGGCGATCTGTCTCAATATGACGGGCAACATCAACCACCTCCTCAAAGGTAGCTGCCGAAGCCCTCTCTCTGGTCATCAATATACAGATGGGATAGATAAGAACATCTATAAATCTGTCGATCCTCTCTCTGTCCGTTGGGATCATCCACATGGCATGACGGGCTAGCTGTGTGAATCTCAACTCATACTGAGTTACCGACATATCCCCCTACTTCATCCACTCAAACCGACGATGCAGCTCCTTTCTCTGGGACTGAGGCACATACTTCTCCAAAAATACCATAGAGAACTACTGCCAAGTGAGGGGCGTTTCCATAGCAGGCCTACGCCTCTCAAAATCCTTCCACCACTAAAATGCTGGACCTGTGAACTGAAAGGTGGTGAAAGCAACTCCGCCGGACTCCAAAATACCTGCAGTGTGAAGCATACACTAACACTTATCAAGAAAACCCTGGGCGTCCTCTCCCTCAGCACCACTGAATGGCGGACGTTGGAGCCTCTCAAACCTCTTCAGACAACGCTGCTCATCGCCAGGAATAACTGGAACCACATGAGTTGGGGCTGGTGCAACAAGTGCAGCTAGCTGAACTGGAGCTGCCCCAGGTGCCTGAATACCCTGAACTATCAGCTCGGGTGTGCGAGCCACGGGGGTATGATTCCCTCTCTCTCTGCCTGTGAAGAAGCCGCTACAGTAGAGGCTACAACCACCTTAGCCAAGCCAGCGCATACTAATAGAATCTGGGCCAAAGTCTCCTGAAGACCTGGTATCAAAATAGAAACTGCCAGTGCTTGAACCTGAGCTGCTGGAGCGTTTGCAGCTGGAACCTGATCCTAAACCTGGGCCACCTGTGCTGGAATTTGACCCTGAGTCTGGTCAGCTGGTGGGTCAGCAGGTTCTGGTACTGCTGCCCTACCTCTACCACGACCACGGCCTCTAGGTGCCAATGGTGGTCGTCCGCCACGTCCGCTAGCACGTGATCTCGCCATCTGCGAGAGAATAGAATATGGAAAAAAAATTAGTTTCACGATAACACAAACCGCACGATATGAATCCAAGAAAAGTGAGGTTTTTCCTAAAGTTTCTGTAGCCTTCCGAGGATAGATACGGATGTCTACGTACCGATCCGCAAGAGCCTACTAAACCGGCTCATGACTCGCAAGGCCTAGTAACCTGGCTCTGATACCAACTTGTCACGACCCAAATCCAGTCGTGATGGCGCCCAACAATTAAGCTAGGCTAGCTAGACAAACAGTTGATTTTCATAGATAATATCAGTCCCAAATGGACAACTCAAGAAGAATATACGAGTCAAAGAAACTCCAATAATAATAATACGAACAAAATACTGAGAAGTGCGAAAAAAACTAACACTCCCAAAGATCTGGAGTCACAAGTCTAGAGCCTCTAAACAAAACCCGAATAGTGATAGAGAATAATGTATGAAATACTCAAATCTGAACATAAAGTATTAACTGAAAAGAAATGAGAAGCTAACTTCTGCGAACGTCGGTAGCTACCTCAGCAACTCGAAATAACTATGATATAAGCTGGAGTGCTCGTCTACCCCTCCTGCGTACTAAATGTGCAGGGAGTAGGGGTGAGTACTAGGTACTCAGTGAGTAAAAAGTATATAATAATAGCTGAAAGCAGGAAATCCACAGAATACCACAAAGCAAAGCTAAACTACAGTCCGGTACCTACCACGAACTAACAACAACAACAACAAAGCACAACTAGCACAGATAATCTACAGATAAAATGCATTGCAATGCACATGACCGCTACGGCGTGTAGCCCGATCCGTTTAACATCGACGGCGCTCACTGGGGGTGTGTACAAACTCCGGAGGGGCTCCTTCAGCCCAAGCGCAATATTCATATCATCCGCTGCAGCGTACAGCCCGATCCTTATATCATGCTGCGGCATGCAGCCCGATCCATCCTCAGTCCACAACATGCATATGAGTCACACAACAGTTCAAATTATTTATTTCCATGTTCCAGTTCATTAATGATGAAAATACTTAAATTTTATTTAATTTTCCAAGAACAGGTGACTTAGCATTTCATAATAGTGATTTCAAACCAGGACTGAGATTAGTGATTAAGCAAATCAAGCTATCACATATATATCTATCCCATAGGGATACTAAAGGTCGGCACAAGGCCCCAAACATGGCTTACAGCCCACAATATATCTAACACAGTGTGTTTCAACCACATATAACATGTTATTCATATCTGAGATGGACCTGATAACGTCCATTTCCACCGCTAAAAAGCAATAGGCACGGTCGTATGCAATATATTTACCCAACTATGAGTCGGGGTCGAATCCCACAGAGAACAATATGTAAGCGATTAGGAATGCAAGAAAATTATCACTAGTCGCGCTAAGCCAAACACTTAAGATTTTGGGTTTTGGAAAATGTTTATATCTAAATGCAAAAATGTAAACTAACCTAGAAAGCAAATTAAAGTGATCAATGGCTACAAGTATGAATGCATCGGGAATTACACTCAAGTAACGATCCAATGTATTTCACGATTTTACAAATATGAGTGAGTTTATGTTAATTAGCCACGGATAATAATTCTTAATTGGCTTCTTCCGAAGACTAACAAGACTTCCTAATTGAATTATCCCTAATCACAATTAGAAGACTAAGCGCACCCGATAGGCTACAAGTAGTCAATCATATCCCTAGGTTGAATCTATAAAGTGAGGGTTAACGCCTCAAGTTCTTGTTAATTAATCTATCCCAACTCCGAATTATCTTTCCCAAAATTAATTCAAAGTAAATGGGCGAGTCCTAGAGTTAGCTAATCTCTTTGGAAACATTAAAGAACAAGAATAATTAAAGTAACAATAACTCAATTCGTAAATATACAAAAATCATTCAATACATAAGCACAACAAGGTATTTAATCCACACTTTAAATATGAATATTCCCATAAACAAGATTCAAGTGTTGGAAATAAATACTACACACTTAGATATACAATACAAAGCAAGGAAATGAAGAAATAAACATAAATGGGTAAGAAATCCTGAACCACAAGCTTTAATCTTCAAGACCCAAGTGTGTATACAATACCCTAGCCTTCAAACTTGTTCTCTCTAAGCCAAAAATATGTCCAAAATGCCCAAAGATCATAATAATGTCTATTTGGACGAGTATAAAAATGATTTGGGGTTCAGATTTGTGAAATGCCCGTTCTGTCCAGGTCTGATGCTCAACTTTCGCACCTGCGGAAAGTACCTCGCAGGTGTGGCTCCGCTTAAGCGGAATTTACCCGCAGAAGCAACAATGGGCCTCCTATCAAGCCGTCGCAGAAGCAGACATCTGGCCGCTGAAGCGACATCGTTGAAGCGCATACGGTTCCGCAGAAGCGGAATTCTTTCGCAGGCGCGATCCACCACTCGCAGAAGCGTGGCCGCTTCTGAGTCTTTATCTCCGCAGAAGCGGAATTGGCTGGTTCTTCGACTATTCGCACAAGCGACCAAAATCTCGCAGAGGCAAGATCGATTCTGTGATCAAAATATGCAGAAGCGAAATGCCTGACAGTTATGCAATGTTTCCTCTCTTTTTAGCTCAATTCCTTGTCACTTCAGCCCAAATCACCTACTAGCATCATTTACCTGATAATCTAGCAATAACCACCAAAAGCAACCTCATTTCATATTAAAAAGGCATAAAAAGCTAAGCAAAAGAGACTACGATGAGTGGTAAAATCACCACTCATCAACACCCCCAACTTAAGCTTTTGCTTGTCCTCAAGCAAATCAAAACCACAACTTTAATGAGGCTTCACCATTTACAAAACAAGTGTCATTGCGATTATGAACATATCACCACATCCCCAACTTGTCTCATTCAAACACCATACTTATGGATTTGGTTGATACTAACAATTAGGCTCAAGTATGTATATCTTTTCTCGAATAACTCCCTCCTAAGGAAAACCAACTTCAACAATGTGCAAGGGAGTTCCAAAATAATCAAGTGACAAAAATAAGCCTCAATAAGTGACTCAAAGACACTAGGTCGCTATGATTGCTCACTTTACTCAATTTCACCGGTCTTTTCTAATTCATGCGCCCTCACAAGAAAGAAAGTCCCAACAAAGAACATTATATTTACAACACAACACAAGGGACAAAGTTTTCGAAAACACTCGCTCTCACAAAGAAACTTCAAGTGTTACAACACCTCATACCATAAGCTTGCCCTTATTTTAATTCAATGCTTATTCAAGAATGCTCAGTTGGAGGTCCCATAAGGACTTTTTAAGCTTGTAATGTAGGTTTAGGGAAGGTTGGATAAACATTTTGGGTGCAAGTGACTTCATCCTCCTTGATCACTACTCACAAGTTTCATTCTTTTGTATTTTGACTCTCTTTAACTCACATAGCCTCATTGTCATCTAGTTCCCAATATAGAACCACTTGACATACCTCTCCCAAAATTTTATTCAAAGCTCCACAATGTACATATTTACGTAAAGACTAACTTTTTTGTGTTTTTTTTTTAACTTTTGGAGCTTGAATACTTTAATACAAATACTTTGAGGCATGTGGATACTCAATGCACAACCTTCCCAATTTCCATTTTGACACCACCCCCAACTGAGGCTTTTAGCCTCATTCTCAGTGTTCACAGAGGGACGGGTTCAAGAGGGAATTATTACACAAAAAGGGAAAGGTTTGTAATGAGTTGGCCAAAGAAGGTTTAAAGGCTCAAAATGGGTACTAGTGATATTATTTATGCAACGGTAGGCTTGAAAGGCTAAAGAGATTTTAAAATTAAAACAAAGAATGCCTAAGATCATTCCTCCAACCAAATGTACTATTATTAGCATTGAAAAACAAACCGGGAAAGTTCTAGATGATGGAAGTAATCACAAGATTTATTTCAACACTCGCTAACACACATGGCACATGAATTAATGAAGACGGATCAATTCTATCAAGCTAGTGAGCAAAGAGTCACTAAAAGAGCCAAAAGTTTATCACCAAAATTGTTTTACACCATGCAACTTACTTGTTTTTAACACTTTAATACAAATTTTTGGAGGGGTATTCTTAATTCATAATTTACATACAAGAGGCTAATTTTACTAGTATCAAATAATCCAAAAGCCTCATCCTAACAAAATAAGACTAATTCCCTTAATAAGGTTTTCACACTATCTCTCGTCGGGAAAAGTCACCCGATTCACTAAATTGTTCCTTGGGAAAGAACCGTAGCATGAAGAAAACCCAAGGAATAATAAAAGAAAAGAAACTACTCTACATAATACTAAAAAAATGTAGGCTAATAAGAAGAAGTATAAATAATAAAAGCACAATACTAACACAAATATGACTAATCAAACCAAGCCCAGCTAGGGCACACAATGTATAGAACATCAAAGTCAAAAACTACACAGCATAGTCACAAGCTACAAAAGTCACCCCCAACTAGAATATTGCAGTGTCCTCACTGCACAATATCAAATGTAAAGCATAAAAAGTTTGAGGGTCTCCCTGAGGTCTGCATCAGACTAGCAGACTGCGGGAGGAAGGCGGATCACTGCTGAGATGAGCTCGTGGCTCCATCATCATCGGTCTCCTCATCATCATCATCATCATCATCTCCAGCAGACTGTGTCATGAAAGAGTACTCCTCACTGTCATCCTTGGTCGCCACAGGGATCTTCTTATCTGGGTTTCCTCATTTGAAGATTGCCTTGATGCCCCTCCACATCTTGATCATCAGCTTGCCTTTCTTCTTGTTCTTTATCTTCTCTTCCTCAAAGTCAGACTGAAGGGTGGCATGGGCCTTAGCCAGAGTATTGTAGGCTCCCTCCAGTTTAGTCAATGACGCTGCCATCTTCTTCATGTTATCATTTTGGAATGTCTGGGCATCCAGGTAACTCTGCATGTCTTCCGTATAGAAGTAAGAGGGCCCAGGCTATGAGGAGGATGGCCCACTAGGAAGCTGTGATACTAACTCCTTAATGGTCTGAAGCTCGGAGTTAAGAATCATAAATGGCCCCTGAGCAGCTGTCTGTGAAGAGGACTCTGAACCGGTGGCTGTGAAGGTTATTTTCCTCTTATTGCTTTTAACCACACTCCCCTCTCCCGTCAATCTCAATGGATGAAAAGGTTTGTCCGCTGGTAGCCACCGATCGGTGCTACGGACATCAACCTCTGCCCTAGTGCACAGCTGTGTGATGAGAGAAGGGAATAGCAGACCTGCATCCTTGTTGCTTGAGTACTCTCTCAAGTACTGTCTCATCTCCTGTAAAATGTAGTATCCTACATTCACCGGTGTGCCATCTAAAATGCATGCTATGATCAGTGCCCGGGTGTAGGAAACATCAGTCATGTTGCCACAAGGAGAAACTCTATTGTTGAGGATGTATAGCCACATTTTAGCCTCAGCTGTGAAGTCGGTAGATTTGAACCCTTTTCTTCTGGTTCCCCATTTTTCTCTCAGCTGTGGTGGAAAGAGCTTGGAGACAAGCCATGCTCCATTTTCACAAGTATCCTTTTCCCGTACTTGGTCCACCGAAAAGTTGGGAATTCCAAGAGTATCATTGATTTGTTCAATTCCAAACCTCACTAACTTCCCTCGGATGACTATATGTGGGCTATCAAAATTTACCCGCATGAGGTTAGCATAGAATTCACGGACCCACTCCTCATTGGCTTTGCAAGGAGTGGGGATAAAGCAGGACCATCCCGGTGATTCGAGTCGAGCATAGAAATCCGGAAGCTTTTCTACCAACTTCTCTTCATGAATTCCTTTTTTAAGGATAATCTTCTTGAGGACGAGGTCATCCAAATATCGCCGCTCACACTCAACGGACATGAAGCGTGTATCATTATATGGTTCATTGATTTCTTCTTCGATTTCTCTCCGATGTCCGCTTGTGGTTGCGTCCATTTTCAAATAAATCACCTACAAAAATTCAACACAACGTCAATTGGGCAGTTGAACCAGATTAAGAACTCCAAAACACTGCAATTTAGCTAAAAGTTTGGATTGAACGGGCCCGGGAAGGAGCAGTTGCACAGCTACTGGAATTTGCAAAAATTCCCAGTTTCCGCTTCTGTGAACAAAGAACCGCAGAAGCAGATCCATTTCTGTGGAAATATTTTCGCTTCTGCGGTGCTTTACGCTTCTGCGAACTAAGAGCCATACAAGCGGCTATGTTTCTACGATGAGTATCGCTTCTGCGTGGCTTCTTCCGCAGAAGCGGTTTCGCTTCTGCGAAGCAAGTTCACTTCTACGGTCTTCGACATCTTCTTCATTGCCCAACACTTTTATCAAAATTTTTGCTTATTTTTCAATGTCTAAACAAATTTTTGGCTTGTATTAGTGCAGTAAAAGGGTTTATGATTCAATTAAAATCCCATTTGCGATGTAAAGCCACAATACTTCATTGAAACAATGTGACAAACATCTTGCGGTCAATTCAATTTGACCGCTCTTTGAACAACATTTTGGTACTAGACTTCCCAAAATTTGTTCACATTAACAGCACACATTACCTACACTCAACCAATTCCTCACTTTCTAAAACAATCTAGAATTTAAAAACCAAAAGAAGGAAAAGAAAAATCAAGACATATTACCTAGAACCAATGTTGGATATGGAAATCACATGGAATGGGAAGAGATTACCTGATGTTTGCAGAAGAGAAGGAGACTACACGAGATGCTTTTGACACTTTGCTAAGAAAATTCGGAATTTTAGGGATTTAGGGTAGGGGAGACGGTTTTTTTTTTTAGTGAAGAGGGTTAACCAAAAGACTCAATTCCCTCAGTTTTGAAATTAAAACCTGGACGACTTTCGCTTCTGCGAAAATTTATACGCTCCTGCGGAATCGCTTAAATGATACTTGGGCCGCTTCTGCGGTTTAAAAACCGCTATGCGATGTCGCTGACGCAGAAAATATGCCGCATTTGCGGTCAGCCCGCTGCTGCAATGCTAATGTCGCTTCTGTGAGACCGCAGGTGCGAGATTTTTATCGCAGAGGCGATTCTAGCAGAATTTTGTTGCCAGTTTTCTTCAGCTACTGGTTTGGCCTCTCTGGGTCATCCCGACCTGCTCAAATCAACTCTAAAAATTCTCAAATTTGGCAGATTAGTTCAACATAATATTCTAAGCTATTCTAAAAAAAATTTCAAAAATGACAATAATTTTGTAAAACAATGGGTTGCCTCCCACCAAGCACCGCATTTAACGTCGTGGCATGATGCAAATAACATTACCACTTTTCTCGCCACTTGGATGATATGAATTGGGCCCCTAGCTTGGAATCAAGCTTATGACCACGAGCGATGGGGGGTGGTAATTGGATATTCGAGCCAATGCTTAAAATTTTCATTTTGCACTTCTTGGCTTTCAAGTGAGGAATGTCGTTTTGATTTCTTGCCTCCTCAAACTGTAAAATGTATGGCCATAGTTGTTCCTCCTCGCATTCCTTCATTGATTCATGTGGTTCAACTCCCGTGTCACCACACAATTCCAGGGTTGAAAAATGTTTGGAATGTGACTTTAAGCCCACACTTTGCAATTCTTCTATGTTGACACCCTCTTTTTCCCCCGGATTAGAGTCAACAACTACCACATTAGCATTTACACCAGTTGACTCCAATTCCATGTTTTTGACGGCATCAACAACACTTATTGAGTTGATTGGCGGATGTTCATCCATTTGTGAGTGCAATCCTTGGGGTGAAAAATCATTTTGAAGACTAGTCTCCAAGAGATGTTCCAAGGCACTTTGCTCCTTGTTTCCATCTTCAAGTAGACACTCAAACATGAGTTTGAACTCTCCACTTTGGCCATACTCCACTTCTTCCAATTCCATAGCCCTATAATTCTTGCCAAAACGAGTAGAATCATCATAGTGGGGGCTTGGGGAAGGGATTAACAAATAAGCACAATCATCCCAATGACCATTTTGGAAACCACACTTATCACAAATACTCCACTCATGGGTTTGGAATTGTGCGCACAATCCACCCCGGGAGAGTTTAAATAATTTTGCCACGAGTGCGGTCCTCCACAATAAGGACAAGGATCATCAAAATATGAACAACTACCATCCGACCCATTTTTGTTATATGATGCCATTTTTCAAAATTAAGAAAATAAGCAAGAACTAAACAAGAGAAATAGACCCAAGGTAAGAAAAATAATTACACAAATATTCACAAGTTTGGACCAAAGCACTTTCGCTTACTTCTCAAACAACCTAAATTACGCCAAATTGTTCCCCTGCAGCGGCACCATTTTTGATAACGTCCATTTCCACCGCTAAAAAGCAATAGGCACGGTCGTATGCAATATATTTACCCAACTATGAGTCGGGGTCGAATCCCACAGAGAACAATATGTAGGTGATTAGGAATGCAAGAAAATTATCACTAGTCGCGCTAAGCCAAACACTTAAGATTTTGGGTTTTGGAAAATGTTTATATCTATATTGTGCAATTGGTAACCATGCTAAAATTTTACATTGGTGCCCTAGTTCAAGACTTCATGGCCACATATAAATATAATAAGTATTTAATTTGTACTTTGCATCTCACTTTTTTCCATTCTATTTCTTTTTTTTTTTCTCTTCTTCTATCACGACCTGAAAATTCAGTTATCGGGACCATAATGACGCCTAGTATTTCACTTGCTAGGCAAGACAATATTAGAATAATTTATCTATTTTTAACAATTCATATTAAATAATGATAAAGAAGCTAAAATAACTACACCAAATCTAAGATAAAATTGAGGAAAACTATATCAGTTGAAATAACAAATACAACACTGGATCTGATGTCACAAGTGCACGAACCACTAGAATAATACACGTATAGGTTTGAATAAAGGTAAAGTTGTTTGACAGAAAGTGCACAGGTAAAAATAAAAAGAGGCGGACTTTAGGGGCTGAAGACGTCGAGCAGTTGTACCTCAAATCTCCACTCAATCGCTGAATCGAGCAACATATGGGCCGCCGCTAACTCCAAAATCTGCACAAGAAGTGCATAATGTAATATGAATACAACCGACCCCATGTACTCTATAAGTGCTGAGACTAACCTCGACAAATTACTAACAAGACTAAGGCACTCCTTAAAAGAACATGTACGCCGTATAAAAATAGTGGCAGGAAAGAAGATACAGTAATGAATTAAAGCAATTAATACATGAAAAATAACTCAACCTCCAAAGGAAAACCAGTAAAGTCCAAAAATACAAGTCCTTAGAGTATTGAATGAAATACCGAAGCCAACACAATAAGATAAGGAAATAGAAACATATAGACTGCTGTGGCATGCAACCCGATCCCACCATGCAATACAATCCTCCCTTATTCCACCATAATAATATCAACAATAATAAATAAATAAATATATGTTGCAATGCACAACCCAATCCCACCATATAACAGATTCTATATCATAATTTACCCTTATTTCACCATATCAATCCATCCTTATTCTATCTGTTACGGTGCGCAACCCGATCCCATCGTATCAATATAATTCTCACCTTATTTCACCATATCAATCAACCCCCATTTCACTTGCTGGGGCATGCAACTCGATCCCAACTCGATCCCACCGTATTGTATGAATAAATCAATAAGTGCATTTAATTTAACAATTTAAATCACTAGAGTCATTTACGAGTAATGGACATGAAGCAGAAACAGAGAGGATTCTCGGCTTAAATAAAGAATCCGTTACAATGAACACTAAACATCAAGACAATTTAATTAATGACAACTAAGGTTAGAATTAAGTCATTAAAGAAAATATCAGCGAGTCATGAAAGCATGGGAATATATTACATTTTTAATACGAGAATATTAATTAACAAGTAGAAAATAAACACATGAAAAACATTTAAAGCACATAGCAGTTAAGGCATGAAAGGAAATGTGAAAGAATCAGGGAAACAAGCAATTTGGCGATGTATAAGCACTATTCACTTCGTATGTACGCTGTAACACATGAATTTCACATAGCACATAGTTCAAGGGTTCCTAATTCCCTCAATTAAGGTTAAACCTTACACTTACTTCACTCCGCAGTCAACTCAGAGCTCTACGAGGCCTTTCCTCTAGAATCTTCCAAACCACTTGTATCTAACCAAAATTGACTCGATAATGTCAAATAATGCTAAGGAAATCAATTACAATGCATAATGTTAGGATTTCCACACTTTTTCCAAAAAGTCAAAGCAAGTGAACCCTGGGTCCGCTTGATCAAAACCCGAGATTCGGACCAAAATCCATTTAACCATTAACCCCGAGCACGATTATGTAATTAGTTTCGAAATTCGATCCCAAATTGGGGTCTCAATATCGAATTTGCAAAAAACATCAATTCTTCCTAAATCCCTAGTTTTCTACCAATGGAAGAACAAAGATTAAGGCTTACAAATTAATGGGTGATGTTAGAAATGGAAGAAAATGAGTTAAAGTATACTAACCTATAAATTCGTGTTGAAATTTCTCCTCCAAATTGCCTCTAGGCCGATCTTTGATGGAGAGATTCTGAAAATAGTCAAATTCCAAATTTGAAACATTCAAGTCACTGGGCGTCAGGTGTTCATCGTGATCGCATGAAACCTGACGCGTTCGCGAAGAGCATTCTTATCTATCCTACGCGATCGTGAAGTACCCTACACGTTCGCATAGGTTTAATTCCCCATACCTCTGTGTTCATAAGCCTAGGATCGCGTTCGCGCACAGTAACACATTTCCCATCCCCCACCCCTCAAAGCTATGCGTTCGCGTTCGCGTTCGCGTTCGTGAGGACGCATTCACGAAGGGGCAGTCCCCCCGCTGCTTCGTGTTCGTGCCCGAAGAATTGAATTCGCGTAGGGTAAAACCACCCCAGTCCCAGCTAGCCTTCTCAATCACGAAAATAGAAGTACCAAAAACAAACAAAAGTTCATAAAACTAGAAATTCCAAGTCCGAAATGGTCTGTGGTCTATCTGAAACTTTCCCGAGTCCTTGGGGCTCCAAACCAAACATGCACATAACTTGAAATATATTATACGAACTCGTTTTTGTGCTCAAAATACCAAATAACACCTAGAACTATGAATCAAACACAAAACAAATGAAATTTTCAATAAACTAAAGAACTTTCATTTTAACAGGGTGTCCAAATCGCGTCAAATCACTTTTGTTTTGCACCAAATTTTGCGAACAAGTCATAAATATGCTAATAGACCTATACCAAGTTTTGGAACCAAAATATAAACCTGGTATAATAAAGTTAAACATCAATTAAATTTATAAATCTTTTAAACCTTTAAACTTCAAATTTTTGACAAAATGCGATAACTCGAGCTAGGGACCTTTGAATTCGATTCCGGGCATACGCCCAAGTGCCAAATCACGATACAAACCCACCGGGACTGTCAAAAATAGATCCGAGTAGTTTTGCTCAAAATGGTTTCCAAAATTAACTCGAATAAAGTTTTAAGGCGCAAATTCACATTTTAATATGATGTTCACATAAAAGCCTTTGAGAAAAAAACACGGATTGTGCATGCAAATCGCGAAAGGCTAAAGGATCTATTTGAGTTTTTGAAACACAGAGTTAAGGTTTAAAGCTCTAGATGAGCTATCGGGTCATCACATTTTCCACCTCTAAAACAAACATTCGTCCTCGAACAGACATAGAAAACTACCTGGACTGGTAAAAAGGTGTGGATATCTACTCCGCATGTCTGAATCTGACTCCCAAGTGGCTGCCTCAGCCGACTGACATCTCCACTTCACTCAAACTGAAGGATAACTCTTACACCTCAATCGTCAAACCTGTTGGGCTAGAATAGCCCCCAGGTCCTCCTCATAAGTCAAATCCTTTTCCAACTGGACTGAGCTGAAATATAATACATGGGACGGATCATGGTGATACTTCTGAAGCATAGACACATGGAATACCGGATGGACAACTGATAAATTAGGTGGCAATGAAAGCTTGTACGCCATCAAATCCACTCTCTATAGAATGACCAAAGGGTCCGAATATATAGGGCTCAACTTGCCCATCTTCTCAAAATTCATCACACCTTTCATGGGTGAAACCAAGAGAAATACCCTCTCTCCGACCTTGAATGCAACATTACAAAATCTACGGTCAGCATAACACTTCTGCCTAGACTGAGCAGTGCAAAGTCAATCCTGAATAAATCTTGACCTTGTCCTAGGCATTATGTACCAAATATGTACCCAACAACCGAGCCCCCCACCGACTCAAACCATCCAATTGGAGATTGACATAGCCTCCCGTATAATGCCTTATAGGGAACCATATTAATGCTCAACTAGTAGCTATTATTGTAGGCAAACTCTGCAAGTAGTAAGAACTGATCCCAAGAACCCCCGAAATCTATAACACAAGAGCAAAACATTACTTCAATATCTGAATAGTGCTTGGACTATCCATCCGTCTGGGGATGAAATGCGGTGCTCAACTCAACTTTCATGCCCAACTCATATTATACTGCCCTCTATAAATGTGCGGAGAACTACGTACCTCGATCAAAATTGATAGACACTGGAACACCATGAAGACGGACGATCTCGCAGATGTAGATCTCACCCAACCGCTCTGAAGAATAGATAATTGCCACTAGAATGAAATGTGTTAACTTGGTCAACTTATCCATAATGACCCATATCGCGTTGAATTTATTCTGAGTTCGTGGAAGTCGAACAACAAAATCCATAGTGATACACTCTCATTTCCACTCACGAATCTCCAACCTCTGAAGCAATCCACCAGGTCTTTGATGCTCGTACATTACTTATTGACAATTCAGACACCGAGCTATATATGCAAGTATATCCTTCTTCATTCTCCTCCACCAGTAATGATTTTGCAAGTTCTGATACATCTTGGCGGAACCCAGATAAATAGAATACCGTGAACTGTAGGCCTTATCAAGAATCAGCTCACAAAGTCCATCTACATTAGGCATACAAATACGACCTTGCATCATTAAAAACCTATAATCTCCAATAATAACCTGCTTGGCACCACCGTGCCACATTGTGTCCCTAAGGGCAAGCAAATGAGGATATTCATACTTCCACTCTCCGATACGCTCATACAAGAAAGACCGAGCGACTGTACAAGCTAGAACATAACTTGGCTATGAAACGTCTAACCTCACGAAATGGTTGGCAAAAGCCTGAACATCTGATGCAAACGGTCTCTCACCAACTGTAATGTTCGCAAGGCTTGCCATACTCAATGTATATCTTCTCAAGGCATCGACCACCATATTGGCCTTCCCGGGATGATAGAAAATGGTGATATCATAGTTTTCGAAAGCTCCACCTCCTCTACCTCAAATTGAGATATTTTTTCTTGAACAACTAATGTAGACTCCAATAATCGGTAAATAGGTCACATGACACTCCATAAAGATTGTGCCTTCAAATCATCAACGCATGCACAATCACTACCAACTCTAAGTCGTGAACAGGGTAATTCATCTTATGAACCTTCAACTTCCGCGAAGCATAAGAAATAACTTTACCATCCTGTATCAATACTGCACTAATCCTAATATGAGATGCATCACAATATAATGTGTAAGATCCTAGACCCGTGGGAAACACCTACACTGGTGTCGTAGTCAAAGCACTCTTGAGCTTCTGAAAGATCAACTCACACATATCCGACCATATGAACGGGGCACCCTTCTGGGTTAATCTAGTCAATAGGGCTATTATAGATAAAAACCTCTGCATGAACCGACAGTAATAACTCGCCAAACCTAGCAAACTCTGGATCTTTGTAGTTGAAGCAGGTCTAGGCTAGTTATGAACTGCCTCATATTCAATCCTGCACCTGCCACGGGGTACGAGCCACGCCCTACTAGTGTCACAATGTGCTAAGCCGAGGTTTTGAACCCTCAGGCTACCATATATACTAACTACTCACCTTTAGCCGGCCGTGGACTCGTCTGCGATACCTTTTCCCTTCAAATTTGCCGCCTCGTACGTCGAATCTAGTCAAAACCAAAATAATAACATAAATCTGGGTCAAAGAAACATAACCCAATCAAAATTACTCGAAAAATGCAACAATTCACAAAGTTGGTAAAACCCGAGCCCCATGCCTACTTCTTGAAAAATTCCGAAACTAGTATCAATGCGATCCTCGTCTCGCCACGAGTCCGTGCATATAAAAGTTATCGAAATCGGAGTTTGATTGGCCTTTCAAAAGTCAAATTTTTGTTTTCAATACCTAGGCCATAATTCTTCACAGCTTCTACACAAATTCATGAAGTTTGATGTTAATTCTACCATAAAATTATGTTTTTGAGTCAAGAAACCTACCTCCGATGAATAACCGATGAATTCCTAGTGATTTCCCGTGAGTGTCTTTCTCTATGGCTCAAAATTTGTGTTTTTGGTGAATGAACCCGCGACTGGCCTGTTCTGGAATTTAATTCACTGCCAGGCGATTTTACTCTACGCGTTCGCGATAAAGCTCACGCGTCCGCGATGCCCAGCTCCAGTTTACTCTTCGCGAACGCGACGCCTTCCACACGTTCACGAAGAACAATTTCCCAGTCGACCAACTTTCTTCTAAGCGAACGCGTCTCCCCTTCATGCGAAAGCGATGGTCTCCATCTTCCTCCTACGCGAACACGACCTCTAGGGACGAGAACGCGAAGCTCAATCCAACTTTGCCTACGCGAACACGACGGCCTGATCGCGAACGCGATGCCTTAGCCAGCCTTGCCTTCGCGAACGCAACCTGGGCCATGCGAACGCGAAGTCTTAATGCCTGCTGCACAAACCTGCAACTTTTTGCCGTTTTCTCTAAGCTCCAATCCCCAGATGATGGTCCGAATTCATCCCGAGGCCCACGGGACCCCAACGAAACTACCAACATACTCTAAAACACGATACGGACTTTTTCCAATCATAAAAACACCATCCTAAACATCAAAATCGCCATTTTCACACGGATTCAAGCCTAAGTTTCTTCAAAATTTTCGAAACTAACATTCAATCCAAAACCCGACCAAACGACGTCCGAATGACCTGAAAATTTGCAGACATATCCAAAATCACATATCGAAGCTACAGGAATTATCGGAATTCCATTCTGGCCCCCCCCTCAAAATCTCACCTACCATTCGGATTTCACCAATATTCAACCTTAGCCGATTCAAGCCTAAAACTACACCGGACCTCCAAATTTGATTTTGATTGCTCTCCTAATTCATAAATGATCCCCCCGAAACTAGTCGAATCATCAGAATTCAATTCTGAGCTATCTAACTTACCGGTCAACATTCGGTTGACTTTTCCAAACTATCCTTTTCATAAAGAGGTATATAACCTCATTTCTATCTAAATTCCTTCCGATTTGCTTCTAACTTTCCAAACACATATTAATAAACATATTGAGGTGTTAAATGAAGAAAACAGGGCGATAACTCCCGTAACGACGAGTCGGTCGTTACAGGGAAAGATGAATAGTCGAACATGGTAGAAGCTTCTAGGAGAAGGGAGGTGAATAGATGGGTTTGGAATTGGAAAATGAAAGGACGGCCTAACTCTAAGGGTGTTTTTCATTTAGGAAATGGTCTAGAAGAATGGATACGGATAGACAGGTGTCTTGCAAAGGGGGTGGAAAATAGGCTACATCTTAAATTATTAAAATATTTAAAGGGGAATAGGGGCTACTCGTGCAAAGTGGAGGAACTATATAAAGAGGCTATAAGCCAAGGAGGTGGCTATGGGAATAAACATGCTATGAGACAGGGTTGTGGCTACGGGAGTAATAGCTGGATGGATTTGGGCTATCAAGGGTGGTCTAATCCAAGATGGAAGTGGGTTGGATTTTACAGAAGATGGGTAATTGAATGGAGAAGGGCCATCGGGTAAAATTGAAAACTAGCCACTTATTCGACGTCAATGAAATATAGCCACAGAATCACCTGGTCAATGATATTTAGCCACTTATTTAATCCGGTAACTTTTTGTTGACCAAAATACCCCTACTTTTATTCTTAATTTACGCGACTTCACCTTCTCTAACGTAAATTAACAACTAAATCTTGCGGAGGAAAGTTTTCATCAGCCAATTTGCTTTTAATTTTCGGCAGTCAATTTTCACCTTCAATCTGCGTTCAATCGTCAATCTGCAAATCGAAGTAAGTTCTATCAATAATTTATCTGATTATTTTAAATTTATACATCAACGAAGAATTCAAAACCATAAAGTTTAAAGTATCAATAAAAAAATTTAATTTTTTGAATTTTCTGATTTGTTTTTAATTGTTTAATCTGTGTTATTGTCTAATTTCGTCAATGTAGGACCTATCGCCAGTATAATTTGCTGGACGTTTATAAATTAATATATAAAGAAAACATATTTCTAGTTTATTATACTGGAAATCTCATAAAAATTGACTTTTCTGTGAATCAAATATACTTTACAGGACATCACGTTTGTGTAAGCTTTTGATCCGATATGTTATACTGGAGAATTTCTAAAACATAGAATATAATTTAATATTTTTGAATCCAGAATGATTTACGGATGTCAAATGTATCTAATATTTTTCTCCAGTATATTATACTGAATAAATTCTAAGAATAGAATATAATTTAGTGTTGTATTAATCTAGTGTGTAAGCTAGTATTACATTATTTTATACTGGATAAGTTCAGACAATATGTGTGAACATTATGTTATACTTAATAAGTTCTAATAGTAGAATACAATTAAGTTCCACTTGAATCCAGTTTATTTTACGGGATATCACCTTTTTGTAAGCTTATTCTCCAATAAGTTATACTGGATAAGTTCTAAGACTATAAATAATTTATTTTTGTTTGAATCCAGAATATTTTACCAGAATTAGTTTTGTATCAATCGAGTAACTTATTGTCACGACCCCAATTCCGGTCGTGATGGCGCCCAGCACATGGCTAGGCCAGCCTGACCAATTAATAACAACGACGGAGCTAGGAGCTCTCTTTATCTCATTTAAGCATAACAAAATATGAAACAACAACGATACATATATCGAAAATGGGGAACCAAGTCCCAAAATATACCAACTCCCATAGACCGAAGGGTCAAGAGTCATGAGTCTCTACTGAACATAAGTGTATAAAGGTTTACAAGATACCAAGTGCGGAAAGAAAAGTCAATACAGAATCAAAAGACAGTAAGAAGGAATATTGGGTCCTGCGGACTCTGTAGCTACCTCGAATATCCTACAGATGTCCCCTCGAACAGCTACTGAATCACTGCTGAGAGGTACCTGGATCTGCACACAAGGTGCAGGGAGTAAAATGAGTACTGCCAGACTCAGTGGTAATAAACAGAGGTAAGACAGTGGAGATAAGAAATCCGCAATAAAGCACTATGTAAAGCAGTAATCAAATACCCTGTCACATAATCAATATCAACTGTACCTGTACTAACAAGTACCAGCAAAACAGTATAACAGCTATCAGATGTAGCTAAATGCAATGCAATGCATGATAAAACCGCTACGGCGCGTAGCCCGATCCAATTTGGGTACCCGTGCTCACTGTGGGGGTTCAGACTCCAGAGGGGCTCCTACAGCCCAAGCACAATATCACTGCGGCGTGCAGTCCGATCCAACATATATACCGCTGCGGCGCGCAGCCCGATCCACTACCAGTCAGCTAATATGCAAATACAGCCTCGCAGGCTCGAAAAGTAGTTTTTGAAAACTCTTTTATCATTTTTCAGTTGAAAACAGTAATATCAAGTTCCAGAGATTGGAAATAGCATGATAACAGAAATAGCTACGGACTGGTAGTAACTAACATGTCAATATCATAAGACAATGATAACGATCCTCGCGGGATCCAATAACTGGCTCACGGCCCACAAGTATACTCAACCGCCCAAGAAGGGGTTCAACGGCTTAAGAGTAGCCAATATCACAATATAGTATGCAACCATCCGAGAAGGAGGTTCGACGGCTCAAGAATGGCCTAATATCATAACACAATATCAGCAAGTCGGACTAAGCCATAGTCCCCAAATCACAATCGACCCCGCACTCACATGAGAGTACGTGTCTCGCTGCTATACAGCGTCACAAAGTGGTATACCGGGTTTCGAACCCGCTGGTCATCACCCACATCTATTACTCACCTCAATACGGCGCGACGACTACTCCACAATGCCCTTGCCACGAGAATCAAGCTCCGCACGCGTAGAATCTGATCAAATACATTAGAAACACAACAAATTAGGCCAATGGGACGACACCCAATCAATACAATTTGATTTACACCAAAAATGGCAAAGTTGCCAAAACCCGACTTTGGGTACGCTTGTCGAAAAATTACAAAAGTCACATATTCGGAACCCTCATCTCGATACGAGTCAAAGCATATCAATTTTACCAAATTCGGACTCCATTTGCCCATTCAAAACCTTGATTTTCTAAAGTTCAAGCCTAGGGTTAAATCTTCCATGGATCACCCCAAATTCCTCCATTTTCATGATATAATTGCATAATATTTTCAATACTAATCATAGTTTAAGTCCATAGTTGATTACCTGATGATTTCCCTTGAGTTTCTCTTCAAAATCGCCCAAATCGCCTCCTTAAGCCGAGACCCAAATGTGTGAAATATTTCTGAAATTTTCTAACTTCTGATATAATTAACTCACTGCGATTTTCGCTTCTGCGGATAAAATTCCGCTCCTGCGGGTCCGTACACGCGACCAGATGGTCACTTATGCGATTCCTGACCTAGCCGGGCAAATTCTGCTTCTGTGAACATAAGACCGCTTCCGCGCGTTCGCTTCCGCGAAAACATAACCGCTCATGCGGTGACTTACACCTCTGCGCTCCAGAGTCCGCTCCTGCGGACTCGCCCAGGCGATCAAGAATCCGCTTCTGCGGACTTTCCTCTTACTCATCAAGTCCGCTTCTGCGGTCACCCACTCGCACCAGCGACGCCGCTTCAGCGGAAAAAGATTCTGCTTCTGCGAAGACAAGCGCTCCTGCGCCTCCTTGTCCGCTTCTGCGGACTTGCTCCTGCGCCCCCATTTTCGCAGGAGCGAAAACAACAGAACCCGGAACACTTCCCTGCAATTTTCCACATTTTCTCCCGTTTAGCCATCCGAAAACACCCCGAGGCCCCCGGGACCTCGTCCAAACACACCAACACATCCTAATACCTTATTTGAACTTGCTCCAATCCTCAAAACACGTCTAACAACATCAAAACCCATAATTCGCATCGAATTCAAGCCTAAATTCCTTAAAACATTCCGAATTACACAATCAATCAAAAACCCGACTAAACAATATCCGAATGATCTGAAAATTTGCGGACATATCCAAAATCACCAAACGGAGCTACTGCAACTGTCAGAATTCCATTCCGACCCCTGGATCAAAATCTCACCTACCGTTCGGATTTCGCCAAAATTCAACCTTAGCCAATTCAAGCCTATATCTACACCGGACCTCCAAATTCAATTCCAATTGTTCGCTGAAGTCACAAATCACCTCCCGGAACTAACCGAATCATCAAAATCCGATTCCGAGCCCTCTAACCAACTAGTCAACTCCGGGTTGACTTTCCATATTCAAGTTTCCTTAAAAAAGGCTATATGCCTCATTTTCAATCCATATTCACTCCTAACTCACCCGATAGACTCTAACACTGATATAAAAGCATAAAACATGAAATTTCAACATAACGGGATGGTAATTCCCGTGACGACTGGCCGGGTCGTCACATTCTCCCCCTCTTAAGCAAACGCTCATCCTCGAGCGGGTTAAGAAACATACCTGAAGTCTCAAACAAGTGAGGATATCTGCTCTGCATCTCCCGCTCGATCTCCCAAGTGGCCTCCTCCACGGGTCGACCTCTCTACTGAACCTTAACTGATGCAATCTTCTTAGACCTCAATTTTCTCACCTGATATAACAAAATATGAAACAACAGCGATACACATATCGAAAACGGAGAACCAAGTCCCAAAATATACCAACTCCCATAGACCGAAGGGTCAAGAGTCATGAGCCTCTAATGAACATAAGTGTATAAAGGTTTACAAGATACCAAGTGCGGAAAGAAAAGTCAATACAAAATCAAGAGACAGTAAGAAGGAATATCGGGTCCTGCGGACTCTGCAGCTACCTCGAATATCCTACGGATGTCGCCTCGAACAGCTACCGGATCACTGCTGAGAGGTACCTGGATCTGCACACAAGGTGCAGGGAGTAAAATGAGTACTGCCAGACTTAGTGGTAATAAACAGGGGTAAGACAGCGCAGATAAGAAATCCGCAATAAAGCACTATGTAAAGCTGTAATCAAATACCCTGTCACAGAATCAATATCAACTGTACCTGTACCAAAAAGTACCAGCAAAACAGTATAACAACTATCAGAAGTAGTTAAATGCAATGCAATGCATGATATGACCGCTACGGCGCGTAGCCCGATCCAATTTGGGTACCCGTGCTCACTGTGGGGGTTCAGACTCCGGAGGGGCTCCTACAGCCCAAGCACAATATCACTGCGGCGTGCAGTCCGATCCAACATATATACCACTGCGGCGCGCAGCCCGATCCACTACCAGTCAGCTAATATGCAGATACAGCCTCGCAGGCTCAAAAGTAGTTTTTGAAAACTCTTTTATCATTTTTCAACTGGAAAACAGTAATATCAAGTTCCAGAGATTGGAATTAGCATAATAACAGAAATAGCTGCGGACTAGTAGTAAACTAGCATGTCTATATGATAAGACAATGATAACGATCCTCGCGGGATCCAATAACTGGCTCACGGCCCACAAGTATACTCAACCGCCCAAGAAGGGGGTTCAACGGCTTAAGAGTAGCCAATATCACAATATAGTATGCAACCATCCGAGGAGGAGGTTCGACGGCTCAAGAATGGCCTAATATCATAACACAGTATCAGTAAGTCGGACTAAGCCATAGTCCCCAAATCACAATCGACCCCGCACTCACATGAGAGTACGTGTCTCGCCGCTATACAGCGTCACAAAGTGGTATACCGGGGTTTCGAACCCGCTGGTCATCACCTACATCTATTACTCACCTCAATACAGCGCGACGATTACTCTGCAATGCCCTTGCCACGAGAATCAAGCTCCGCACGCGTAGAATCTGATCAAATAAATTAGAAACACAACAAATTAGGCCAATGGGATGACACCCAATCAATACAATTCGATTTACACCAAAAATGGCAAAGTTGCTAAAACCCGACTTTCGGTACGCTTGTCGAAAAATTACAAAAGTCACATATTCGGAACCCTCATCTCGATACGAGTCTAAGCATATCAATTTTACCAAATTCGGACTCCATTTGCCCATTCAAAACCTTGATTTTCTAAAGTTCAAGCCTAGGGTTAAATCTTCCATGGATCACCCCAAATTCCTCCATTTTCATGATATAATTGCATAATATTATCAATACTAATCATAGTTTAAGTCCATAGTTGATTACCTGATGATTTCCTTGAGTTTCTCTTCAAAATCGCCCAAATCGCCTCCTTAAGCCGAGACCCAAATGTGTGAAATGTTTCTGAAATTTTCTAACTTCTCATACAATTAACTCACTGCGATTTTCGCTTTTGCGGATAAAATTCTGCTCCCGCGGGTCCGTACTCGCGACCAGATGGTCGCTTCTACGATTCCTGACCTAGCCAGCCAAATTCCACATCTGCGAACATAAGACCGCTTCCGCGCGTTCGCTTCCGCGAAAACATAACCGCTCCTGCGGTGACTTTCGCCTCTGCGCTCCAGAGTCCGCTCCTGCGGACTCGCCCAGGCGATCAAGAATCCGCTTCTGCGGACTTTCCCCTTACTCATCAAGTCCGCTTCTGTGGTCACCCACTCGCACCAGCGACGCCGCTTCAGGGGAAAAGATTCCGCTTCTGTGAAGACAAATGCTCCTGCGCCTCCTTGTCCGCTTCTGCGGACTCGCTCCTGCACCCCCATTTCCGCAGGAGCGAAAACAACAGAACCAGAACACTTCCCTGCAATTTTCCACATTTTCTCCCGTTTAGCCATCCGAAAACACCCCGAGGCCCCCGGGACCTTGTCCAAATACACCAACACATCCTAATACCTTATTCGAACTTGCTCCAATCCTCAAAACACGTCTAACAACATCAAAACTCATAATTCGCATCGAATTCAAGCCTAAATTCCTTAAAACATTCTGAATTACACAATCAATCAAAAACCCAACTAAACAATGTCCGAATGATTTGAAAATTTGCGGACATATCCAAAATCACCAAACGGAGCTACTGCAACTGTCGGAATTTCATTCCGACCCCTGGATCAAAATCTCACCTACCGTTCAGATTTCGCCAAAATTCAACCTTAGCCAATTCAAGCCTATATCTACACCGGACCTCCAAATTCAATTCTGATTGTTCCCTTGAGTTACAAATCACCTCCCAGAACTAACCGAATCATCAGAATCCGATTCCGAGCCCTCTAACCAACTAGTCAACTCTGGGTTGACTTTCCATATTCAAGTTTTATGACGACCCGGCCCGTCGTCACGAGAATTACCACCCCGTTATGTTGTAAATACATGTTTTAAGATTTTATATTAGTGTTAGAGTCTATCGGGTGAGTTAGGAGTGAAATGGATTGGAAATGAGCCATATATCCTTTTTGAAGGAAACTTGAATGAGAAAAGTCAACCTGGAGTTGACTATTTAGTTAGAGGGCTCGGAATCGGATTCTGATGATTCGATTAGTTCCGGGAGGTGATTTGTGATTTAGGGGAGTGATCGGAATTGAATTTGGAGGCCCGGTGTAGAAATAGGCTTGAATTGGCTAAGGTTGAATTTTGGCGAAATCCGAACGGTAGGTAAGATTTTGATCCGGGGGTCGGAATGGGATTCCGACTGTTGCAGTAGCTCCGTTAGGTGATTTTAGATATGTCCGCAAAATTTCAGGTCATTCGGACGTCTTTTGGTCGGGTTTTTGATAGAATGTGTAATTCGGAAGTTTTGAAGAAATTTAGGATTGAATCTGTGGGTAATTGGTGATTTTGATGTTTAGGATGGTGTTTTTATGATTGGAACAAGTTCGTATCATGTTTTGGGGTATGTTGGTGGTTTTCGTTGGGGTCTCGGGGGCCTCGGGGTGAATCCGGACCATCATCCGGCATTTGGAAGCAAGAAGAGACCTGCTGTAATCTGCAGATCACTGGGCAGTGATTTGGCCTTCGCGTTCGCGAGGGCAAGGCCCACGTTCGCGTAGGCCAGGTTCAGCACTCTTCGCATTCGCGAGGGAGTTAACGCGTTCGCGTATGAGGGAGTTGGAACGCATCGCGTTCGCGTGGGTCTAGGCCGCGTTCGCGAAGTAGGATTTGGCGAGGCCACGCGTTCGCGTGGGAGACTACGCGTTCGCGTAGAGTAAAAATCCGGAGCTGGGAAGTTGACCTTCGCGGACAGGTGAAGGCGTGCCGCGTTCACGATGAGGAAGAGGAAAAAGGCATCGCGTTCGCGTGAGTGGCGTCGCGAACGCGATGAAGGAAATATTCTGGCAGTGAATTAAAAGCCAGAACTGGACAGTCGCGGGTTTAATACCCAAAACCTCCATTTTTGAGTTCCAAGAGAAGAAATTGACGGGAGATTGCTGTAAAATCATCGGGGTTTCGTTGGAGGTAAGTTTTATGGCTTAATTACATCATTTTAACATGAAATCATGGGTTAAATTTCTGTAAATGGAAGATTAAAGGTGGGTTTGAGCCCTAGGCCTAAATTGAAGAAAAACACTGATTTGAGTGGGCAAATAGAGTCCGATTTTGGTAAATGTTATATGCCTAGACTCGTATCGAGATGAGGGTTCCGAATATGTGACTTTTGTAATTTTTCGACAAGCGTACCGAAAGTCGGGTTTTGACAACTTTGGGAATTTTGATGTAAATTGAGTTATATTGATTGGGTGTCGTCCCATTGGCCTAATTTGTTGTGTTTCTACTATATTTTATCAGATTCTACGCGTGCGGAGCTTGATTCTCGTGGCAAGGCCATTGCGGAGTAGTCGTCACGCCGTATTGAGGTGAGTAATAGATGTGGGTGATGACCAGCGGGTTCGAAACCCCGGTATACCACTTTGCGACGCTGTATAGCGGCGAGACACGTACTCTCTTGTGAGTGCGGGGTCGATTGTGATTGGGGACTATGGCTTAGTCCGACTTGTTGATACTGTGTTATGATATTAGGCTATTCTTGAGCCGTCGAACCTCCTTCTCGGATGGTTGCATATTATATATTGTGATAATGGCCACTCTTGAGCCGAGGAACCCCCTTCTTGGGCGGTTGAGTATACATGTGGGCCGTGAGCCAGTTATTGGATCCCGTGAGGATCGTTATCATTGTCTTATCATATTGACATGTTAGTTACTACCAGTCCGTAGCTATTTCTGTTATCATGCTATTTCCAATCTCTGGAACTTGATATTACTGTTTTCAACCGAAAAATGATAAAAGATGTTTTCAAAAACTACTTTTGAGCCTGCGAGGCTGTAATTGCATATTAGCTGACTGGTAGTGGATCGGGCTGCGCGCCGCAGCAGTATATATATTGGATCGGACTGCACGCCGCAGTGATTTTGTGCTTGGGCTGTAGGAGCCCCTCCGAAGTCTGAACCCCCACAGTTAGCACGGGTACCAAATTTGGATCGGGCTACACGCCGTAGCGGTTATATCATGCATTGCATTGCATTTAGCTACATCTCGTAGTTGTTATACTGTTTTGCTCGTACTTGTTGGTACAGGTACAGTTGATATTGGTTCTGTTACAGGGTATTTGATTACAACTTTACATACTGCTTTATTGTGGATTTCTTGTCTACGCTGTCTTACCCCTGTTTATTACCACTGAGTCTGGCAGTACTCATTTTACTCCCTGCACCTTGTGTGCAGATCTAGGTACCTCTGAGCAGTCCTGATCCGGTAGTTGTTCGAGGCGACTTCTATGGGATAATCGAGGTAGCTGCAGAGTCTGCAGGACCCGATATTCCTTCTTACTGTCTCTTGATTTTGTATTGACTTTTCTTTCCGCACTTGGTATCTTGTAAACCTTTATACACTCATGTTCATTAGAGGCTCATGACTCTTGACCCTTCGGTCTATGGGAGTTGATGTATTATGGGACTTGGTTCCCCGTTTTCGTTATACGTATCGTTGTTGCTTCGTGAATTAATATGCTTAAATGGGCTAAAGAGAGCTTCTAGCTCCGTTGTTATTATTGATTGGTCAGGCTGGCTTAGCAATGTGCTTGGCGCCATCACGACCGGATTTGGGGTCGTGACAAGTTGGTATCAGAGCCTAGGTTTACTAGGCCTCATGAGTCTTGAGCCGGTTAGTAGAGTCTTGTGGATCGGTACGGGGACGCCTGTACTTATCCTCGGGAGGCTGTGAACCTTTAGGAAAACTTCACTTTTCTTGAACTCCGTCGTGCGATCTTGTTGTTCCGAGAACAGAACTTCTATATTCTATTCTCTCGCAGATGGCGAGAACGCGAGCATCAGGACGAGGTGGACGACCTCCATTGCCACCTGTTAGAGGCCGTGGGCGCGGTCGTGCTAGAGGTAGAGGTAGGGCGGCCGAGGCAGTGCCAGCTGACCCGCCCGTTGTACCGGTTCAGGAGCAGCCCCCAGTGGTTGATGCCCCAGCAGCCCCAGTTCAGGGCCAGACTATATCTATTGCTATTCCTGGTCTTCAGGAGACTCTTGCTCAGATATTATCAGTGTGTTCCGGTTTGGCTCGGGTAGTTTCAGCTACCGCTACTGTAGCGACATCTCAGTCAGGGGGTGGTCAGCAGACCCCTGCAGCTCGCACACCTGAGCAGGTTGTTCAGGGACTTCAGACGCCAGAGGCGATCCCCACTCAGGTGGGTGCACCGGTTATTCCTCCAGCTGCACCAGCTCCAGCTCCAGAGCATATGATTCAAGTTATGCCCGATGACGAGCAGCGTCGTCTCGAGAGATTTGGTAGACTTCAGCCACCCCATTTCAGTGGCGTTGAGGGCGAGGATGCCCAGGGTTTCTTGGACAAGTGTTAGAGGATGTTGCGGACGACTGGTATTCTTGAGTCCAGCGGAGTTTCATTTACTACCTTTCAGTTCACTGGTCCCGCATTTGATTGGTGGGAGGAGTTTGAGAGGCGTAGGCCTGCGGGAGCAACACCTCTCACCTGGCAGCAATTTTCTACTCTCTTCTTGGAGAAGTATGTACCTCAGTCCCGTCGTGAGGAGCTTCGTTGCCAGTTTGAGTGGTTGGTTCAGGGCGACATGTCAGTGACCCAGTATGACCTGAGATATATACAACTGGCTAGGCATGCCACATGGATGATCCCGACTGATCGGGAGAGGATCAGGAGGTTCATTGATGGCCTCAACTACTCTATCCGCATTCTTATGACTAGAGAGAGATTTTTGTCATCATCATTTGAGCAGGTTGTTGATATGGCACACTCCATTGAGGTGGATCGTCGCCGAGAGAGAGAGGAGCGGGAGGCCAAGAGGACTCGTGGTTCGGGCAGTTTCAGTGGTGCTCCATCTAGAGGGCATTCCCAGCAGAGCAGAGGTCGCTCATCTAGACCTTCTCATTCAGGCCGCCCAGAGCAGAGCGGAGGTTCTTATAGTCGTGGTCGACAGGGGTTTCAGCAGGGTCAGTCATCGCTTAGTGCCCTTCCAGCCCAGGGTGCAGCACCTACTTCATCAGCCCAGGGTTCTTCTGCGGCGAGGGGTTCCCTTCAGTCCCCTTCTCCAGCACCAGGTGCATGTTATGAGTGTGGTGAGTTTGGCCACACGAGGAGGCAGTGCCCTCGACTCCGTAGGGACAGGACTCAGCAGAGGGATCAGCCCTCATCTTCAGCACCATCTCAGTCTAGTAGAGGTGGAGGTCAGTCTTCTCGTGGTCGCCCTAGGGGCGAGGAGAGATCCGGTGGAGGCCAGGCACGGTTCTATGCACTTCCTGACAGGCGTGATGCAGTTGCCTCCGATGCTGTGATTACAGGTATCATTTCTGTCTGTCACAAAGATGCCTCTGTTCTATTTGATCCAGGGTCCACATATTCTTACGTGTCCTCTTATTTTGCACATTATTTGGGTGCGACTCGTGGTAGTCTTGATTTACCTCATGTATCCACCCCCGTGGGTGATACGATCATTGTGGATCATGTCTATAGATCCTGTGTTATATCTATTAGGGGTCTGGAGACCCAGGCAGATTTGTCATTGTTGGGTATGGTGGACTTTGATGTTATATTGGGTATGGACTGGTTGTCTCCATACCATGCTATATTGGACTGTCATGCTAAGACAGTTATGTTGGCCATTCCTGGTATTTCTCAGATTGAGTGGCGGGGTTCGACCGATTTCGTCCCTAGCCGTGTTGTTTCATTCCTAAAGGCTCAGAAGATGGTTGAAAAAGGGTGTTTATCGTACTTAGCTTTTGTGAGAGATGTGGGAGCCGAGTCTCCTAGCATTGATTCTGTACCTGTTGTGAGGGATTTTCCAGATGTATTCCCCTCAGACCTGCCGGCATGCCGCCGGACAGGGATATTGATTTTGGCATTGACCTGGTGCCGGGCACTCAGCCCATATCCATTCCTCCTTATCGAATGGCACCAGCCGAGTTGAAAGAACTAAAAGAGCAGCTTCAAGAACTTCTGGATAAGGGTTTCATCCGTCCTAGTGTGTCCCCGTGGGATGCGCCGGTATTATTTGTTAAAAAGAAAGATGGTTCCATGCGAATGTGTATTGATTATAGGCAATTGAACAAAGTGATAGTGAAGAACAAGTACCCTCTACCGCGCATAGATGATTTGATTGATCAGTTACAGGGTGCGAGGGTGTTTTCTAAGATCGATCTTCGTTCAGGCTATCATCAGCTGAAGATCAGGGACTCAGATATTATGAAGACTGCATTCAGAACCCGATATAGTCATTATGAGTTTCTTGTGATGTCGTTTGGGCTGACCAACGCCCCAGCAGCATTTATGCATCTGATGAACAGTGTGTTCGGGCCTTATTTGGATTCATTTGTGATTGTGTTCATTGATGACATTCTAGTCTACTCCCGTAGTCGGGAGGAGCATGCTCAGCATTTGAGTATTGTGTTGCAGAGATTGAGAGAGGAGAAGCTATAATGCTAAATTCTCCAAGTGTGAGTTTTGGCTCGAGTCCGTAGCATTTCTGGGACATGTGGTGTCTCGTGATGGTATTCAGGTTGATCAGAAAAAGATAGAGGCGGTGCGGAGTTGGCCTAGACCGACCTCAGCTACAGAGATCAGGAGTTTTCTTGGTTTGGCGGGATATTATCGCCGGTTTGTTCAGGGATTTTCATCCATTGCTTATTCATTGACTAAATTGACCCAGAAGAGTGCACCATTCGTGTGGTCGGATGAGTGCGAGGAGAGCTTTCAGAAGCTCAAGACAGCTTTGACCACAGCTCCAGTGTTAGTATTGCCATCGGCTTCGGGTTCATATACCGTTTATTGTGATGCCTCGAGAGTGGGGATAGGTTATGTGTTGATGCAGGAAGGAAAGGTAATTGCTTATGCTTCTCGGCAGTTGAAGCCACATGAGAAGAACTATCCTGTTCATGATTTGGAGCTAGCCGCCATTGTTCATGCCTTGAAGATTTGGAGGCACTATTTGTATGGTGTGTCTTGTGAGGTGTATACCAACCATCGTAGTCTCCAGCACTTGTTCAAGCAGAAAGACCTTAATTTGAGACAGCGGAGATGGCTTGAGTTGCTGAAGGATTATGACATTACTATATTATATCATCCGGGAAGGCCAATGTGGTGGCCGATGCTTTGAGCCGGAAGGCGGTCAGTATGGGGAGCTTGGCATATATTCCAGCTGAGGAAAGGCCATTTGCTCATGATGTTCAGGTGCTAGCCAATCGTCTAGTGAGGTTAGATATTTCGGAGCCCAGCCGGGTATTGGCTTGTGTTGTATCTCGGTCATCTCTATATGATCGTATTCGTGAGCGCTAGTATGATGACCCACATTTGGCTGTCCTTAGGGACAGAGTTCAGCATGATGATGCTAGAGATGTCACCATTGACAGTGACGGCGTATTGAGGATGCAGGGCCGGATATGTGTGCCTAATGTTGATGGCCTTCGTGAGTTGATTTTGGAGGAGGCCCATAGCTCGCGCTATTCAATCCATCCAGGAGCCGCGAAGATGTATCAAGATTTGAAATAGCACTATTGGTGGAGAAAGATGAAAATGGACATTGTCGGACATGTAGCACGGTGCCTCAACTGTCAGCAGGTTAAGTACGAGCATCAGAGGCCCGGTGGTGTATTTCAGCGCATTGATATTCCTGAGTGGAAATGGGAGAGGATCACTATGGACTTTGTTACTGGACTCCCTCGGACGGCGAGGAAGTTTGATTCTGTATGGGTGATTGTGGATAGACTGACCAAGTCAGCTCACTTCATTCCAGTTAGTACTACCTACTCATCAGAGCGGTTGGCAGCGATCTTTATTCGAGAGATTGTTTGGTTGCATGGAGTTCCAGTGTCTATCATATCCGACAGGGGTACTCATTTCACTTCTCAGTTTTGGAGAGCATGTCAGCGAGAGATGGGTACACGGGTTGAGTTGAGTACAGCATTTCACCCCCAGATAGATGGGCAGTCTGAGCGTACTATTCAGATCTTGGAGGATATGTTGCGAGCTTGTGTAATTGATTTTGGTGGTTCGTGGGATGAGTTCCTACCACTGGCTGAGTTTGCCTACAACAACAGTTATCAGTCGAGTATTCAGATGGCCCCGTATGAGGCATTGTATGGCAGGCGGTGTAGATCCCCCGTGGGATGGTTTGAGCCTGGTGAGGTTAGATTGATAGGGACCGAGTTAGTCCAGGATGCTCTGGATAGAGAAAAGTTGATCCAGGAGAGGCTTCGTACAGCACAGTCTCGTCAGAAGAGTTATGCGGACCGTAGAGTTCGAGAGTTGTCTTTCATGGTTGGTGACAGAGTATTGTTGAAGGTTTCACCTATGAAGGGTGTCATGAGGTTTGGGAAGAAAGGAAAGTTGAGTCCTAGGTACATTGGTCCTTTTGAGATACTCGGGAGGGTTGGAGAGGTGGCATATGAGTTAGCCTTGCCGCCCAGCTTATCCAGCGTTCATCCAGTATTCCATGTGTCTATGCTCCGAAGTACATTGGAGATCCGTCTCATGTATTAGATTTCAGCACCATTCAGCTTGATGGTGATCTATCCTATGATGTGGAGCCTATTGCCATTTTGGGACGTCAGGTGAGAAAATTGAGGTCTAAGGAGATTGCATCGGTTAAGGTTCAGTGGAGAGGTCGACCCGTGGAGGAGGCCACTTGGGAGATCGAGCGGAAGATGCGCAGCAGTTATCCTCACTTGTTTGAGACTTCAGGTATGATTCTTGACCCGCTCGAGGACGAGAATTTGCTTAAGTGGGGGAGAATGTGACGACCCGGCCCATCGTCACGATAATTACCACCCCGTTATGTTGTAAATACATGTTTTATGATTTTATATCAGTGTTAGAGTCTATCGGGTGAGTTAGGAGTGAAGTTGATTGGAAATGAGGCATATAGCCTTTTTGAAGGAAACTTGAATAAGGAAAGTCAACCCGGAGTTGACTATTTAGTTAGAGGGCTCGGAATCGGATTTCTGACGATTCGGTTAGTTCCGGGAGGTGATTTGTGATTTAGGGGAGTGATCGGAATTGAATTTGGAGGCCCGGTGTAGAAATAGGCTTGAATTGGCTAAGGTTGAATTTTGGCGAAATCCGAACGGTAGGTGAGATTTTGATCCAGGGGTCGGAATGGAATTCCGATAGTTGCAATAGCTCCGTTAGGTGATTTTGGATATGTCCGCAAAATTTCAGGTCATTCGGACGTCGTTTGGTCGGGTTTTTGATAGAATGTGTAATTCGGAAGTTTTGAAGAAATTTAGGCTTGAATCCGTGGGTAATTGGTGATTTTGATGTTTAGGATGGTGTTTTTATGATTGGAACAAGTTCGTATCGTGTTTTGGGGTATGTTGGTGGTTTTCGTTGGGGTCCCGGGGGCCTCGGGGTGAATCCGGACCATCATCCGGCATTTGGAAGCAAGAAGTGACCTGCTGTAATCTGCAGATCACTGGGCAGTGATTTGGCCATCGCGTTCGCGAGGGCAAGGCCCGCGTTCGCGTATGCCAGGTTTAGCACTCTTCGCGTTTGCGAGGGAGTTGATGCGTTCGCGTACGAGGGAGTTGGAATGCATCGCGTTCGCGTGGGTCTAGGCCGCGTTCGCGAAGTAGGATTTGGCGAGGCCACGCGTTCGCGTGGGAGACTACGCGTTCGCGTAAAGTAAAAATGCGGAGCTGGGAAGTTGACCTTCGCGGACGCGTGAAGGCATGCCGTATTCGCGATGAGGAAGAGGAAAAAGGCATCGCGTTCGCGTGAGTGGCGTCGCGAACGCGATGAAGGAAATATTCTGGCAGTGAATTAAAAGCCAGAACTGGACAGTCGCTGGTTTAATACCCAAAACCTCCATTTGAGTTCCAAGAGAAGAAATTGACGGGAGATTGCTGGGAAATCATCGGGGTTTCATTGGAGGTAAGTTTTGTGGCTTAATTACATCATTTTAACATGAAGTCATGGGTTAAATTTCTGTAAATGGAAGATTAAAGGTGGGTTTGAGCCCTAGGCCTAAATTGAAGAAAAACACTTATTTGAGTGGGCAAATGGAGTCCGATTTTGGTAAATGTTATATGCCTAGACTCATATCGAGATGAGGGTTCCGAATATGTGACTTTTGTATTTTTTTGACAAGCGTACCAAAAGTCGGGTTTTGACAACTTTGGGAATTTTGATGTAAATTGAGTTATATTGATTGGGTGTCGTCCCATTGGCCTAATTTGTTGTGTTTTTACTGTATTTGATCAAATTCTACGCGTGCGGAGCTTGATTCTCGTGGCAAGGGCATTGGGAGTAGTCGTCGCGCCGTATTGAGGTGAGTAATAGATGTGGGTGATGACCAGCGGGTTCGAAACCCCGGTATACCACTTTGTGACGCTGTATAGCGGCGAGACACGTACTCTCGTGTGAGTGCGGGGTCGATTGTGATTGGGGACTATGGCTTAGTCCGACTTGTTGATATTGTGTTATGATATTAGGCTATTCTTAAGCCGTCGAACCTCCTTCTCGGACGGTTGCATATTATATATTGTGATAATGGCCACTCTTGAGCCGAGGAACCCCCTTCTTGGGCGGTTGAGTATACATGTGGGCCGTGAGCCGGTTATTGGATCCCGCGAGGATCGTTATCATTGTCTTATCATATTGACATGTTAGTTACTACCAGTCCGTAGCTATTTCTGTTATCATGCTATTTCCAATCTCTGGAACTTGATATTACCGTTTTCAACTGAAAAATGATAAAAGATGTTTTCAAAAACTACTTTTGAGCCTGCGAGGCTGTAATTGCATATTAGCTGACTGGTAGTGGATCGGGCTGCGTGCCGCAGCAGTGTATATGTTGGATCGGACTGCACGCCGCAGTGATATTGTGCTTGGGCTGAAGGAGCCCTTCCGGAGTCTGAACCCCCACAGTGAGCACAGGTACCCAAATTGGATCGGCTACGCGCCGTAGCGGTCATATCATGCATTGCATTGCATTTAGCTACATCTGCTAGCTGTTATACTGTTTTGCTGGTACTTGATGGTATAGGTACAGTTGATGTTGATTCTGTGACAGGGTATTTGCTTACAGCTTTACATAGTGCTTTATTGCGGATTTCTTATCTGCGCTATCTTACCCTTGTTTATTACCACTGAGTCTAGCAGTACTCATTTTACTCCCTGCACCTTGTGTACAGATCCAGGTACCTCTCAGCAGTGATCCAGTAGCTGTGCGAGGCGACATTTGTGGATATTCGAGGTAGCTGCAGAGTCCGCAGGACCCGATATTCCTTCTCACTGTCTCTTGATTTTGTATTAACTTTTCTTTCCGCACTTGGTATCTTGTAAACCTTATACACTCATGTTCAGTAGAGGCTCATGACTCTTGACCCTTGGTCTATGGGAGTTGATGTATTATGGGACTTGGTTCCCCGTTTTCGTTATATGTATCGCTGTTATTTCGTGAATTAATATGCTTAAATGGGCTAAAGAGAGCTTCTAGCTCCGTGGTTGATATTGATTGGTCAGGTTGGCTTAGCAATGTGCTGGGCGCAATCACGACCGGATTTGGGGTCGTGACAAGTTTCCTTCAAAAAGGCTATATGCCTCATTTTCAATCCAAATTCACTCCTAACTCACCCGATAGACTCTAACACTGATATAAAAGCATAAAACATGAAATTTCAACATAACGGGGTGGTAATTCCCGTGACAACGGGCCGGGTCGTCACACTTATATGACACATGCACTGTGTGTAACCCTTTTCTCCAGTATTTTATACTGGATAAATTTTGGACATCACGTGTGTGTAATCTTTTTGTCCAGTATTTTCTCCAGTATCAATACAGTATAATATACTAGACATCAAGTGTGTGTAATCTTTTTGTCCAGTGTTTTGTACTGGATGAGTTAACTTTGTGCTAGCATGTAGTTGATCCTTGTTTCAATGCAGTATAATATACGGCATATCATGTTTGTATAATCTTTTTGTCCAGTATATGGTACTGGAGGAGTTACTTTGTGTTTGCATGTAGTTGACCCGTGTTTGAATCCAGTATAATATACGGTACATCTCATGTGTATAATCTTTTTGTACAATATATTGTACTGGAGAAGTTGACTTTGTGCTATCATGTATTTGACCAATGTTTTAATGCAGTATAATATACTGGACATATCGTGTGTGTAATCTTTTTGTCTCAGTACTTTGTACTGGAGGAGTTGACTTTGTGCTATCATGTAGTTGATCCGTGTTTCAATCCAGTATAATATTCTGGATATGACGTGTGTGTAATCTTTTTGTCCAGTATATTGTACTGGACTCTGTTGTAGCATGCATTTGAGATTTGCTTCAATCCAGTATAATATACGGGACATCTCGTGTCAATAATCATTTTGTCTAGCATGTAGTTGAATATTTTTTGAGTTCAGTATATTTATTACGAGATTATCTGTGTCAAAGTTTAAGCTGAATGATTTTTTATTTTTAAACAGTATAATTTCTAATTATTTGGGTTCATTAAACACAGGATGCATACAAATATCTTACTTATCGCGTTCAATGGCAATTGGACAGCAGATTACAAGTACTTGGATCATATTACAAAGCTTCTCATGATAAATGATGGGACTTCATTTGAAGAATTCCTTCGAAAAAATTTTGAAGTTATAGAGGTTGACAACAAGAAATTTAACGCAAATGTATGGCTGAATATCAATTTAGGTACTTCTAAGGGAATAGAAGTAAGAAAAGATGAAAATCTTAGTATGTGTATGATTCATTTAAAAACTGATCCATACTATAAAGGTTCAAAATTTGTTGTTGAAATATCAGAAATACCGTATCAACAACTAGAAGGTAATGCAATAATGGACATTGATAATCAACAATTATTGCAGAGAAACACATATCATCCGGAAGAGCAGGAGAATCCAATTTATGATATTGCAATGGAAAAAGCAATTGTAATTCCATTGGAAGATCAGCAGATTGAATTAGTGCAAAATATTGAAGCAAGAAAAAGAAAAGGAAAGGGAAAGGCAAAACAATCTCCTTCAATAATATTAAAAGAAAATGCAACACTGGATGATGTAAAACTTGGGTCTGTTTTTCAAGATAAAAATTCAATGATAAAATGTTTTCGCTTAGCTGCAATAAAGGAGCAATTTGAGTTTTATGTTAACAGGTCAAGTAACACGAGATATTGTTTGGTTTGTGCTGATGAAAAGTGTGGTTGGACTGTTCGAGGTTCAAGAATTAAGGAATCGACACTTTTCAAAATAGTCAAATTTCAGAGAAGACATGACTGCTCAGTTGATATTCGAAAATCAGATCAAAGACAAGCAACTTCAAATGTGATTAGAGATTATGTGATTGAGAACTTAAGAGACATAGCTACAGAGGTAAAGCCTAAGTTTGTCATTTCAGAGATGAAAAGAGCACATGGAATTGATATTGGTTATGGAAAAGCATGGCATGCTATTCAAAAGGGGTTATCTTTGTTAAGAGGAACAACTGAACAGAATTATGAGCAGCTTCCATCGTATTTGTATATGATGCAACAAAAAAATCCAGGATCATATACAAATATTGTGAGAGATGAAAAAAACAGGTAAATCTTTTTTTTAAATTATACAATGTGATTTTTCTTCAATCTATTGTATTTGATTTTGTCTAGAATATTATATAGGATTTTAGTGGTTGTCATCCAGTATATTTTACAGGATATACGTGTTTTATAAGTTTTATGTCCTGTATAATATACTGGGTAAGTTCTGTTCTACCTAAAAATTTCTAATTTCAGTTTATTTTATCTCGTAAATGTTACGGGACTTGTGGCTTGTATTATCTTTATGTCCAGTATATTATACTACGTAAGTTAACTGAATTGTATGTACTTTTCATTTTGACTAGTTAGTGGTTGTCATCCAGTATATTTTACAGGATATCTGTGTTTTTTAAGTTTTCTGTCCTGTATAATATACTGGTTGAGTTCTGTTCAACCTAAAACTTTTTATTTTCAGTTTCTTTGATCACTTAAATGTTACGGGATTTGTGACTTGTATTAGCTTTATCTCCAGTATATTATACACTGTAAGTTAACTGAATTGTATTTAGTTTACATTTTGTCTGGTATATTATACAGGATATTAGTGGTTGCCATCCAGTATATTTTACAGGATATCTGTGTTTTTTAAGTTTTCTGTCTTGTACAATATACTGGGTGAGTTCTATTTAACCTAAAAAATTCTATTTTCAGTTTATTTGATCCTGTAAATGTTAAGGGATTTGTAGCTTGTATTAGCTTTAACTCCAATATATTATACTGTGTAAGTTAACTGAATTGTATTTACTTTTCATTTTACAGGTTTCTTTACATGTTTTTTTATGTATGGGGCATCAATTTCCGGTTGGAAGTATTGTAGACCACTGATTGCTGGTGATGGAACATTTCTAAAACATAAATATAGAGGTGTTCTATTAGTGGCTGTTACCAAAGATGCAAATAACCAAATTTTTCCTATAGCTTTTTGATTAGTGGATTCAGAGAATAATGAATCATATGAATGGTATTTCAGGGAATTAAGAAAAGCAATTGGGATTCGTAATGATTTAATGTTCTTGTCTGATCGACACAAGGCTATTGCAAATGGAATTGCAAAGGTTTTTCCTGAATGTTACCATGGAATTTGCATCTATCATTTAGAAAAGAATCTGAAGCAAACGAGACTGAGAAACACTGTGATAAATCTCTTTCAAAGTGCTGCAAGAGTATATCTTCAATCAGAATTTGATGACTTCATGTCCCAAATAGCTGCTGTTGATAAAAAAAATTTCAATTATTTGATGGAGGAACCACTAGGAAGGTGGGCTCGTTCACATTGTCCCAGAAGAAGATATGATATGTTAACAACAAATATTGTTGAGTCAATGAATAATGTTTTAAGACGTTCAAGAGAATTGCCAATTTTAACAATGATGGATTTCATACAAGAAAAATTACAAAGCTGGTTCTATGAAAAAAGGACACTTGCAGAAGGAATATTCCGAGATTTATCAAATTGGGCAGAAGAAACATTGGAAGCAAAAATTCAACCAGCTTTTACATTTAGAGTATTGCCCATTGATAGACTCAAATTCAATGTCAAAGAAGGTGGTATGGAGTTTATTGTTGATTTAGATAAAAGAACATGTGATTGTTCTGAATTTTAGCTAGATGCCTTGTGAACATGCTATTGCTGCAATTGAGAGTATACATCAAAAGAAATCATCCTTTTGCTCAGTATATTTTACAAGGGAATTTTGGTTGAAAACATATGAAGGGCAAGTAAATTCTGTAGGTGATGCAACAACATGGGTTATACCAGACACTATTAAATCAGAAATCACTAAGCCTCCAGATGCCAAAGTTCTGCTAGGAAGAAGACAGAAGAATCGACATGTTTCAGGTACAAAATTCAAGAAGGAACCAAGATGTAGTCATTGCAAAAAATATAGGCATACCAGAATAAATTGCACAAATTCTGCTGTAGTTCATCCTTATGCAAGAAAATATACGAAAAACAATGATTGAATATATACAATAAAGTTGAATTGGATGGTGTAGTTCTTAATAATGTATTCAATATTGTTGTTTGTCAAAATATTTTACTGTATATTATTTTTTAGTTCTTAATATGCTTATAAAAATATAGCGGTTTTACAACATATTACAATAGTGTAATATAAAGGAAACAAAATATTAAATTATGTAATTCCAATTACTTTGAATTTGTACTGTATATTACTGTATATTATACTTGATGTTAGTGGTCATCCTCTAATATATTTTTTTTATAACAGTAAAATTTATGGGGAACATGCCTTCTATTAGCATTATCTCCAGTATATAATACTGGTGATAATTTAATAAATATGGGCATACCAGAATAAATTGCACAAATTAAAAAGGAGAAGTTGAAAATAAATATCTAGAGTAATTGATTGAAATTAAATAATTTAATATTTTTATTTGGTATACTGTATATAATATTAAATGTGAATAGTTTTAATTATTTCACCCTAATTACTTGATTGTTCTTGTGAATTATACTGGATAATCTAATATGTGAAAGCATATCATCTAGTAAAATTTATAGAATTGGAGTTCTTATTTTAGTTGCTTACTATAATACATGCTGGAGATATGTCAAGTGAAAGAATAATCTCCAGTATTTTATACTGGCTGATAACAATTAAAAACTCTTCTGCCTATAATAATCCAAATTTTTTAATTATATAATCGTCCAACTTATTCTGTAAATACTATTTATGAAACTATATAAGCCAATATATTATAAAGTAGAAGTGAAAATAAATATCTAGAGTAATTTATTGATATTAAATAATTTAATATTTTTATTTGGTATACTTTATTTAATATTAAATGTGAATAGTTTTAATTATTTAACCCTAATTACTTGATTGTTCCTGTAAATTATACTGGAGAATCTAATATGTGAAAGCATATAATCCAGTAAAAATTATAGAATTGGTGTTCTTATTTTAGTTGTTTACTGTAATACATGCTGGAGATATGACAAGTGAAAGAATAATCTCCAGTATTTTATACTGGCTGATAACAATTAAAAACTTCTGCCTATAATAATCCAAATTTTTTAATTATATAATCGTCCAACTTATTTTGTAAATACTATTTATGAAACTATATGTGACGACCCGGCCCGTCGTCACGGGAATTACCACCCCGTTATGTTGTAATTTCATGTTTTATGCTTTTATATCAGTGTTAGAGTCTATCGGGTGAGTTAGGAGTGATTTAGATTAGAAATGAGATATATAGCCTTTTTGAAGGAAACTTGAATAAGGAAAGTCAACCCGGAGTTGACTATTTGGTTAGAGGGCTCGGAATCGGATTCCGATGATTCGGTTAGTTCCGGGAGGTGATTTGTGACTTAGGGGAGCGATCGGAATTGAATTTGGAGGCCCGTGTAGAAATAGGCTTGAATTGGCTAAGGTTGAATTTTGGCGAAATCCGAACGGTAGGTGAGATTTTGATCCGGAGGTCGAAATGGAATTCCAACAGTTGCAGTAGCTCCGTTAGGTGATTTTGGATGTGCCTGCAAAATTTCAGGTCATTCGGACGTTGTTTAGTCGGGTTTTTGATTGATTGTGAAATTCGGAATGTTTTAAGGAATTTAGGCTTGAATTCGATGTGAATTATGGGTTTTGATGTTGTTAGACGTGTTTTGAGGATTGGAGCAAGTTTGAATAAGGTATTAAGATGTGTTGGTGTGTTTGGATGAGGTCCCGGGGGCCTCGGGGTGTTGTCGGATGGCTAAACGGGAGAAAATGTGGAAAATTGCGGTTTTTGACTCTGGTTCTGTTGTTTTCGCTCCTGCGGAAATGGGGGCACAGGAGCGAGTCCGCAGAAGCGGACGAGAAGGCGCAGAAGCGGAAGAGACCGCTGAAGCGGAATAGTCTCCGCTGAAGCGGCGTCGCAGGAGCGAAGGTAAGGCCGCAGAAGCGGTCAAGAGAGAAATGGGGGAAAACCGCAGAAGCGGATTGGTTGACCGCATAGGCGAGTCCGCAGGAGCGGACTTTTGATCGCAGAGGCAGAAAGGACCGCAGGGGCGGAAAATGGATCGCAGAAGCGAAAATCGCAGTGAATTAAGTGTATCAGAAGTTAGAAAATTTCAGAAACATTTCACACATTTGGGTCTCGGCTTTAGAGGCAATTTGGGCGATTTTGAAGAGAAACTCAAGGGAAATCATCAGGTAATCAACTATGGACTTAAACTATGATTTGTATTGATCATATTATGCAATTATATCATGAAAATGGAGGAATTTGGGGTGATTCATGGAAGATTTAACCCTAGGCTTGAACTTTAGAAAATCAAGGTTTTGAATGGGCAAATGGAGTCCGAATTTGGTAAAATTGATATGCTTAGACTCGTATTGAGATGAGGGTTACGAATATGTGACTTTTGTGATTTTTCGACAAGCGTACCGAAAGTCGGGTTTTGACAACTTTGGGAATTTTGATGTAAATTGAGTTGTATTGATTGGGTGTCGTTCCATTGGCCTAATTTGTTGTATTTCTACTGTATTTGATCTGATTCTACGCGTGTGGATCTTGATTCTCGTGGCAAGGGAATTTCGAAGTAGTCGTCGCGCCGTATTGAGGTGAGTAATAGATGTGGGTGATGACCAGCGGGTTCGAAACCCCGGTATACCACTTTGTGACGCTGTATAGCGGCGAGACACGTACTCTCTTGCGAGTGCGGGGTCGATTGTGATTGGGGACTATGGCTTAGTCCGACTTGTTGATACTGTATTATGATATTAGGCTATTCTTGAGCCGCCGAACCTCCTTCTCGGATGGTTGCATACTATATATTGTGATATTGGCCATTCTTGAGCCGTTGAACCCCCTTCTTGGGCGGTTGAGTATACTTGTGGGCCATGAGCCACTTATTGGATCCCGCGAGGATCGTTATCATTGTCTTATCATATTGACATGCTAGTTTACTACCAGTCCGTAGCTATCTTTGTTATCATGCTATTTCCAATCTTTGGAACTTGATATTACTGTGTTCAACTGAAAAATGATAAAAGATGTTTTCAAAACTACTTTTGAGCCTCCGAGGCTGTATTTGCATATTAGCTGACTAGTAGTGGATCGGGCTGCGCGCCGCAGTGCGATATATGTTGGATCGGACTGCACGCCGCAGGAATATTGTGCTTGGGTTGTAGGAGCCCCTCCGAGTCCGAACCCCCACAGTGAGCACGAGTACCCAAATTGGATCGGGCCACGCGCCGTAGCGGTCATATCATGCATTGCATTGCATTTAGCTACATCTGCTTAGCTGTTATATTGTTTTGCTGGTACTTATTGGTACATGTACAGTTGATATCGATTCTGTGACAGGGTATTTGATTACGGCTTTACATAGTGCTTTATTGCGGATTTCTTATCCGCGCTGTCTTACCCTTGTTTATTACCACCGAGTCCGGCGATACTCATTTTACTCCTTGCACCTTGTGTGCAGATCCAGGTACCTCTCAGCAGTGATCTAGTAGCTGTGCGAGGCGACATTTGTGGATATTCGAGGTAGCCGCAGAGTCCGCAGGACCCGATATTCCTTCTTACTCTGTCTCTTGATTTTGTATTGACTTTTCTTTCCGCACTTGGTATCTTGTAAACCTTTATACACTTATGTTCATTAGAGGCTCATGACTCTTGACCCTTCGGTGTATGGGAGTTGGTGTATTATGGGACTTGGTTCCCCGTTTTCATTATATGTATCGCTGTTTCTTCGTGATGTGATATGCTTAAATAGGCTAAAGAGAGTTTCTAGCTCCGTTATTGTTATTGATTGGTCAGGCTAGCTTAGCAATGTGCTGGGCGCCATCACGACAGGATTTGGGGTCGTGACAAGTTGGTATCAGAGCCTAGGTTTACTAGGCTTCATGAGTCTTGAGCCGGTTAGTAGAGTCTTGTGAATCGGTACGGGTATGCCTGTACTTATCCTCGGGAGGCTGAGAACCTTTAGGAAACACTTCACATTTCTTGGAATTCTTATCGTGCGCACTTGATTCAGCTTGAGATATAATTTTTGAAATTCCTTCCACACGTCTGTGTACGCATCGAGCGCTCAGTAATGTAATTGCCTTATGGCTTATGATTTCCTCGAACGAGGGGCGAGATATAATCTCGGCGAGTTCATGTTGGGCCAGTCAGGATGACTTGAGGCTGGACCTTGTTTATGACTTGAGCATTGAGGTGCTGATTTTGTGAGTGGTGGCAATAGATAATGTACTGAGGGTTTGAAATCCCATATTTTTGCACTATACAGTGCTGTGCTGAGATGAAATACGCATCATATGACGAGCATGGTGGTATTGTGACTGGGGATTTGGACTTGATCCTTCCCAATTGATAAATTGCTGTGTAAAGTGGCTGAGACTGGGCTTATATCTATGTACTTGGGCTGGTAGCCATGTTTGGGGCCTTGTGTCGATCTGTAGAGTATTAGGGAGACTTACTAATGGATGAGCTGTAAATTGTTCGACTCTTATCTAAACTGTTGTGTAGCCCCGAGCTATGGGCGTGGTGAATATTTATCATATCTCGTAATTGGAAGGTAAAATACCTTACGTGTAGTGGAACAAGTTTAAACTCAGGAAGACTAAAGTGATTTTGCTATGTGTATCCTGGTGAAGGTATTGTGATGAAATACTAAATTGAGAGGAAGTAGAAGGGTTGATCCTCATGTGTAATTGAAAGGTATTTGATATGTGTTATGATTCGAGCAGGTGCAGCGCAGGTTCAAGTATAAATTATGATAATATGATTCGTATAGTATTGAGATTTAATGTTGTTGAAATACATTGTGATATCTTGTTGAGTTGTGGATGTATTGTTAGAATGGTTTCGTGATTCTCTGGCAGGTGGATAGGCCAATTTACAAAGGAAACTCTGCCGAAATTTTTGGAAAATTTGGGACTTAGAAAGATTTCTGTCACCTAAATAGGGGGCGTAACTGTTGTGTGTGAATGAATGCAAGAATTGCAAAAGAATTAATATTTCTGATGATTCGAACCTCCGCCGAAGCTTGTAAATGACTTGAGTTTAATCTAACTAGAACTTTGTTGCATCATTTGAGTAAGAAGGCTATGAGTGGCTAAAAGTGCTTTGATGTATGACTCCGAGCTAAGTTGGGGAGGTTGTTATTGATTAACTGATTGCACTGTAGTATGCTGTGTTGGCTCTGTCTCTAGGTATGTTAGGAAATTTTGATAAAGGTTATGGTGCTTCGTAGATATGAAGAAATACTAGGATGTTGTGAACTTATATTGGTAACGAATGTTCGGTGTATAGAAAAGAAAGATAGTTAATTGTATCTGTATGTAATCATGTTTTGCGGTGTCAAAGTTCTAGCAAGGAACGAGTGGTTATGTTCAATAAGACAGTTGAATTACAACTGAATAAGGGTAAATGACACCCGAGAATAGTCCTGTGGTGTTCCAGATTTTGCTTGTAACGGATGCCTTAAGATTTTGTATGTGGCTAAAGATGGTGTTTTCGTTAGAAGGGATCAAGACTTGTTCTATGTTATGTGAATGATGGGATGCTATGTATCCGTATTGGAAGGTAATAATACTAATTCAAAAATCGCATGAAGTTCTTCAAAACAAGTATTGTAGAATGTGGTACTCCTGGGAAACATTGAGAGTGGCCTATGAGTTTTAGACCGTGTGGTCTTATGTACGAGTCTCGTGTGGTAACATGAGTTGAGCTATGGTAGTGCTACAGTAAAGGCTAATACTAAGTTAAAGATGGTTCAAAAAAGAAATTGAGTAAATGGAGCAACTTGTTAATAAACCGAAGTGGTATGATAAGGAATACGATTAATTATTGGTATGTGATTGAAGTAATGAGTCTTGCAGATATTGTGCAACAAAGCCTTTGAGTGCTGACAATTGTGTAACTCGATATGGGTATAAGGACTCAGTCCTGGCAGTTTAACTTATGCAATGTAATTGGGAGAAAGAGTTTAAGATGTGTTTAACGTGGTTTAAAAATGAGTGTATTTCCTGTTGGTATGTAAGGCTTGGAATGTGTGATGAGTTTTCTCTATATGGGATCATGAAAGCCCTTGACTAGTTGAGTGCGCCGATGTTTGCGGCGTAGGATAGGAATATGAATTTCCATGTTATCTTAGTGTGGTATGGTATATGCGATGTGTTATGGAAAGTTGATAATGGCATATTCAAGGTTTTGTGATCAGTTCATAATATATGGGGAGTCATTAAAATTATTTAGCGGCGCGGGCAGCTGCATGTGATTTAAAGAATCGATCTTTCTGGTGATTAAAGAAAATGGTACTGCTATTCTAGTAATTTGGCAGGGTATATGGTCCAAATGGACAAGGTAATGTAAACTGATAATATCCAGTGGTATGGTGGTATTCTCTTGTTGGATCGACTATAATAATTGAGTCGTTGATGGCATAGTGAAATTTCTGAATGGCTTTCGTGGTATGAATGGACGCTTGATGTGCGTTATGTATTTGTACAGTGAAGTACGGGATCGGGCATTGTGATTCATGTGTTATATATGTGTTGGAGACTTGAAGTTCTCGTTAGTCCGCCTATGCAGTGGTTGTATATCATGTGTATCGACACCGTTTTGTGATTATCGAAAATCAGAAGCTCTAGTGGCTTTCTCTCTCGGCTTGATATGATGAATTTGGATTATGATACTTGATTGCTGACTGGTCATCATTGGGCCAGGTTTTCTAGACTAATGTGATATAGACTATGATGGTATGGCACAAATTGTGTAGCAGAGTGCATCAGAGTATGCTCCAGCGGGGTAGTTGTACCTCAGGACCAGCAGGCGGCTGGTGGGTATTGCTTTGTCGGTTGGGCCTTCGTGGCAGATATCAATGCAGAGGTTTCTATTGTTGATTTGGTTCTGGTATTGAGTAACTTTGTCGGATGCGTTTCTTGTGGCCGAACTTGAGGCTATATATGTTTACCATAATGAGCAACTTGACTCGACGCGCATTTCATTGGCTATGGATCGGGTGGCGCGCCGCCACAGGTACTGTTATTTGGATCGGGTGGCACGCTGCCACGGGTATGGTATCTGGATCGGGTGGCACGCCGCCACGGGTATGTCATTGGAGCGGGTTGCACGCCGCAACAGTTTAATGTGAAAATAAAGTTAGTTATATGTTACCTGGTATACAATACCTCCTGGCTTCTGAGGAAGAGTTTGTATTGAGTATCACTTGGAGAATGGCACATCGGTTGTGTTCTTTCAGGATTTGATAGCATACGTTAATTGTTTCACCGTGGGTGAGGTTGATTGCTTGGGTTCAGACCTAAATATGTGTGGGGCTGATCGTTTTGAGCTTGGTAAATTGAGGTGCTTCATGAATAATAGTGTTTGGATAGAATCCTGAATCGTGGCAAGGCCACGTGATGTTATGACCTTTCGAGAAGGAGTCATGTACTCTATTTCTATAATGCGAGACGCGATCTCAGTTCTATGTTATGATGGCACAAAGGAATTGAATTACAGCTCTTTTGTTGAAGATAGTTGTCATGATTTGAGTATGTTCGGATGTCTCTATTGGAGCCTGTGTTGTGCTCGTTGGGGCTTAGGCCGGTGTTGAGGTGACATATCACCAGTGCGTGTGTTATAATCGAAATGATCATTTGAGTCATTATGGAGAGCGAGCATATGTGATTTTAGTGGGTTAGAAAGGTAATACCGAGATTTGGGTCCGATATCTGTTGTGGTATCAGTTAAAAGTGAAATGGATTCATGAATGGTTGACCTCAGAGATGGGTTCGATATATCGCGTGTTCAGTTGCCGTGGACATGATATGAAGGTGCTGGAAATAGACTCTATCTAATGAAAAAGGTTTTTCGGTTGGTATTTGGTTATCGTGAGAAATTATTGTGATTAGAGACTATTGTCTCGAGTGATTGGGTTGTTTGATATATCATATGATGTCACCCGGAGTGGTGAGTGTGGGTTATTGCAGTGGATTCTAGTGTATCCTGAGTATAGGCATGGGATTAGCAATTGGTATATGATTTCGGATGGTCTGTGAGATTTCAGCTATATGGTGTTTCAGGCTTATGAGAGATAAGGTGACGTGTGATCGCCCGAATATATGCTTGGTAAGGTTATTCAGCTATTGAGTTGCTTCTAGTACCACTCCGGTACGCTCGAGGACGAGCGTTTGTTTAAGTTGGGGAGAATGTGATGACCCGGCCCGTCGTCACGGGAATTACCACCCCGTTATGTTGTAATTTCATGTTTTATGCTTTTATATCAGTGTTAGAGTCTATCGGGTGAGTTAGGAGTGATTTGGATTGGAAATGAGGTATATAGCCTTTTTGAAGGAAACTTGAATATGGAAAGTCAACACGGAGTTGACTATTTGGTTAGAGGGCTCGGAATCGGATTCTGATGATTCGGTTAGTTCCGGGAGGTGATTTGTGACTTAGAGGAGCGATCGGAATTGAATTTGGAGGCCCGGTGTAGAAATAGGCTTGAATTGGCTAAGGTTGAATTTTGGCGAAATCCGAACGGTAGGTGAGATTTTGATCCGGAGGTCGAAATGGAATTCCAACAGTTGCAGTAGCTCCGTTAGGTGATTTTGGATGTGCCTGCAAAATTTCAGGTCATTCGGACGTTGTTTAGTCGGGTTTTTGATTGATTGTGAAATTCGGAATGTTTTAAGGAATTTAGGCTTGAATTCGATGTGAATTATGGGTTTTGATGTTGTTAGACGTGTTTTGAGAATTGGAGCAAGTTTGAATAAGGTATTAGGAGGTGTTGGTGTGTTTGGATGGGGTCCCGGGGGCCTCTGGGTGTTTTCGGATGGTTAAACGGGAGAAAATGTGGAAAATTGCAGGTTTTGACTCTGGTTCTGTTGTTTTCGCTCCTGCGGAAATGGGGGCGCAGGAGCGAGTCCGCATGAGCGGATGAGAGGGCGCAGGGGCGAGTGACTTCGCAGAAGCGGAATAGTCTCCGCTGAAGCGGCGTCGCAGGACCGAAGGTAAGGCCGCAGAAGCGGTCAAGAGAGAAATGGGGGAAAACCGCAGAACCAGATTGGTTGACCGCATAGGCGAGTCCGCAGGAGCGGACTCTTGATCGCAAAGGCGAAAAGGACCGCAGGGGCGGAAAATGGATCGCAGAAGCGAAAATCGCAGTGAATTAAGTGTATCAGAAGTTAGAAATTTCAGAAATATTTCACACATTTGGGTCTCGGCTTTAGAGGCGATTTGGGTGATTTTGAAGAGAAACTCAAGGAAAATCATCAGGTAATCAACTATGGACTTAAACTATGATTTGTATTGATAATATTATGCAATTATATCATGAAAATGGAGGAATTTGGGGTGATTCATGGAAGATTTAACCCTAGGCTTGAACTTTAGAAAATCAAGGTTTTGAATGGGCAAATGGAGTCCGAATTTGGTAAAATTGATATGCTTAGACTCGTATTGAGACGAGGGTTCCGAATATGTGACTTTCGTGATTTTTCAACAAGCGTACCGAAAGTCGGGTTTTGACAACTTTGGGAATTTTGATGTAAATTGAGTTGTATTGATTGGGTGTCGTTCCATTGGCCTAATTTGTTGTATTTCTACTGTATTTGATCAGATTCTACGCGTGTGGATCTTGATTCTCGTGGCAAGGGCATTTCGGAGTAGTCGTCGCGCCGTATTGAGGTGAGTAATAGATGTGGGTGATGACCAGCGGGTTCAAAACCCCGGTATACCACTTTGTGACGCTGTATAGCGGCGAGACACGTACTCTCTTGTGAGTGCGGGGTCGATTGTGATTGGGGACTATGGCTTAGTCCGACCTGTTGATACTATATTGTGATATTGGCTATCCTTGAGCCGTTGAACCTCCTTCTCGGATGGTTGCATACTATATATTGTGATATTGGCCATTCTTGAGCCGTTGAACCCCCTTCTTGGGCGGTTGAGTATACTTGTGGGCCGTGAGCCAGTTATTGGATCCCGCGAGGATCGTTATCATTGTCTTATCATATTGACATGTTAGTTACTACCGATCCGTAGCTATTTCTGTTATCATGCTATTTCCAATCTCTGGAACTTGGTATTACTGTTTAACAACTAAAAAATGATAAAAAGGTTTTCAAAACTACTTTTGAGCCTGCGAGGCTGTATTTGCATATTAGCTGACTGGTAGTGGATCGGGCTGCGTGCCGCAGTAGTATATATGTTGGATCGGACTGCACGCCGCAGTGATATTGTGCTTGGGCTGTAGGAGCCCCTCTGGAGTCTAAACCCCCACAGTGAGCACGGGTACCCAAATTGGATCGGGCTACGCGCCGTAGCGGTCATATCGTGCATTGCATTGCATTTAGCTACATCTGCTAGCTGCTATACTGTTTTGCTTGTACTTTTTGGTACAGGTACAGTTGATATCGATTTTGTGACAGGGTATTTGATTACAGCTTTACATAGTGCTTTATTGCGGATTTCTTATCTGCGCTGTCTTACCCTTGTTTATTACCACTGAGTCTGGCAGTACTCATTTTACTCCCTGCACCTTGTGTGCAGATCCAAGTACCTCTCAGCAGTGATCCAGTAGCTGTGCGAGGCGACATTTGTGGATATTCGAGGTAGCTGCAGAGTCTGCAGGACCCGATATTCCTTCTTACTGTCTCTTGATTTTGTGTTGACTTTTCTTTCCGCACTTGGTATCTTGTAAACCTTTATACACTTATATTCATTAGAGGCTCATGACTCTTGACCCTTCAGTCTATGGGAGTTGGTGTATTATGGGACTTGGTTCCCCATTTTCATTATATGTATCGCTGTTGCTTCGTGATGTGATATGCTTAAATAGGCTAAAGAGAGTTTCGAGCTCCGTTATTGTTATTGATTGGTCAGGCTGGCTTAGCAATGTGCTGGGCGCCATCACGACCGGATTTGGGGTCGTGACACTATATAAGTCAATATATTATACAGGAGAAGTTGAAAATAAATATCTAGAGTAATTGATTGAAATTAAATATTTTAATATTTTTATTTGGTATACTGTATTTAATATTAAATATGAATAGTTTTAATTATTTCACCCTAATTACTTGATTGTTCTTGTGAATTATACTGGATAATCTAATATGTGAAAGCATATCATCCAGTAAAATTTATAGAATTGGAATTCTTATTTTAATTGCTTATTGTAATACATGTTGGAGATATGACAAGTGAAAGAAACATCTCCTGTATTTTATACTGGCTGATAACAATTAAAAACTCTTCTAAAATTTTTAATTATATAATCGTCCAACTTATTCTGTAAATACTATTTATAAGCGAATATATTATAATCGTCCAACTTATTCTGTAAATACTATTTATTCTGTATACTCTTTTTTATTATTAAATTATGTATTTTCAATTACTTTGAATTTGTGCTATAATAGTTGATGTTAGTGCTTTAACAATATTATAATAAAGGAAAGAAACATTGCTACAAAAACATATTATAAAGGAAAGAAACATTGCTACAAAAACAAAATAAGAAAATACTTTCACAAACATAAAATAACAAAATAAAAACATATTATATTAATATAAAGATTGCTACAAAAACAAAATAAGAAAATACATTCACAAACACAAAATAACAAAATAAAAACCATATAAAAATAAAAGCTAATCATCCATATCATCATCATAAGAAGAGTCTATTAAAGCATGATCCATATTTCGGACAATGCTCTCCAGCCTATTCAGCTTCTCCTTCAACCTTCTTATGTCTCTTTCATATTTCTCTATAAACTCATCAGATTGCTTCTATGATGTCTTCTTTCAATTGTTCAACTATTGTTTTGATGGCTGTGTCCATTTTTTTTTTCTTCTTCTGTTTTCACTATTAGAATTAGATGAGTTTGAGTGTAAAGCTGATCATACTTATATAGGGAAATTTTGAAAAAAATAGATATGAAAAGACAGAAAGCAGCTGAAACGTTAATAGAAA
>JASVEL010005771.1:0-90073 GCA_032618575.1 Nicotiana noctiflora
GCATTGCACGTTTAATTTCTGTTAGGCGCCCACCTTCAAATACGGGAATATTTTCTGCATTCGCATTGCACGTTTAATTTCTGTTAGGCGCCCACCTTCAAATACGGGAATATTTTCTGCATTCGCATTGCACGTTTAATTTCTGTTAGGCGCCCACCTTCAAATACGGGAATATTTTCTGCATCGCATTGCACGTTTAAATTTCTGTTAGGCGCCCACCTTCAAATACGGGAATATTTTCTGCATCATCATGGTTTATATATTTAAAAGCCCACACTGGGGCAGAAAAAGAAAAAAAAAGAGGTAGTTTGTTGTTTTGTTTTGAGCAGGTTCAGCTCGAGATCAAGAAAAAAACAAGAAAATCAACAAAAAAGAGAGTCATCAAGAAAAAACAAGAAAATCAACAAAAAAGGAAGATTCTGCATCACCGGAAAGGGAAGAAGAGCAAATGCTAGATTAGGAACAATTGTAATTGTAGGATCATAGCTTAGAATAGCTTCTTCATTTTACATTTACCCCCCCCCGGTGTAATAAGGAGTAAGTTAGCAGGTCTCAACAGTGTCAATGCAACAGTGAGTGTGGTAGTTTTAAACTGCCAGACCTTCCCGAACTACACTGACCTGATTCCCTTTTAGCCAGGGATATGTAGGAAACCTCTTGAAGCAAAGGTTCGGTCAAAATTTTGAAAAAAAAAATAAATAAATAAAAAAAATGCTTCTCACGGAGTGCTCAAACGGGCAAAAATCGCTCGTATCCGCTCACTTGTCTTTGCACAGAAACTCTTCGTGTTTACGCGCAAAGAGGGGCAGCTGTGAGCACGTGATTTTTGCCCTATATGAGAATTACTCCCAAAAATTCAAAATAAAAGAGTTTTGTGTTGTTTGCAATTGTTGTGAATTTAGTGTCATTTTTAAAAATAATGACAATATATATATATATATATATATATATATATATATATATATATATATATATATATATATATCGCATTTGCATTTAGGATTTAATTCTACAATTAGGAGTAATTAATTTTATCTTACAAAAATGAAAATCACAAAAATAGGCATCTTTTGCATTTTAGCCTTTAATGTCCAAATTGTGTGATTGTATTTTAATTACCATTTAAAATTAGGTGACAATTATTATTATGAGATTAGTATTTCAAGATAATTTTAGTTTTTTTAAATTAATCTTAGTATTTTGGGCTTTATTAATTAGGAAGTTGAATAATGGAGAAGAACAAAATGGAAAAAATTTGGATTGAGCCATCTTGCAAATTAAGTTACAAGCCCAATCCTAAGAAACCTTACCCAACCCAAAACCCCTTGGCCCAAGAATAAAATTTCAGATTTTTTTTAGCAAAAATAATCATAATTACATGACATAAAGTAGTGGAGGGCAAGGAAATCAAGGAAGAAAACAAGGAGAGGAAAACATGGATTAGTGGGTTTTCTTTAAATTAAAAAAATATTTTTCTTTTAATAAAAAATCTGAAAATTTTCGAAATTCTTGCCTATAAATAGAAGAGAAGATTTATGAAAAAGGGGAAAAAAGAGAGGAAAAATAGGAAGAGAAGTAAAAATAAAAAAAATTCCCTGCTGTAGTATACACTCGATATACATTCTGGACACAGAAGTATACATGGCAAAAATTTCAATTTTTGAGAGTTTCTTTTGAGAGTTTCTTTTGAGAATTGAAAAGAGTTCAAAGATAGAAATACAAAACAAAGAGAAAATCTGGAATATATTTTTCTTTTCTATTTTTTTTACTGGTTTTTGTTTTTCTCCGTATTGTTGGGATTTTCGGGATTGAGGTGTTGAAGCTACTGCTGGTTGTTGCTGTGATATTGCTGTGTTGATCACCGGTATTTCTTTTATTTCCAATATCAGGTACATACCTAATCATGTTTAAATAATAAGATGAATACATGGGAAAGATGAGAATTTTGTTAAAATTTTAAATAGTTTCTATTTCTATTTTCTTTTACAGATTATGTTTCAATAAATTCCATATTAATATTCTGTAAGTTTTGTGATAACTTTAAATAATTAAGCTTTGTTGTAGCAATAATATTTCACTTCTAAAAATGGTTATTAAATAGTATAGTTATAAATACGTTTATTAATATTCAAATTGTTTAGGAAGAATGAATTACTCTTTTGTTAATCAAATTAATTAGAACTTCTTTAATATCGTCTTTAATAAACTAAGTTGTTGATATGTAGTTAAGTTTAACAAAAATGCGAATTTTAATTATTTTGCGTAAATTAGGCATTTAGGTACGATTTGAGTTTTCAATAATACAAGAATGGTTTCTTCAAGTTCATCAAATCTCCCAATATAGATGTAAATAATTAAGGTTGATTATGGTTTTTTGAAAAAATAGTTGTAAATAGTTAATATCAAGTGTTTAAGCCAAAAATAGTAAAAATTAAAAATATGAGTTTAAAATAGTTGCAAGATAATTGGTTTAGTTTGTATATATATATTAGTTGTTGATTTTGCACTTGTATTTTTAGATTTATTTAAGTAATGTTTATTTCTATTAAACATTTATCTAAATATAACATATAATATATTTTCTTTAAGCTTATAAAAAAAAAACGAATTTAAAAAAAATTATAGTTGATTTAAATAAGCTTAGTTTTTTTTTGAAATATTTGGAATAAAAAATAATTTTTACCATATAAGCTTTAATATGGCTATAATTTTTGATAGTTTTGAATAAATGATTTTGTTGGTTTTTCTTTTTATATATTCAAGTTTTAATATTATTCTGAATTAGCTTCTTTTAATATTAAGTTGTGAAATTTCGTATTTAATAAAATAATAAAATAATAATAATAATAATAAAATAATAAATAAAACAATTTCGAAAAAAAAATTTTTTTGTTTAAACATAGATTAAAATCTGTTTCATTAAGTTTTTTTTTGTCATAAATAAGATAAGTATTGCATTTTTAATTTCTAAATTATTTATGAGATTTCTTTATTTATAAAAACTAAAAAATAGGAAATGTAGTCATTTTAGAATTATATTGTTAATAAAAATGAGATGAGCCTCGCCGCACTAAATACACAATTGCGGGGCCCTCAAATTAATTGTAAAGACTTAGACTCGGGAAGACCGTTTAATGAATTTCACAGTCTTTCCCAAAGTTAATAAAGACGATAGAACCCTTAGGCACGATTTGTAAATAAATTACTTTCCTAAATACGGGTGCGCATTTATGTGACCCAAATCTTACTCTCGGCGAAACTGAAATGTATTAAAGTCACAGGCGTACCGGTTGCGGTGTGACTCGAAATGTGTTTTCGTGACGTCGCAATTCTTCTAAAATGAAAAGGCGGAACATTAAAAGCATCTAGTTAAAATATAAAAAGAAATCAGATAAAAGCAAAAAGAGCAGTTGAGCGACCGTGCTAAAACCACGGAATTCGGGAGTGCCTAACACCTTCTCCCGGGTTAACAGAATTCCTTATTCAGGTTTCTAGTTTCGCAGACTGTATTATAGAGTCATAAATTTCCTCGGTTCGGGATTAAACCGGTGACTTGGGACACCATTATTTTTCCAAGTGGCGACTCTGAAAAATTAAATAAATTGATCCCGTTCCGACTGTCCTTTAAGTGGAAAAACTCCTTCACTGATTATTATTATATTCCTTCTCGGGGTGTAGTATTAAACAGTGGCACATTTACCTTTATACGTTATGTGCGGTAAAAAAAAGGAGGTGTGACAGTCACTATGCAAAAAATATACAAAAATAGTCTATTATTATAAAAAAAATATACGAAATTATTATACAAAAAATATACAAAAATAGACATTTCGTATATGACCTGCATTACATATTTCATTCAATTGATAGCTAATATATCAGATCTAGAAGTACATTTAAAAAGGCAAAAAAGAGTTGCCTACTGCGCTAAGTGCGGGCCGAACCTGTGACCATTAGGTGAGGAAACAAGTGCTCTAACCACTGAGCTACAAGCACTTATGTTGCACTTACTCCTTTCGGCTACTATATGTAATACATTTGGGCCGAAGGGCCATTTTTTGTAAGTAGAACAAAACATGGGCTATTATAATTTTGAAGGACTATAGAGGATAGTTTTCTCTTCAAACTTCAGAAACAATTACTGGGTTTTGAACTTATAAATATTCAAAGTTAAGTAGTCGTTCCTGGAGTTATTCTTTGTGTTAGATAGTATATTTTTGTCCAGAATTATATTTTCGCATTAATAGTAATAACTTTACTAATACAATTTAAAATATAATTAAATCAAATAGCCGACCTCAAAAATACCAAGATCATCCAACAAAAGACCTTGAGCATTAATTTCCTTAAACATGCTCCTAGAGGATTATCGATGAACCTTGCAAAGGATAAGCTATTTTGTCAACTTGAGCCTGTTTGGAAACTGCTGAATTTTTAAGTGCTCAAATTGATTATGCACCCGCAAGAGGGGGGAAAACTCCGTCCAGTAGTATTATTATTCTCCAACTTTGAGGAAAAGGTTTCTTTCTCAAGAAAGTTAGATTTGTTTTTTGAAGAAGGCAGATTATTCTCATATGCTTAATTTTACAAGCAATTCATGAATTTAAATGTCGAGCCAGAACTTGAAGCTTATAGGATCGATATTTTAGTAACAACCATCCAATGGAATCCCACAAATACGGTCTTGGAACGGTAGTGTGTATGCAGACCTTACCACTACTCCTACTTCAAAGGAGTAGAGAGGTTATTTCTGATAGAACCTCGGCTCAAGAAGATGAAAAGAGACAGTGAAACAATAATAGCATAAGAAGCAAGAAAGATAACACAAGCAATGTAATAACCAGAAAAGAATGATGGCTTGTAAAATTATTTAAAACTCTCCTCTTGTGCTCTCTTCTCTTCTCTATTGGTCCTCTTTTCTCATTTCATTTCTGCTTTCTTTCTCTGTTGCACAAACTTGATCTGAGCTCAAGTGTTACAAAAACCCTGTACTACACATTATATTGTATCCCTTAAAAAGTGCAAAGGAAAAATAAGAAAAGAAATGGTGAAAAACCATTCCTTCAGCTAAACCAATACTAGTGCTTTTGGTGATACCTAAAAAACGAAAAGAAATTACAAGGAAAAACAAAGAGGCAGATCAAGCACTCACAAAAAGCATGTAATCCAACAGTTGGTCAAAACTGTGGAAGAAACAAGAAAAAGAAAATCCACAAACTAGGGGGACAATTCACCATCTGAATTCTTAATCGTTATTTGAAGGTAAAATCTCAATTACTAGCCGCTCCACCACGGCCAAAATTAGCAAAATAGGGAAGAGAAATTCTGTTGAAAAAAGATGTCCAGATGGATTCAAGTAAATAAAAATTACAAAGCCATCAAGATACAGAAAACACCGCGAATGATCAAGTCAAAAAGAAGAAGCATTCTCAAGAAGTAAAAATATGTACTGTACAAACAAACATCAGCTACAATCAGAAAAATTTGTTGTATTGACTTGTGAGAGAATTTCTCAGATTGGAATAAAGGCCGTAGAGGGAATATTGACGGAGATTCTTCACCTCATACCATGAATTGAAGACCGTTTCATGCTTATCTGTGCCAGAAAAGGTAAGTTGTATCCCAAGGCTACAGTCAACACTGCCACCTCTGTTCTTGCAGTTATTAGTCCTGATGGCACAATCCTGATTGTTGAGGCACACAAAGTTGGAGTTGCCTGAGCATGATGCACAGCCATCTCTTTTCCAGTATAAGTTCTCCAGCCTACCCTTATTGAATTCGAGTACCTGTATCAATATCAGGATTCATGGTAAATTTCTTTAACACAAAATTTGACCAGTGTGCTGCCAAGAAATTGCAGAATGGTTGCTCACCAGGGTAAAACTTGTTACGGTGAATGTGCTATTAGCAACAAAAGCTGGCAAAGACCTTGCAGCATACTTTCGACCAGCAAACGCTACCATGTATCCTCCATAAGAATCCTGTTATGCAGTAGAAGAAATACAGATCAGAGGATGCATAAATGTATTGAACTATAAACCCTCTATATACCAAACGTGCTAAATGAAACATACCAGTAATAATCTACGAATGTCACTGAATCTACAAAGACAGTGAATTTAGTACAATTAAAAGCTCATGACAAGTTAATAAACACAATTTGCTTTGCCACATAAGAGAAAAAGTGATGCGGCAGTTGAGAGAAAAACTCAACTCAGGCAAGAATAGCCAATTAAAGCACCAATGGCCACCTCCACAACCCACTCGAGCCCACCCCTCTCCCCAATAACCTCCATAAGAGGGAAAACAATGGAAAATTGAAAAGAATGTTACGTCTGCAAAGAGAAGGTGCAGGAGGAAAGGGCAGTTGAGAGCCAAAGCTGAACCAAATAAATTAAGCAGCTTTCATAATCATGTTAAGTTTATAATTTGTTAAATGTAACAGTGTGGACAGAGAGGAACTCAAGAGTGTTCGAAGACAGATACAATACTCTTCAGAATGTTAAGATGAATTGTATTCTTTTGTTTTATTTTTGGTGTAAAGAAAGGCATGTAGAGAATACAGAGTCCCTGGTTGACATGTTAGGTTTTTTGTAAATCTGGTGGATCAGTTTTGATCTTCGCACCCCCTGTACACATGGTTTTGCACTGCCTTAGTGCCTTTTTTCTTTAATACATTGGTACCAATCTCAAAAAAAATAATTTGTTAAATGTAAAAGTATAAAAAGGAAGGAGAAATACTGTATCAAAAAGAACATGGAGGAATCTATCACAGTAAACAACATTTCATGTACATAGGGAAGGTTCAAGAAAATATTCTAACATATTCTGCAAGAAATAGCTTGAATTTAAATATTTACGCCAGCATTATAGAAGCTATGGGGAACTAGAGCTGCACTAACAGTTGCAAATTACTGACGTCTAACTGACAATAAAGCAAACAAATAAGTGTAGCTTTTTTTGGAGAGGAGTTGGTGCGGGAGATCTGAAATGAATCATACTTCCCAATGCAACCCAAGGTATAACCAAACGGTCAATGAAGTAGGATGAAAATCACGAGAATTAGAGCTCAAACCTAGCATAGGCAACAAAATGTAAGGTGATTTCTTCTAATCTGCTTAAACCTTGGTGCCAGTGCGGCAGAGTTACCAAGTAGCTATGGTGGTGGGAGATAGCAGGTAGCCAGTGAATAGTCAAAATGCAACGATTCACATTATTAATGGAAACGATTCACATTCCCAACATCCCAACCACCTTACCTTGGAAACCAAAAGAACACCTTCAAGGGAGAGTCACATGACAAAAAATATCTCATCCCTCTCATACTATAGCCTTCTTTTCGGAACAAAAGAGGAAGGTAATACTTGTGGATCGTGTGCATGCCCCTAGTATACTCTCTGTTAACAAAATTATCGTTTGTTAAAAAGAATAATGAAAAAAAGAAACATACGAAATGACTATTGAAAGCTACTCCTCCATTTCCCCTCTCCAAATAATACCAATTTAAGCCTTTTGTATTTTCTCTTTTATTTTTCGTCATCCTGATTTACTCCACTCCTTTTCATAAACACTTCCATCTCCTTGAATTCAAGAGTAATACAAATTCATTTTTATAGTAGTTTGATTCTCATATTCCATCTTACAGACATATTAAACTTACTCCATTCTATTCCGACTCTCTTTCCTAAGCTTCCACAGTTATCAGGTCATCCAATTGTTTTTTATAACCGTGGAGTCTGGACCAGCTTGTGAGCACATCGATTAATTCCACAGAATGCCTGCTACCTCCCAACAACAACTGGTACCAGGTAACTCTATCCACCAAAGCTTGAACAAATAGGAAGAAATCACCTAGTGTTTTTGCATCGAGTGGGATTTAAACCAGAGACCTTATTCTCTCAACTACCAGGATATCTAATTAGAATAGAAGACTTTCAAGAAAGACATTTTGTTAAACATGTCGCACTAGCTTCAGAAACCATTTATTATCCAAATAAGGGATGGCTTCACTACTAAATTCAATCCTTCATCTCAAAGACAAATTAGTTTAAATTTCTGAACTACGTCCACTTTTCAACTTTCACATCTTACTGAACCCTAAAACTCCACTATATTCAGACTTACACAAGGACTGGAGTCATAAGGCAATCAAGGAGTATATTACTAGGCCAGACTGGCAGGCTAGAGTAGGATAATCTAACTTCACTAGCAGCAAAAAGTTAGCTATTATTCAGGCATAAGAGCTAGATATGTCCAGGAGACCGTCTTGGAGTAGCTGCAATTAAATAGCAATAGATTCTGAGCTACATTGCTTAAAAATTGACTTTTCAGAAGAATCAACCAATTCCACCTCAAACAGAATTAACAAGCAGTAGAATACAACAAATTTGTGGATGAACAAGAACCACCAAATGAAGGAGAAGTGAAATTTCATATACGGTGATCTCGGGCTTTTGCTTTTGTGATACAAGGAATTCTTTTCGAAGAGTTTGGTCATTTGTGCTCCATGGTGATCTCTGGCCCAATATACATCTTTTACATTCTGGTGAATGCCCAAGGAGTGTCTTTTGCCTCAACTTGAGGAATTAAGCCCTTCAAAAGTTCCAAATTTGGAATATTTTAAGGTTCACCCATCCAAATTCATACATTGCCTTTTATCTGTCACGGAATAAAACAACTATTCCCTTCATCCTATGACACTTTTTCCTTTTTAGTCAGTATAAAAAAGAAAGACAACTTTCTATATATAGTAATAATTTAACTTTATATTTTCCTTTTTACCCTTAATAAGATGATTTCTAGCCACACAAATTTCTACGGTTTGTTTTAGAATACAAATTTCAAAACTCGTCCTTTGTTTCTTAAACACTATGCCCAGTCAAACACCTTCACATAAATTAGGATGGAGGGAGTATTGTTTTATCATGCATGATACTTTGAATATATCATAACGATGGCTCCCAATGTTCTTCTCACTTTGGTCTTGACATGATGCGTGTCAATTTCTACAACATGCTTCAAACAAATGTATTAAAACATCAAATGAGCTTGCGTCAAACATATCCCTAATACTAAGGGTGTGTTGGCATTGTCCACACTTCTAAAAGATGTACTTTTTTAAACAGAAGCAACCTAGCACCAAAACAAAAGAACACAAAGGTTCGAATTAAGACTTCACCAAGCTCCAACTAATTTCCTAGTAATTTTTGCAACTAAATACATGTAGACTTGGAAACAAAAGCTCAAAGTTCAAAACTATATAAACAAACCATGCTTACGGACAACAAACAATTCTCCTAGTATTTTTCACAACTAAAAGTGTATTTTATAAAGTCGAGCATTACTCATGGACATAAGTCCCATTTTTTCCAATCTCTGCAATGTGTTTCTGACAAGTGTATTAAGACACCAAATGAGATTAATTCAAAAAGTAAAACCACTACGGGGATGATGGCATTTTCTTCATTTCTAATGGAAGTACATGTTTGAAGAAAAGCACAAAATTTTAAGCGTTGCTTATACAAACCTTTGCACACAAAAAAAAGGAGAGGCCATAGTGCCTACAAGACTTCACCAAAGAATTCTCCTAGTACTTTCACAACTAGAGGGGCCATAAATGCTAATTCGTATGAAAGAAAAGAAACTTGAAACTCTTAAACAAACCCAATGGTGACACTAAAACATGAATGTGTTGAATGCTTCAAGAAAATTGACATGTTGCACTTTGGCAAAGCCAAACTGTAATCTTTCGGTTTAGTATCTTCACTTAACTCATGCTATCAAGAGGTAGCATTTAAGGTTCTGGTATCAAGTTTGTCTTTGAGTAAGGTAAAGTACTTCTAGTCTACCACATTTCATCATTTTTCCTCTTAACTTAAGAAGTTCTTGTTTAGTTTGTGTGTCTATTTTATCTTTTCTTCTTTTTGGTTCAATGTATTTTCCTTTCCAGTTTTCATCATGTTTTCTTGAGAATTTATATAAAGGCCCAGCAGTAGTTGCTTATAAATCCAACTAAGAATATAGTCATATACAATATCTGTATCTATAATTATGTACATTGGTTGACGGAGGCATATATGGTTTACGAGCGAAAAACATATTCTTCACCGATCTATAATTTAGAACATGTTGGAACACTAACAAGAAGGCAATACTGTCAATAAAATTTCAACATTACTTTAAGAATATCATCAATTATAGAAAAATTAAAATATAGTTTTACAGTCTATTTATAACACCACAATCTGTTATTGTAACGTGATACATATGATGATTTTTCAACATTTAATGTTTCCAGCTAGTAGCACCATTAATAACTCCCCAATGTATTTCTGGTATTACAAGAAAAAGACACCAAGGTATAGTTAAAATTGGCATGTTATGATCTAACCTAAATGGTTTTAGCACTTTTCCTATTTGAAATTGGGAACCCGATATTCAAATATTAATAATCAGTCAAACTTATACACAGCTGGTGTTTACATCAAACCATACTAATTAACCATGTTTAAATGACAAATTAAAGTAAGAATGTATAATAATTAACAATTATTTGGTGATAATAGTGTGTCTGACAATATGTGCCATATATTATTGGGTTAGTTTAAATACCCGGGGTAAGTATTTAGTCCGTTCAAATCAAAACAAACCCATTTCAGATCCACCCTCATATCTGCCAAAGCACCCCCTCAGTTTTCCATAAATATACAAAACTTGAGAAAGGTAAATAAAGAGAGGGATACCGGGAAGAAATTGGAAGTGTTGATGGTGAGGAGGGAGATTTCATCGACTTTAGGGCGGAAGAGAGCGAGCTGAGAGTTGGCTGATGAAAGAGAGAGCCTACGATCGCAAGGAGATAATTGGACTGGGCTGCTGCTGTTGATGAAGAATGAATTTCTTGGAGCAAATGCGATGCCAAAGCTGAACCCATCGGATCTCTGCACCTTCGCATCGGCGCAGGGGGAGTAGACATGATTGGTGTCACTGCGAGATTCGGATGAGAGAGAAAGTGCTGAAAGTGTTAATAGAAAGAGAAGCAGTGATGAGTGCTCTCGAATCGCCATTAGTGGTGAAGGGGCTGAAGCTGAAGACTAAAGGAGTCGGAAGAACCAGAACAGCTGCCTTCGTCTTGTAATGCTTCTGGTATATTGTGGCTCAAGCGAAGAGCTTCAGCAGTCGGTGAAATATTTTCAATCCAACAGTTTTAGAGTTACTTATCGTTTGAAAGATCTATTTTAAATCTGAATATTCACAAAAATACTTGAAACATCTATTCAAAAAAAAATCAAAGTGGCCCTTAATGTAAAGAGTGAAAAGACATTTCATTGGTCCTTCATTCATACTTAAAAGAATACTAGTTTTTAATATATAAAAAAAGATTTACTGCACTTTAACAATATAAGACGAATAAACTTAGATGACGACTCGACCGATCGTTTTGAGTTGTAGCATTTCGTTCTTTGATTTGAAACCTTAGGTATAAGATGTATTATGACTTGCAAGCATGGTTGATTTTGATTTCTGAGAGGTTCAGGAGTTCAGGAGGGATTTGGAAGAGTAGTTCTTAATTTGAAAACTTTAAGTTGGAATAGTTGACTAAGGTTTGGCTTTTGTGTAGACGACTCGGATTGGTGATTTGAAGGTTCCAGTAGGTTCGTATGACAATTTTAGACTTATATGTGTGTATGGTTCGAGCCACGGCGGTTCAGAGTTGATTCGGCGCTTCTAGTCAAAAGTTGAATTTCATGACTTAAGAGAGTTTCATAATTTGATTTGATCTTTGATTATTAGTTTTGATATTGTTATTTGTTTTTCTAGACTTGGATATGTCATGCAAGGTACACGAGTAGTTATTATAGTTGAACGAGGTCCTAGCAGATTCGAGTGACCTTCGAGGTAGTTTTGAATCATTTTGTGCCATTTTGGGATTGTTGGTTTTTGGTGCCAGCGAAGTGAATCACGATCGCGGGGCATGTGCGACAATCGCATAGAAGTTGGAAGGCCAAGTTTTATTCTTCGTGGTCACTATGAGGAGACCATTGTCGCGTGAGCTTGTCCGTGTTCGCATAGAGAAACGGCCAGTTGGCCATCGCGATTGCGAGGTGTCTTTCGCGTTCATGTAGATTGGGCTTGAGGTAATGCTGATTTACGCATCACGATCGCGTGATTAGGAGGTCATGATTATGGAATCGATGTCAGATTTAAGTTGTCCAATTTGGAATTTGCTTATCTTTTTAATATTATTTTCTATTTTGGCGAACATGAAGAGGCGATTTTATGGATGGAATTCGCCAATATCTTGAGGGTAAGTAATTTCTACTTAATTTTGAACATATATCTTGATTCGCCGTGAATTTCTATATCTGAAATATGAAATTAAAGAGTATAATTTAGAGTTTTCGTGTATAGCTAAAGAGAGTTTATTTTGAGGTTTTGAACATTCATTTGTACTCGGATTTATAATCTAATCATATATTTGAAGTTTGTAGGTTATGAGTCATCGGGATTTGGTATTGGGTTTGGATTATGATCACACCCAACTCTAGTGCTAAAACGGATAAACGGTCGCTGCAAATATAATTCGGTTTACAAGTCCGGAGTCGAATCCCACAAAGAACTATGGTTTATTCACAGTTGTTCACTATCACCAAGAAGACAAGCTTGAAAAATTCTTAACTTAAAGATATTAAGATTCTTGTATTTACTAATTAACTAACAAATTAAAATAGTAAATTAACAACTAATGATATTGAGGGTTAAAGAAAAGATTAAGTAGGTCTAGAGTTATGATTTCCCAAATTGTCGGAATCCTCCCGCTATGTCTTCTATAATTTCGCCTAAGTATTCTCTACCGATCATGAACACTCTTATTACCGTAAATCTCTCCCGAGTAATTACGACAATTTACTAGACGCACTCTCCCAAGCTACGCTAGGTGGTTTTTAATACAGCTCACTTCAGATCGCACCAAAGGCTTCGTTATCCTTAATCCCACCTTTAAACCTTCGGTTATTGATCGCTCACATACTCTGGGAGTGGTGTTGTTCAATAATTACCTAAATATGCACTCTCTTCCAAGTTATGCATACTAAATAGGTACAGCTAATTGAGAGATCTTCAATCAATCAAAATATAAATGTAGTTGAACAAAAAGAGAAAAACTATGGCTCAATTATATAAAAAGATAACAAGAATTTATCGTACAAAAGGTTCTATCAAAACTCTAGATAACAAATTACCTATTCATAATAGTATGTAAAACTACAATACGGAAAGTCATAACCAACAATGAAAAATAGGAAGAGAAAGGAAAAACTTGTAGAAGAATTCTCCGCCTTGCTCCTAATGTGTTCTTGCCTCCAAGGGTATTGTCTAACCCTAAAGTAGTGTCTCCTGCCTCCTTAGATCTAATTTGTGTCTAAAATATGTCCCCTTTTTTTAAAATAGGTTTAGGACCTCTTTTATATAATTGGAATAGTGTAGGGCCGAAATAACCTTGTCCCGGACGAAATAGGACAAGCGGCCAAGACGTGGTAGGACCGCGGCCAAATAAGCTCTCTGATTTTTTGTTGCGATCAGTTCCGTGGTTGCGGTTTCGACCGTATTTTTCACCCTGTTCTATTCAGAATTTGGAAAAACATAGTTGTAGCCCTTTGGGTTAGCTTTCCAATCATATATTGTGGAGCCCAAATACAGTTATGAGCAAAGAGTTATGTCTATTTTACTAGACAATACGCAATATGCCTCCTCGAGTCTTTATTTTGTTATTTTATTATCCGTTGATCCCCGAATACGATCCGGACTTAATTCCTTGGGCTTTTACTTAGACTTCAAAGGTCCAAATGCCTATCATCAACACCCCACACTTACACTATTGCTTGTCCTCGAGTAATCAAACTACATATTTTGTTATTTATAGACACGACCTTTTTAAACAATTCCCATAACTCATCACACCAAGAGTATTTAAAAATAGACTAAGCACAAAAGCGTAACATCTTCACCTCAAGATTTGACTCACAAGTACCACGCATTATTCTCAACTCACATAATTACATTAACATAGAGGTCACTGGCATTTCCTTTCCCTCATTAATCAAGTGCCCTCACAACACAAGAGAGTAGTTCCACACAATAAAATTTAAGAACACTTAAGAACTCAAGGTAGAAAGAATTCACTCACTCTCAGAAATAACATTCATATGCCACAAAAGATGCACCATAAGCTTGGATGTAGTGTACTACTCCACTAATCGAACTCATTCAATCTTGGATCAACTAGGACTTTATTTGGTTGTAATGTAGGCTACGAGACGGGTAGGATACATATAGATAAAAGAGTGACTACACCTCCCTAAGCACTTTAATACATACATTTTAACATTCAAACCCCATACTTATGTCAAACCAAACCCCACCTTCACATCAATTTATATTATCCCATACTTCTTTAAGCACACTTACATTAAGAGCCACCACTTATCAAGGAATTTTTTTTTCAATTCAAGTGGCTTTTTCTTTTTCAAAACAGTGCACCTTTCTCCTTATTTTATTAGTTCCACTCAAAAGTCAAACCAACCACCCCACACTTTAACTTTTACACAGTTCATGAATAATTCAAGTGCTCATGAGAGGTTACAATGATTCAAATAGATGGTTAACTCCAACAAATGAGTAAGGCTTGTAATATGGTTGCCAGAGAAACAGGATTATAGGCTCAAATGGGTTAACAACAATATATAACAATTATGTGGGTAAAATATGTATATAAGGCACAACAAGAAATGCCTATATCACTTCCAAGACTGAACAAAACTACTATTTTGCTTTACAAATACACGGGGCAAGTTCTAGGCATCATATGCAATGCACAGAATAACACAAAACCTTACACACACATGGCACATAACTCACTCAGGATTGGATTCATCAAGACACCCAAGTCAAGTAGTTAAGTAAATTTAAGATCATACAATTTAAGGTACTTATACAAGAGTAAAAAACTGAGCCTAAGCGTCACAACTAAAGTACTCACTATTCTCAAGGCATAACAAAGTCAAGAGATATTGCTTAAATTGAAAACACAACAAAATGGCTCCTATTCCTAAAATAATAACTACACCTAGTTCAAATAAAATCCTTGGAAAAGAACTGTGTCCTAAAGAAAAACCAAGGGGGAGTTACTACACTACCTAAAACAAAAAATCTTTTTGGTATTTTCTTTATACTTACTTCCCTCAAGAAAATTGTCTAGAAGATCCGCCATCAGGAAAAATCCAATCTTTTAAAAAAAATTATTTAATTAAACAAACACAGCTAAAGTAGTATGAAAAGTCACCCAGATAGTCTCCTCACCCTACACTTAAAATTGTGCACAAAAGTTCACACAAAAATTTAACACACGAATAGATTCAAAAATAAAATACGTAAAGCAAACACAAAAATTAAGTACTAAAATGATACGCAAAATTTATATATTAAAATTAGGAGATGGAACGAGTGCACTGTGATTAAATATTGAAACTTGAAGAAGTTGCCCAAGATATTGCTCCAAATACTTGACGAATTAACTTGAAGCTTGAAAGTTGCTCTAAAAATTTGCCCAAATACTCGAAAGTTATCACTTGATAGTGAGAAATTTGAGAGAATAATATAAATAGAATGTATGAGATTGGAGAGAAGGTGATTGATTTTTTGTGGGAAAAAATAAAGAAAAATGAGGGATATTTATACTAGAAAATGGGCCAAAGCATAATTTAATTAACTTATGGGTTATATTAAAAGTTTAGAGGGGGTAGGGTATTTTTTTTGGGGGGTGGGGGTGGAGGCCATGTATGCCTGTTTTTGGCCGTTGGGAACGGCTATTTCGCAATTGAAGTCGTTTCCTAACGACTAGAACTCAAAAAATAATAAGAATTACACGGGACAAGCGGGATAGGACGCGACGAAATGGGACAGGACTGCCATACGAAATGGCAGTCCTTTCTCATCCTATGTCCCGTTTAACATTCGCCCATCCCGTTTAGAATGAAATGGATCAAGATGGGACGGGAAGGGACGACCCGTCCCGTTTGAAAACCATAGTCAAGAGTACTCATCATGTTAATAGAAATAATCGGTTTTTCGATATGATGTGGCATTTCAGGTAATTTTGTGGTAGGACTTTTCGGTTTGGCAGTATACGTGATTTGGTTAATGTAAGGCCCCGTAAACTTTTATCAAGAAATTTAAGATTTTGTGGTACTGAGGTAAACTAATGCGTACATAAGGTTGCAAAAAATTTTTACGGCGAGCTGGCTTGCCGCGGCACGAACTTTTTGGGTTGAAGAATGCACCACCAACAACACCAACACCACCACCACCACCACCACCACCACCACCACCACCACCAACAACAACAACAACAACAACAACAACAACAACAACAACAACAACAACAACAACAACAACAACAACAACAACAACAACAACAACAATAATAATAATAATAATAATAATAATAATAATAATAATAATAATAATAATAATAATAATAATAATAATAATAATAAATGATTAACAAAGACTGAGATATGACATGCAAATGAAGAACCATGACTTACTGTATAATTACAGTTAAATCAGATAACTCAAAACAATAGAATTAACCTCGTTAGGTCTCAATCGAATAAGCACATAGCCTAAACTTGATTTCTAGCATGAATCACAGCCCGCTTATGTAATTAGTTCAAATTCGACCTCAATTCGAGGTCTAAATTCCAAATTTACAAAAATCTCCAATTCTACACAAATCCCTAATTTCTACCATGAAAACCCTAGATTTAATGTTGAAAACACTTGGAAAGTAATGGATAATTGAAAAGAAATGGATTAAAGTTGCTTACCAAAGTTTTTGTGAGGAAAATCCTCCTAGAGAATTGCCTCTACGGTGTTTAGGATTCTAAAATATGAAAAGTGAGGCTAAAATTCCGTCCCTCGACTATTTGTCCAAGCGTAAATGAAGCAATTGCAACCTGGAGAACACGCAAATGAGAAGAAGTTCTCGTAAAAGCAAACTTCCCCTACCTCTGTTGGCATGGAAAATGTGACGCTTTGTTCGTAAATGCAAACTAGGACCTTTTGCAAATGCGACAAATTTAATCGCAAATGCGAACCAGCTATCCCTTCGAGCCCAATCAGAAATGCGAAGAAATATTTTGCAAATGTGAACCTGACAAGGTCCCTCTACTATCGCAAATGCTATCCTGACCTTGTAAATGCGAGATCTGAGACCTGTGCACCAAAACCAGCAAAGTCCAATTCTTTCAAAAACTCTGCCACGCGTCCAAAAGTCTCCTGAGCCCTCAGGGCTCTAAACCAACTATGTGGACAAGTCCAAAAATATCATACGAACTCGCTCGCGCGATCAAAATACCAAAATAATACCTAGAACAACGAATCGGATACAAAACGAATGAAACTTTTCAAAGAATCTTAAGAACATGCAAATTTACAACCAGACATCTGAATCATGTTAAACCAACTCCGTATTACACCAAATTTTATAGACAAGTCATATAAACTGAAATGAGCCTATACAAAGCTCTAGAACAAAAATCCGAATCTGCTAGCAACAAAGTCAACATGCGGTCAAACTTAGGTATTGTTTAAACCTTTAAATTTCTAGTTTTAACAAATTACCTTAGATCAAGCTAGGGACATCCGAATTTGATTTCGAGCATACGCCCAAGTTCAATATCACAGTACGGATCCACCGGGACAATCAGAATATTGATCCAGATCTGTTTACATAAAATATTGATCGTAGTCAACTCAAATGAGTTTTAAGGTACTATTTCACATTTTCATCAGTTTTCTAATAAAACTTTCTAAAAAATGGACACGCACTGTGCACGTAAATCGAGAAAAGGCTAAATACAGCTAATTGAGGTCTCGGAATACAGAAATAAAGGGTAAGTATATAAGTGACTATCGAGTCATCATAATTTTCGAACTTTCAACTTCCATGACTTATGTCGAACCATATCAATCAACTTAGAATGATCTCAAATTTTGCACACAAGTTTCAAATGACATAATGGACCTATTCCAAATCCCGGAATAATAATTCGAACTTGATATCATCAAAGTTAACTCCTAGACAAATCTATGAACTTTTCAAACTTTCCAATTATTATTTTCACCAATTAGCGCCAAAACCTTCTAAAAAATCCAAATGCAAATTCGGGCATACGCCCAAGTCCAAAATTACCATTTGGACCTAATGAAACCATCAAAACTCCTTTCTGAGGTAAATTACACTAGTCAAATCGTCCAACTAAAAGCTTTTAAAATGAGAATCATTCTTTCAAATCAATTCGAATTACTCATAAACCAAAACCGACAATTCACACAAGTCACAATATATAATTCAAAGCTATTCACGTGCTCGAACCATTGAACTTAATGCAAATGCTCAAAATGACTGGTTGGGTCATTATAGTCCAAAATCATCATATGAAGCTGTTGGAACCATTAAAACTTCATCCCAGAGTCGTCTACACATAAGTCAAATTTTGATCAATCATTTAGGCGTAAGCCTCCAACCTTGACACTAAGTGACCCAATTTACTCCAAAACCTTACCAACCCCAAACAGCCCCCACAAATCACATTACTACAAATGAACATAGGAGAACGAGGCTACAATGCACAATATAATTGGTCGGGTCGTTATAGTTGAGCAACTTGAATCTCCAAGAGCACCTTCTTGCCGATATTGTTATTGCGAAGAATATTTTTGAGAATTAGTTTGAATAGAATAAGTCTTGAATAGTTGTATAATGTCTCTTTATATAGGTGTGAGGTTGGCCAAAAAATCTCCTCCAATTAATGCTCCAAAACCTACAATATTTCAGTTAAGAAAAATCTCTCATATTTTGATTTTGTTTCCTTAATTATTCCAACTACTCAAACATTTTCCTTTAATGCAACATTTCCATAAATATCAAATCCTTTCCAAACACAAATTCCTACCATTAATGTCTTCTTTGTAGCACGAGGATATGTTTTATTGAGGAATCTAACTTACACATGAATTCTGACTTTTCGCATTTGATTATCATTGCGTACTTCATCTGCTACGAACCTGATTATGGCATTATTCATATAATATAAATGTGCATCAGTCTAGTAGCATTGAAACTTGTCTATAAACATATGATGTTTTAAACGTCAATATCACACATGGGGGTGATTTGTGTGGTGCCCAATTTTCGCTTAACTGAACTGTAGAAGAACCTGGTTCTTCTAGCTGTTCCAACTACTACTGTTTGCGAAATAACAAATACAGAAAATAAAGAACACAAAGATTTTTACGTGGAAAATATCTGGCTCAAAAGGTGAAAAACCCACGATCTACTACTTAGTAGGATTTTCCTAAACTTTCACTAAAATCACTGAGCCAAAACAGCATTTACAAAACTCTTTGTAAACCTAAGGATTAACTCTAATCCCGGCACACAACCTCAATTGTTGCGACAACTTCAAGTTAACTCTAACTTGAACACTCTAGGTACCTAATACAATTTCTTCTACGAACGCTGAAAGGTACAATGTAATACCTACTACAATTGAACTAGAATAAAATATAGACACTTGAACTGGTTCTTCTATCTCATTCAAGTAGCTTCAGGATTGCATATTCGAATCACACATAAATTGCTTGCAAAATCGCCTTACTCTTTTGCTCTCAATTTAAGTTTAACTTCTTCTTCTGTGCATTACCTGTAAAAGAGAACAACATAAACATTTAATAGGTTAGTAATTAGAGTTTGACTGGGATTCAATTGCTACTCTTCTATGGTAGAAGAGTTCATGGTAATCTGAAACTCTAACACTATCTTCGTCCTAAATTGTGTTATATTCATGTAAGGAGTCTTTCTCTCCTTATCCAATACGCAACTTTTTCGATCAGATTAGGAGTCATTGCTTCTTGATCAGTTAGATTTATCTTCTTCACGTGCATCTCACATGTACAGGTTGATCATGACTGTGCTTCACAAGATGGACCTGGTCCATGTCTGAGTTGTTTTGTCAATCTTCAAAACTTCACCTTTTCTTGGGCCAACAACATAGTTAGTTGATCTTGGTTTGTTAATCATCAAAACATAATACATGCTCATATCAACATTTATGCATGCTCAAGACTCAATTATAATCAATATTCAACATATCCCACGTATGCCAATATGATCCAGCACATCCCATGTGTTCTGACATGATACGTGTATCACCTGCACTCATAGGGCCCGGTTTAATATGGGTGATCAATTAACTCCGTAGTGACAAATCCATTTTCCAAGAAACTCAAGGAAACTCTTCGCGCCATAATATATCAATATCATAATAATTACACGGCATAAACCATCGTGCCATAAAAATATCATTACACTCGTAATATCCTAATCATATCAATATGTATGAAGATCTTCATCTCCAAAAATATATGCATATGCACAAGAGATACTAAATAAGATATACAAGGACATAGTGAATAAAGATATGGATGTGTGTATGTTTATGATATAAAGTATGACTACTACATATACCAACATCTCATGAAAAGGTCATCATGCCCAATTACGATGTCAAAAGCCTAAACATAATATCTAGCATCAGTAAATAGGCTCGCGTAGTATATATAATCAAATGAAATATAAGTCAAGAAGAGCACTAACCAAACACGGTATAAAGAATCCTAAAACTACCCCCAAACATGGTATAGTCTTAGTTTACGTATATATGCTTGTTACCTTGTGTATATGCCACACTCAAATCATGTAACATGTAACCTATAAGTCTATCTTTTGGAAAGATTTCCCTTTTAAGAACTTTAGACAAGAGACTTACCTTCTTCAAATACAACTTCAACCCAAAAATAATATTTTTCCTTTGAAATTCTCCTCCAAATATCCCAAATCTATCCAAACAATACTTAAAGAATTCAATCAATACTTTAGGACTCAATTCCAATCCATTATTTTTAATCTTTACATAATTTTAAAAAATTAAATCAAAAGCAACGCGAACCCAGATGTCCAGAATCCAAAATTGAACACAATATTCGATAGGCCATGACCTCTCAAGTCCAAATATATACTTTATTTTCAAATTCAACCTCAAATCGGTGTTTAAAACCCAAAAACAAAATAACTACTCTTTATGCCAAAAGTCCCCCTCTTTCTTCAAATTCCTTAGATTTAGGAGTGATTCATGGGATTTAGGAGTGATTCATGGGGCATGAGTTAAGCATTCAGTTGATTGCCTTTCTTTCGATTGAGCGTCGGTACTTTTGGTTCATGGTTATTCAATATCTTAAGTTAAATCCAAGTTAGAATTACCAACCTCTAAAGTTGGACTAAAAACTCTTCAAAAATTGCCTTCTCCGAAAGTCTAGTTCTCTTAAATGATAAAAATGAGTAAAATCTCGAAATTCGGACCTTAAATACCTTTGAAGATCATTCCTTATATGCGCAATTGTGTTTGGGTTCACGCAATCTTCAAGGCCAACTGGCCTGGCTCCTACGTAGTTGCTACCACCTTCATGCGACCACAATGTACACACTGATGAACCTACGCGATATCGAATCTCCTCCAATTCCTTCAAGACTTCTTAAAATATCATCAATAAAATATATCACAAAACAATCATTGGTACACCCTACTTCTTAATTTGTCTTATGAGCGTAAGATGTGCCAAAGTGTAATGCTGAGCTATACCATGCGTTGACAGGATAATGAATTCCAAATTTGTATCATTAATTTCTTATCGCGCTTAGAAAAATATTCTTCGTTTTGTCGTTTATGCCTATTGCACGTAGAGGTTAAAAGAACGAAAGCTATAATTAATGTCATTTAAAGTTTATAAACAAATAGAATAAGCTAGCCATCATATGCAACCTGCTAAATTTTGGTTCATGGAACGTGCAATGCAATAGATGGATCATTAAGAAGATAGAGAAAGTTTCAAAGTAAGACAGAATTTAAGTATATATTCTTTCCGGTCCAAAATAAGTGATTTTTTTGGATGTTTTCACACATATTAAGAAAGTCACGTTTTAGCATTAATTAGCAATAAAATTGACCATTTTAACCTTACTATCTCACATAAACACTGCTAACACATATTCCAATACTATTTACTCCAATGACAATATAGAAAAAACATTATTAAGTCATTCTTGAAATCCGAAAAAAATTACTTATTTTGGATCACAAAAAAAAGACCAAAAAATCACTTATTTTGGACCGGAGGGAGTATAATAAACCATAACGACTTAGAAAACAACAATATAATTTATTCATAAAACATGTAAATTACCAGTGGAGAAAGTTGAATAATTTGCTACCAAGAAAGACGTTACTCACATGAATCAAACGTACATGAAAAGGATAGAAAGCCAGCGAGGCAACCGTTGACATCTCCAACCTACCTCACAAGGATAAAGCACTATAAATATTCACAAGAAACCTCTTCAAAAACACTTTCCTTTTTCTTGCTTTATATCTTCCATTCATAGTATAATTTTTAAAGTTCATTACGTTGAAGTCCAAATGCATCCTCCCTTGTTTAAAACTTCTCCAATCAAACTTACCCCTTTTATCCAATCTGTCATATGTAAACCGTTGACTTCACAATCTTTAGACCATTTCCTTTTGTTTTAACCCTCATGGCTAATCAAACCAAAATCACAAACATAACAAGATCATGAATAACACAGCAATAAGCCCTGATCCAAATACCGGTGGGTTTCTCGGGTCGCAAAACATCGGTGGATTCGCGTATGGCATTGGAGTTTCAGTTGGGATATTGTTGTTAATTACAACAATCACCTTGACATCTTACTTTTGTACAAGACATCAAACGACTGTGCCACCACAAAGGACGAGGCAAAGGAATGAAAACAGCAACGAGGATGTTCAAGAAGTTGTGGTAGAAGTGGGGCTTGACGAGGAAACCCTATTGAGTTATCCAAAATTGTTGTATTCAGAAGCTAAGGTCAATCACAAGGATTCAACGGCGACTTGTTGCTCAATTTGTTTGGCGGATTACAAGAACAGTGACATGTTAAGGTTATTACCAGATTGTGGGCATTTGTTCCACTTAAAATGCGTAGATCCATGGCTGAGGTTAAATCCAACTTGTCCTGTTTGTAGAACTTCTCCATTGCCAACACCACAATCCACTCCTCTGGCTGAAGTTGTTCCTCTGGCAACTAGACCTATTGGATGAAGTGGCATCAAATTAAAGGCCTTGGTATTCCCTTTTTACGTACACTGTAGATCAATTATCTCCTTTTTCTCCTAAATTTGTATGTATAATATGACATTGAAAGAAAAGCTTTCTTCTATATGGCCATTTTTTTCTTTCTTTTTTGAGGATTCTTTGTATATGGGTGTGCTTGTTACGAAGGAAAACGTTTGTAAAAAAAAAAACAGCCCGTTTCCAGAAAAAACTTTGTTACAATATCATATTCTCTAAAAGTTGGAAACTATTTCAAATAGACTGTGAAAAACATGAGCGAAGATTGTAATGTTTTCCCTTTTAATGGAAGAATGTTTTGGTGTTTGATTCTGAAAAATGACTCCTTTTCCGGAAAACATGTTTTTCCTTCATACCAACACACCCATAATTTACCTCATTTTCCCCTGTTTTTCATGAAGGTAAGTAACGGTCAGAAAATACATAGATAGATGATTAGGTAAGATATTTATTTGATAGGTCATATAAGCAACTCTGAGCACTGAGACTATACTAAATGCAAGCACAACCACTTTTTTCATTTGCGTCATTTTCACCTTTTTCTGTTATCATTTGGCGTGCAGCTGCTCATAAATTTGTTTTCATTGGATAAATCTTTGCTTCTAAGTTATTGTAAAGCTTAAAAAAAATGAAGGGAGCTTATACATGCGAGGCACAAATGATTTGGCAATGATAATCCACAAAATTCTGATAGAGTGATTGAGAACAACAGGCTAAATGAAATTGTTTTGAGAAAACAAAAATCACACTTTTATATTTGTATACGGTCGAAACCGTGTTTGTTCATTATTTGACCAATCGAGGCCGAAATATGGCAGGTCAAAACTCGAGCTCAGGTTATATCGAACCAAAGCGCAAAATTAGATCGTCGAGCTCGTGACCCAGAAACCGAGCAAGATCGAGACCGAACAAGATCGAGGAAAACTTGCCGAGCCAAATAACCGAAAGCCAAAATATCCGCGATCGGTCGAATATCACGGCGGAAATCTCGGCACGTATCAAGAAGAGACCGATTAATTACCAAATCATGAGATTTTTTACCTTGTATAGAGTTATACTAAGAGTCAAACATCCCTACTATATAAAGGGGGATTCTAACCATTTGTAGAATATGGTAACACGCACAAAGAAAGTAATATGCTGATCATTTCTAGTTTTTATCATTTTGTTGTTCAGTTCTAACATTAGTTGATACGTTTCTTGGCTCGAGAGTGATCAAACTCAGAAACTAATGTTGTTTAATTTGTGTGGTTTGTATTTATTTTCTTATTGTTAATTTTAATATCAATTCGTCTTCTTAATTTATTTGACTAACTTCTAGATTTTTCAGATATTTTGGTAGAGTCTCCCTTGTAATTGGGCATATCCACCTGTCAGAGTAACACCAAAACAACTCCTAACAACATGTTCATAACCCAACAAGTACCACAAGCATCACAATGATATTAATCTCCGCATTACAAGCCCGATCATAACCACATTTTGGTCTTAATAGTTGTTCATAAATAATTCAATCATCATCAATAAATCTCATATTACCACCACCTCATTTCAAATTTTCACAATACCGACAACAGAATGTGAGGCATGAAGACCTCATTATTACTTACTCGGATTAATGAGTCACATTTAATGCCACGTGTTAACCCATCTCTTAAGCTAAAACTCAATGTTTACAGCACGAAAATGGCTGAATATGAACATAAAATATACAAGAATTATCAAATCAACCTAACTCGCATGACTCCCTTTTAATATTATCGTATGAATTAAACTTTACAAAGGCAAACTTTAAACTCATAAATATGGACCTCCTCCTTATATAACCTACACCGCATCTTACAGCTTGGTTTAAATATTTCACATTGTGCCAACTGTAGTTTTCAATTTCCTTTCTTTCTTCTTCTCAATGAATTTCTTAAACATTTTTTTTTTCATAGCACATAACGAACCCTCATACCGGTAGGGCATATAATTCATAACAAAAGTTGGAATCAATTATTCCGAAACACATTAAACCTATTGTAGTGAATAATAAACATTACTTCTTACCCTAAAATCCTTGGAGCCCAATTTCTAACATCCAAAATTCTTTTCAAGACCTGAATCTCACATACGCACACTGAATAAGTCCGAACAAACTGTGTTAAGCCATAACAATAACCCAAGATATAATCGCATAACATACTACACAATTTGTATACTCGCAACACCATTCTCGATCACCATAACCACTCAAACCAACCAAGTACCAATAGGAAACCCCACATTAAATAGAACCTCGCTACAAAACCTTCGTTCCCCATCAATAATGAAGAAATATACAGGAGATCACAATACATAACATGTTCCTCATACCGGTAGAAAATATCTGGTTTAAACTATGGTAGAAACCATCAAGAACACTTGGAAATCCATTTTCTCCAAATCAAGCAATCAGAACTAAATTTCTCTAATTTAACCAGGCCACGCAAACCATCAAACTCAAGAATATTTCCATATTACTACAACTAGTTCAATAAAAATTCTTCACAAGCTTAGGTAACAAAAACCATAAAATACCTCAATTCCACTACTAAGATCACCTTCATTCTCTTGACAATCAACTGAACTTTCTCAATTAGAGTCAAATTCAAATCTCAACACATACACCCTGTTAGTAGAAAAAAACTCTCTACTTAACATTATAAGGAACACACCTACATAGATTATTTCGCATGAGATAACCCACCTGTTTTGCCTCCAATTAACATTTTTGTGTACCTTCCCCCATCATACACATTACATAATCACTTAGTCTTTCTAAGTCTAAACTCATACTGTAACATGAAATTTACTCCACTCCAAACAAAGAGATATGAAAATATTCTTCATGCACACATAACTTAGGGCTACACATCTTATCACAATGGAAATCATACACTCAATAGTTCATCTATCATCCAATAGACCTTCCTTGTCACTTCCAAGTTATATAGATATATCTCACAATACTAACATACTCATCACGTAGCTATCCAACCATCATTCCCACTAATAGGGACAATACTGGACATATAAGTTCAAACACTTGCTTGCACAATGAGCACCTCGGTGCTCAAACCATAGGCAAAGACCGGGCTTCAAGTCCTTTAGACTAGCCCAACATCCACTCATAGCGATCACGTCTTGCCCCTCGATTGGGGAATTACAAGACATCAAGGCACATCTAAATACTGAGCGCTCGTTCGCGTATACGTTACGTGAAAGGAATTGTAAGAGTTACTTTTCAAGCTGAATCAAGGATGCACGATAAGTATTTTAATAATATAAAATTTTTCCTAAAGGTTCTGCATCCTCTCGAGGATAAATACAGACATCTCCGTACCGATCCGCGAGACTCTACTAAACCTGCTCATGACTCGCGAGACCTAGTAACCTAGTCTCTGATACCAATTTGTCACGACCCAAACCCCACATTGATCGTGATGGAACCTCTCGTAAAGATAAGGCTAACCAACTAACCCAACTTGACTCTTTCAAAGTAGTTAAACACAAACGAATGGCTCGATACAACTTAATGATATTAATTAACAGATTCACAACCCAACACAGCCCTAATCGAGGTGTCACAAGTCACGAGCATCTATAAGAATGAAATTTCCACTTTACAACATCTAGAAATAAATTGAACAAGAATAATGAATACATAGAAAGACAGTGGTGCTGCTAACACTGGCAGTCACCTCGCTAAAACCTCAACAACTATGCCTCCACGCAGCCAATACCCATTACCAGGTGAATAAATACATGCAACTTCACTCAAAGTGTAAGGAGTAAAGTGAGTACTCCAATTCAGTGAGTAATAAAGGTAAAATAACTGAGCAACAAGAAATCACGTAAAGCAACCAACATACTATATAGAAGTCGGGTATAACTTATTGAGAAAACAGTAAAATCTGTGATATCATTGGAAATACCTTGGCTCAGTTCAAATCTCCTTTGAAATGGTCTTTTCAATAATTACAAAAATAATATCAAAACAATTAGTGCTAATAAGCACAAAAAAGTCCGCACTCGGGCACAAATACCCCAATGTAATAGGTAAAAAGATAATTAAATATGCAACATAAGCACATCAAAGTTTGCCCCTCGGGAAATATCTCAAAATAGTTCCGACCCCTCGAGCATGATTCATGTTCCTGGTCAGTCATTGTTACCTGACCGGCCAGCCATTGTTACCTGACCAACACATGTATTACATTATCATTGTTATCACTAGTCAGTCATTGTTACCTGACCAAACATGTATAATAGTGCCATTGTTACCACTGTCTAAAATTTATCCGCTCTAGATGGGTACCCACACTCACTGTGGGGGTGCAGACTCCGGAGGGGCTCCTACAACCCAAGCACTATATCATCATAAGGCCTTAAAGCCTGCACATGTTACATGAGGCCTGAAAGCCTTCTCATTATACACTCGAGTCCTGGAAGCCTCCTCACATATCTCTCGAGGCCTTAAAGCCTCCTCACATATCGCTCAAGGCCTTAAAGCCTCCTCACATATCACTCGAGTCCTGAAAGCCTCCTCATATCACTCAACATATCCTCACATATTCTAGACCTCAGTCAGTCCAAAAATAATCATAAGCCCCTCGGGCATGAGTAAAACAATAATGTTCAGCTCAAACAATAGTTCAAATATCAGTTAAAACTCAAGGTTGAGTAAAAATATAGCTGAGTTCATGAAACAGTGTAATTAAAATGGACTGAGTTCAAATAATATTTTAAATAGTGAGGAAAACAGTGATGATAGCTCACAAGGAGTCAAACAGTCGGCAATAAGCCCCAAGTATGGCAATCAACCCAAATCATGATAATATCAAAATAAGTTCTTCAGGTGCTTTTGTGGATCTTCAACCTAAGTCCTAGAGAATAATCCCTTATTTTGTAACAAGTGTAGCATGTTGTTGGTAATCTGGAAAGACTCAGCTTGAATCGTTGCCACAATAATGGCAGTTGCCAAATTATCCGTAGTTGGTTGTGCCCAATCAAATAATGCACCTTCATGCGCCTCCTGCGCCATTTAACCCAGCTTGCCGGTTTAGGTCGTTCACGTCTCCCATGTCGAAATCTAGTCTAATTGGTTGCTGAGATTGCTGAATTTGTTTGATTGTCCTGTTACGTGCCCGGAAATTTTGCTCTGGGTCTGAGAGTCCTTCAATTAGTTCTCCAGTCCTTGCAGATTTCCTAGGCATGCACCTAAGTACCCAATTCAACAACCGTCAAAAATTTCAATGTAAAATGTGTAGAAAGAACCTGACTACACAAGAATCTTGTAGTTCTGTCAATGGCAATTGAAAATTCCGTTAATTCCCCAGCAACGACGCCAAAATTGATTCACGCCCAAACAACGGTCGTAGTCAATATAATCCGGTCAATTAAGTCCAGAGTTGATTCCACAGGGAATTAACCTATCAACTGCAACTTCCAAAGCCCAATAACACTCCTGAATCAGCTTCCCAAACTTTTGAATATATTTTTGTGGATGTTTTCTACTAACTAACTTTTGCAAGAAATTAAAGACTTGAAAGAAAGAATTGAATGTTGAGTAAAGAATGAAGAGAAAGACTAAGGTATTGATTTCCCCTATTAATGGAATCCCTTCTGTTTATGCTCATACAAATTGTCAATATTATTCTATCAATCATGAACGCTATTTCTACCGTAATTCTCTCCCAAGCAACTACAATAATTTACTAGTGTACTCTCCCGAGCTACCCTATCTAGCTTTAATTTGAGTGGTTCACTTTAGATTGCACCCAAGGTTTCGTTATTCCTAACCCCACCTTTACGCCTACAATTATAGATTCCTCCAATAATCTAGGTGTGGTGTTGTTCAATTATTACCTAAATATGCACTCTTTTCCACGTTATGCACACAAAATAGGCACAGCTAATTGAGAGCTCTATCAATTAACTACAACAAGAACGAAGTTGAACAAATAGAAATTTTGCTAACAATTTGTAATCACATAACCCAGAAGTTTATCACTCAATAAGTTCCATCAAAACCATAGATAAAGAATTAGCTACTCATAATCAAAGAAACAAGATAGATAATTGAATTTATAATAAAAAATTCAATGTAAAAGAAAGAAAGATGTTGAGAGAGTTCTCTCTTACTAGTTTGCTTGCAAAAGTAGTGAATAATACAATACTTGCCTCTCTTGGGCGAATCTTGATATTAAATATAGGGTTTAGGTTACATAATGCACGTTTGGACAATTTTATCCTCGAAATTTTTGGCTTCCACTGCGGTCGCAGTTGGATCGCAGTGGAACAAACTCTCTGATTCTTCAAAGTTCCGCGAGCCCTCTCTACTGCGGATTCTTCACGTCATTTTTCATCACAAACTTCCAATTTGTTCTACACTTGGCCTTTTCACCATCTTATGACTCCAAAACTGCTCCTTTAGTCCTCACTAGCTCATGTGTACCTATAACACACTAAAAACACTAATAAAAGTATTTTTTCATCATAAACAATATCAAAACAACAATAAAGTGTGATTATTTAGGGCATAAATATAGTCAAATTCACCTATTAACAAGCAGTAATATATCTTTCAATGACCTACTTTGAGGACATAGAAATCCATCTATCATATCCAGACACTGTAATAACATATAAATAAGTGTATAATTGGAAATTGGGTGTTCACACTTTTATTGAGGTAATAATTTAGTTTTATCCCAATTTAAGCTATACGATTTTTTACATATTTACCTTTTATGGTAGAAAATTTATGAAATCTGCATATTAGTTTAGTATCAAATTTTTTGTTGTGTAATAAAAACAACACTTTGTATGAGCTATATTATGAAAATACAAGGTAATTGTGGCACTACATCCTTTCTAGCAAGGTAATCGAATAGGGTGCCGTTTAAGTAATTTCCTTAATTATAATGTTCTTGGATCAACAAAGTCATACGACAAGAATTTAAAGAATATGAAGTTTTTCCTAAAGGTTCTGCAGCCTCCCGAGGATAAGAACATACGTATCCGTACCGATCCGTGAGATTCTACTAAACCGGCTCATGACTCGCGAGACCTGGTAACCTAGGCTCTGATACCAACTTGCCACGACCCAAACCGCGGTCGTGATGGCGCCCAACACCTTGTTAGGCAAGCCCGACCATTGAACATTTCCATTTCAATTATTAAACTTAAAAATACCAATTAAGCATAAACTCTCAGTTTAATAATAATAAAATAGTGCGAAAACCATAATAACAGTAATAACAACCCAATAGATCTAGTGTCGCAAGTCTGAGCCTCTAGATACAACTGGTCAATATCCTATACAAAGAAAAACTAGATGCGGAAGTAAAGAAAAGATAAGAGGAGAAAATCGGGTCCTGCGAACGCCGGCAGCTACCTCGATGACTCCGGTACTGAACTGGGCAGCAACAAGTAAGCTCAGCTAAGACTCCAGGATCTCTGTATCTGCACACAGGGTGCAGGGAGTAAAGTAAGTACTCCAACTCAGTGAGTAATAGCAATAAATAATAACTGAAAGAAAGGAATCATGTAAGAACACTACAGAGTTCTATAAATAACAGTAAAGGTAGTAACATTTCTAAATGGGGAAATGTGGTAACAATCTCCTACAGTCCAATAGTTTTCTAACACTGCTGCGGCGCGCAGCCTGATCCTCACATATACTGCTGCGGCGTGCAGCCCGATCCGATATAATATATATAGTACTGCGGCGTGCATCCCGATCCAATATAATATATATATATATATATATATATATATATATATATATATATATATATATATATATATATATATATATATATATATATATATATATATATATATATATATATATAATATAAAATGTTGCGGCGTGCAGCCCGATCCAATATAATAGTCGACTGCGTTCACTGGGGATGTACGCAGACTCCGGAGGGCTCCTTCAGCCCAAGCGCTATAATACTACGGCGTGCAGTCCGATCCATATAATATATCACTGCGACGTGTAGTCCATCCATATATATAATATACTAGCTACTACGGCGTGCAGTCCGATCTATATATAATATACTACTGCGGCGTGCAGTCCGATCCATATATAATATACTACTGCGGCGTGCAGTCCCATCCATATATAATATACTACTACAGCATGCAGTCCGATCTAATACATGTATATGTATATACTATTGCGACGTGCAGTCCGATCCGGTATATATCAAATACCATCACTATGGGGTCCTTGACCCCTCTCAGTCAATATAGACTTGGCCTCTTGGTCCCACTCAGCTAAGATAGGGTATTCAACCCTAATTATTTCTCATTTAGAGTGCAAATTACTATACCGATTCATATTATATTTTACAGTTAAAGGCATGACTGAGAGTATGTGTTCAACAGGTAATATGAGGTCAATTAGCTCAACAAGCTCCCCTAAGGCTTCTACAGATCGGCAAGAGGCCCCAAACATGACAACTAGCCCAAAATATACGGATATAAGCTCAGTCTCAGTCAAAAGTACGGTAAGTCATCAATCGGGATGGAGCAAGTCCGAATCCCCAGCAGTTACATCACCAAGCTCATCACACGGTGCGTACTTCATCTCAACATAGCACCGCATAGTGCAAATGTGGGGTTTCAAACCCTCAGTATATTATTCATAACCATTACTCACCTCAAACCGGCCAAAATCCTAGCTTGCCTCGCGCTTTCCTCGCAAATCGACATCTTCGAGTGTAAAATCTGACCAAAACCATAAGAAATAGGTTATAATAGGCTAATGGGACATAACCCAATAGAAGGAACTCGAAAAACACCCAAGAATACAATGTTGGCAAAACCCGAGCCTCGGACCCGCTTCTCAAAAAAATTACAAAATTTACATCATTGGATTCCTTGTCTCTCCGCGAATCCGTACATATAAAATTTATCAAAATCAGAGTTCAAATTCCCCTTCAAATTTCAATTTGGCATTCCAAAAACCAAGCTCTAATTTCTCCATATTTTTACCCAAATTTTAGAGAATGAATGGATGATTCTTTAATTAAATGGTGTTTCTAGGCCACGAGACTTACCTTTAATCACTTTCCGTCGAAATGCCCTTCAAAATCTATCAACAGGCTCTCAAGGTAGGGTAAAAATGGTGGAAAAGTGATGGGTTCGCGACTGAAATGTTATAAAAACCCTTTTGGTCGCCCAGATTTCCTTCTACGCGAACGCGTAGGTCCTCCCGCATTCGCGATGGCTAAAATACCCTGGGCTCACTTTTACTCTACGCGAACGCGTAGCTTACCTCGCGAACGCAATGCCCCTGGCTCCACCAGGAACGCACTGAACAAACAAAGCCGCCCCTTCCCCCCCCCAGGCCTCTTACGTCAACACAGACTTACCATCGCGAGTGCGATGGTCCAAGATCTTCAACTTTGCGAACACGTCCACGCTTATGCGAACACGAAGACAAATCATCCCCTGCCTACGCGAACGCGAAGGCCAATTATTTCCTGCATTGCTGCTGCAATTTCTGTAGAATTTCCTAAGTCCAAACTTCCCGGATAATCACTCGAAATCACCTCGAGCCCCCGGGACCTCAACCAAAAACACCAACATATCCTGAAACATCATACGAACTTGTTCCAATCATCAAAACACATCCAACAACATAAGTTTCATCAATTACAACGGATTCAAGCCTAAATTTAATTAAAACTTCCGAAACTCACACTCGATCAAAAGCTCGACCAAACAATGTCTGAATGACCTAAAACTTTGCAGACATATCCAAAATCATCTAACGAAGCTACTGAAACTCTCGGAATTCCATTCCGGCCCTCGAATCGAAATCTCACCTATCAACCGGAATTCGCCAAAATTCAAACTTCGCCAATTCAAGCCTAATTCTACACCGAACCTCTAAATTCAATTTCGATCGCTCTTCTAAGTCACAAATCATCCCTCGAAGCTAATTGAACTGACGTAATTCACATCCAAGCCATCTAACTACATTGTCAATATCCGGTTGACTTTTCTACAACAAGCTTCCTTCTAAGAGGCTAAGTGCCTCATTTCAGCTAAAATCAATCCAACTCTATCCGATCAACTCTAACACTGATATCAAATCATAAAGGAACATAATTTGGAGAAAATGAGGCGGTACCTCACGTGACGACGGGCCAAGTCGTCACAATCGGAAAGATAAGAGTGGCTAACAATAATGTCATAGCGAAGTGATATGGGTGGATTTTAGAGAGACACAAGGGTGGCAATGTCAGGGATGATATGTGATAGTTTGGAGATAATGTGTTGACAATTTTTGTGTGATGGTGTGCTTTCCCTTGTATTTTCCATACACCTTGTGTGACTTATTTAATTGCTTCGTTGAACTACTCGATATCTTTGATATTACTTGGGGACTTAGGTTGCAGTAGTACACTCACACAAGCATACACCGTAGCATGCCGCTTGTACTAGCTAGCTCAAGTACAGAACTTGATATTTATTGATCATGCCCATGCATTCTTTTATTATCCGTTTTTCATGTTGATATTTAGCATGTGACCATATGGAGCGGATTGTGATTGTGAGCCTCCGTACCTAGCAAATTGTAATTTTTGCACGTGAGTTATCCGTGCGGTAGTGATTCGAGATGTGAGCACGAGGTACCATGAGTATGTGATGGTGGGTTAAGACCCGTGATTCGTGACTATGAGATGAGGTATCATAGAGTAGTTTTATTGTGAAACTTGTGAAGAACAACTTGATTAATTGGTTGTCCCTTGTGTTTCTTATTATGTTTGAACAATTCATTTTAGTGTTCTTCTTGCCTTACTATTTATATCACTTGTCAGTTTTTGCTCCATCTACTGATTTCTCATTTCCAATTTTAGCACTATACTTCTATACTATACAAGTTATTTTGTCCAGTTAGTGTCGTGATTGTACCTCGTCACTACTTTACTGAGGTTAGTCTTGATACTTTCTGGTATCGACTGCGGTGTATACATACTACACTTCTTCATATTTTTGTGCAGATCCAGGTACTCGGAGTCTGTTAATTGTTAGATAGCTAACCAAACATTGCTGCAGAGACTTCAGAGTATACCAGCCATCTCGTTCACAGGCCTTGAAGTCACGTTCGGAACTTATCTTTGTACATTTTAATTTTATTATGGTACAATTGTACTTAGAGATTTTTCTTAGTGAATTTAGTAGAACTTGTGACTTGTACTATCAGTTTTGGGATTATTGGTTTTGTATAGAAATTTTTGTTTCATATTTAATAGTTGTTGGTTGAATTTTACCATTAATTCAATAAGTGTTAGACTTACCTAGTTTTAAAGACTAGATGTTATCGCGACATCTTACTGCGGAGAGAAATTGGGATCGTGACAAGTTCCCCACGAAAGCAATCATTTTTCCCTTATTCGTTAATTTACTTGGCTTTTAAAGGTGGAGCAACCCAATATATTTTTGAATTATTAGAGCATGAGAGGAGGAACACGGTTGCTTCATTCTTCCACTAAGTATCACAAGTTTACCGTGGTTGTTTACTTATAGACATGGAAGATTTAAATTGAAATTAACAAGAAAAATAGCATAGGAAGATCTCGGCTAATCTATCTACTTTGAATTAACTCACACTTCCTTCCCACTAATTTGTGAATATAAGCTAGTTCATTAATGTTGAGTTGACCAAATGAGTAAAAACAATGACCTCGAGCAACCTCTTTTTTTAAATAAAAAATAATAATCGAGCTCAATTAAAGTTCTACTATGTATAACTGGATTATTAGTCAATTAAAGTGCACAATCACAAGATAATGTTGTAGTTTTAAGATACATTTCAATGTGTTTGTTATCCATGTTAGGTACAGTAAATGCCAATGTTTTATATATGCTATAGCACTCGATTTGCATCTGAAAATCCACAACTAGGTATTCATACAATTTTTGCATCTGGAAATGCATATAACACTACTCTTCATTTAGGTATTCATGCAAAATAAATAGAAAACATAATCAATAAGAAACCAAAAGAAGCAAAGATACATTAAAGAGAAATGGAACACATCAAATATGAAGCTTTCCTAGAGGCAAAGAATATGAAGCTTCGATAACTAAGTTGCACAAATAAATTAAACTTTTGATTGTTGTTGCGCTAATCTTTGGTTGTGATTAACCATATTCATTAATTCTCGGGAGGAGCCAATCGAAGAGCTAAAGGATCATCAATAGGTAACTGAACACGTTGATCTTGTACGTTAAGTGGAGCCAAGCGAAGTGCCAAAGGATCATCAACAGGTAACTGAAGACGTTGATCCTGTACGTAAAGTGGAGCCACTTGAAGTGATATCCTATCAATTGGTAACGAAAGTGTGACGACCCAAAGGGTCATCACTTGTTTATTTAATCATTCCGAGCTTTTGAGGCCTTGAAAACCTCATTTAAAGTTGCCTCGATTTGCGTGCACAGTCCGGGCACAAAGCTGGAAAAGATTTATGTTATTTATGTTGAAATATGTGAAAAAGTTGAAGAATTTTGATATTAATATTGATATGGTTGACTTTGGTCAACATTTTTGGTAAACGGACCTGGATTCGTGATTTGACTGTCTCAGAAAATCCGTAGAAAAATATGGAACTTGGGCATATGCCCGGAATTGAAATCCGAGGTCTAGAACCCCAGTAAAAGAATTTTTCTGTTAAATTGTTTTCTGAAAATGTTTAAGAAAATGAAACTGAATTTTGATTAAAAAGTACTGGTATCGGGCTCGTATTTTGGTTCCGACGCCCGGTACAGGTCATATATATTGGTTTAGCGCTTCCTGTAAAGTTTGGTTGAAAACGGACGTCGTTTGACGTGTTTCGGCCTTAAATTGGAAAGTTTGGAAATTATGAAATCTTAAAGAGTTCTTGAGCTTTAAGGCTCAATTCATGGATTTTGATGTTATTTTAGCGGTTTGATCGCGCGAGCAAGTTCGTATGATGTTTTTAGGTTAGTGTGCATATTTGGTTTGGAGCCCCGAGGGCCCGGGAGTGTTTCGGAGGTGGTTCGGGTGTTTTTGAACTTAAGAAAAACTGCAGAAATCTGCAGCAGTCAATTCTTCATCGCGTTCGCGATGGACAACTTCTTCCCTTCATCGCGTTCGCGACTTCGCGTTCGCGTCCTGTTGATCGCGTTCGCGATGCCCAGCATTTTCCTTCATCGCGATCGCGTGCCTTAGGCCGCGTTCGCGTAGGCCAAATCCGATGCCCAGCATTTTCCTTCATCGCGATCGCGTGCCTTAGGCCGCGTTCGCGTAGGCCAAATCTGATGCCCAGTATTTTCCTTCATCGCGATCGCGTGCCTTAGGCCGCGTTCGCGTAGGCCAAATCCGATGCCCAGCATTTTTCTTCTTCGCGTTCGCGACTCACCCTACGCGAACGCGATGGCCTGATATTTTCCTTCATCGCGAACGCGGCCGGGGTGTCGCGAACGCGATGAAGAAATTATTGCCCAGTGAATTTAATCCCCAAACAGAACACTTACGGGATTGTTTCCATTTTTCACAAAACACTCTCTTCTCCACAACTTTTTGGACGGTTTTTGAGCGATTCTTCATTAAACTTCTCGGGTAAGTGATTCTTAACTCGTTTTCTTCATTTTCCATCAATATTATTTGAATTCCTAAGCCTAAATAGGTGTAAATGGGTAGAAAAATTAAGAACTTAGTATAGTGAGGGTTTTCAATGAATTTACGATCTAGACTTCGTTTTGGAGTCGAATTTAAGAACAAATTGTATATTTGAACTCATGGAGGATTGGGTGAACTTATTTTGGTTCGAAACTTGAGTTTCGATTATGTGGGCCCGGGGTCGATTTTTACTATTCCGGGCAGAATATTGTAAAAATCATATTTAGCAATATGAACTAGTTTGTTAAGTAGAATTGATGATATGAAATCAATCGTGTATAGATACGGTTGGATTGGAGTCAAATTCGAAAGGAAAAGGCATTGCTACGGATTGAATCGTTCGTGAACTTTCGAGGTAAGTGTTTGTTCTATCCTAGTTTGTAGGAATATGAATTTGGTTATGAATAAATTGTTGAATAAGAATTATTGGTGTTATACCGGTAATGAAAGTAAATTGTTAAAACTATTATAAATTATTGGTTTAAAAACCGGTAACTATAAATATTGTTGATATAGAGATTATTGGCTAAATGCCGGTAATATATATATATATTTATGAAATGGGATCGTGTGGTACGCCGACCACTTATATATAATAAGAAATGGGATCGTGTGGTACGCCGACCACGAAGTGATTTAAATCTTGGCATTGGCCATAGTTGCCGGTAGCCTATTGATATATTGGGAGCGGGTGGTACGCCTACCACAAGATATAATTTTGATATATTTGGGAGCGGGTGGTACGCCTACCACAAGATATAATTTTGATATATTTGGGAGCGGGTGGTACGCCTACCACAAGATATAATTTTAATATATTTGGGAGCGGGTGGTACGCCTACCACGAGATATAATTTCTGATACTTTGGGAGCGGGTGGTACGCCTACCACAAGAGATAATTACTGTGACAATTGGGAGCGGGTGGTACGCCTACCACGAGACATGAAATGAAAGAGGAAATTGAAACATGAAAGTAAGAATATTTTGGATATCTTCAGTTGTTGAATAATATTTCAGAGCAGAGTATTTCTTTATAAATGTATTGTATATATATATATATATCTATATTGCAACTGTACAGGTTTAGGTGGGTGTCTGGTCCTAGCATTATCACTACTTCGCCGGGATAGGCCAGGCACTTACCAAGACATGGGGTCGGTTGTGCTGATACTACACTTCTGTGCGTTTTTGGACAGGTCCAGGTTACGATCAGGAGCAGCAGCAGTAAATCTTTTGCGTAGGAGTTGAACTTTGAGACCGAGGTAGCTTGCAGGCGTCCGCAAGCCCGGCGTCTCTCCCTTTACTTATGTTATTAGTCTGTTATCTCATGTAATCGAGATAAACAGCTTGTATTTTCTTTCAAACAATTATGTGTAATATTCTTAGAAGTTCGTGAGTATTGTGACACCAGTCTTGGGTAGTGTATCAGATTTGGAGTTTTCTTTATCATATTTGATTAAGTCTTCCGCTAATTTTGATTGCTCCACTGTAATTTTTATGTTGTTAATAAGAAATTGGTTATTAATGGAGATGCAATTAATATTTGGCTTGCCTAGCTTCTATTTAGTAGGCGCCATCATGACCCCGATGGTGGGAAATCCGGGTCGTGACAAGTTGGTATCAGAGCACTAGGTTGCATAGGTCTCACAACTCACGAACAACCTTAGTAGAGTCTGAAGGATCGGTACGGAGACGTCTGTATTTATCCTCCAGAGGCTACGGAGTTAGGAAAATATTCTCTTTATTCTTTCCAGTCGTGCGACTTGATCTTTTGAATGTTAATTGAACTTCTACTCGGTTCTTCCGCAGATGGTAAGGACACGTGCATCCTCATCTACTGACCAGCAGCCCGAGGTCCCAGCAGCGACAGCTCCTGCTAGGGGTAGAGGCCGAGGTCGAGGTCGTCCTAGAGGACAAGGTAGGGGCCGAACTCAGCCCCGAGCAGCAGCACGAGTGGCAGAACCTCAGGTTCATATAGAGGAGGAAATTCCGGCCCCAGCAGCTCCAGTAGGCCCAGCTCAGGTCCCAGGAGGAGCTTTATTTTCACCGGATCTTCAGGATGCTTTGGTCCGGATAGCAGGTTTTATGGATCATATCACCAGAGCAAGTTTATTACCGGTAGCACCAGCTACTTCTCAGGCTGGAGGAGGTAATCGGACTCCTGCTACGCGCATTCCGGAGCCAGTAATTCCCCAGGCTCAGGATCCTGTGATTCAGCGAGTTGAGGCAGCTCGACCTATTATTGCGACTCCGTCTAATGATGGTACAGCCATGTCTGCTGACGCGTTGTGGAGATTGGACAGGTTTACCAAGCTGTTCACTACCACATTCAGTGGCACTCCTTCAGAGGATCCACAGGACTTCCTATACAGCTGCCACGAAGTTCTCCGTACTATGGGTATTGTGGAGACAAATGGTGTGGATTTTGCTACTTTTCGGTTATCCGGTTCCGCCAAGACTTGGTGGAGAGATTATTGTCTAACCAGGCCAGCGGGATCGTCATCTTTGACTTGGGAGCAGTTTGCAGAATTATTCTTGGAGAAGTTCCTTCCAGCAACTCAGCGGGAGTTTATGCGCAGACAATTTGAGCGTCTTCATCAGGGTTCTATGTCTGTCACACAGTACGAGACTAGGTTCGTGGACCTGGCTCGTCATGCTGTTATCATACTTCCCACGGAGCGGGAGAGAGTGAGGAGGTTTATTGATGGCTTGAATCAGCCAATTCGGCTACAGATGGCTATGGGTGCAGGAACTGAAATCACTTTTCGGGAGGCGGCTAATGCAGCCCGCCGGATAGAGATGGCTCTGTCACAGGGAGCGAGACATGGATCAGATAAGAGATCTCGTAATTCGGGTAGATTCAGTGGTACCTCGTCCGGAGATAGAGATTTTTATGATAGAGGCCATCCTCCTAGGCCTTATCAGTCAGCTCTTCAGGTTTCTCATGATGCTTCAGGTGATCGTAATTCTCAGCCACGCTACTCTGATCAGCAGCCTATCAGTGCACCACCACTTCGCCATTTTCAGCAGTCGAGGGCTTGTTTTACGTGCGGTGATTTTAGGCACATTGCAAGGTATTGCCCTCGAGCTTCTGACAGATCTCACCAGCAGGGTTCTCGTGCCATGATTCAGGCCCCAGTTCCCTCACAGCCTGCCCAGCCGGCTAGAGGCGGAGGTAGAGGACATAGAGGTGGAGGTAGAGGTCATAGAGGTGGAGCTCGGACCGATAGAGGTAGAGACCAGCCAGCAGCTGATCGTCCTAGAGATACTGCTCAGGGTGGTGGGGCACAGCCCCGATGTTATGCACTTCCCGCCAGACCAGAGGCTGAGTCTTCCGATGCCGTCATTACAGGTATTATTTTGGTTTGTGATAGAAAGGCATCAGCATTATTTGACCCCGGGTCTACATATTCGTATGTGTCTTCCTATTTTGCACCATACTTGATTCAGCCCAGTGATCCACTGAGTGTTCCTGTTCATGTGTCTACACCAATAGGCGACTCTATTGTGGTTGATCGAGTTCATCGGTCATGTATTATAGTAATTGAGGGTCTCGAGACCCGTGCTGATTTATTACTCCTAAATATGGTGGACTTCGATATTATACTAGGCATGGATTGGCTATCTCCGTATCATGCTATTCTAGATTGCCATGCCAAGACTGTGACTTTAGCCCTGCCAAATTCGCCTCGTATAGAGTGGAAAGGAATTTCAAGTCATACTAGCCGTAATGTTATTTCTTATGTTAAAGCTCAGCGTATGGTTGGAAAGGGATGCTTGGCTTATTTGGCCTATGTCCGTGATTCCAGTGCTGAGGTTCCTTCTATTGACTCTGTGCCTGTGGTTCGCGAATTTCCTGAAGTATTTCCTTCAGACTTGCCAGGTATGCCGCCCGATAGGGACATTGATTTTTGCATTGATTTGGCTCCAGGCACTCAGCCCATTTCCATTCCCCCATACCGTATGGCTCCGCCGGAGTTAAAAGAATTGAAGGAACAATTGCAGGATTTACTTGAAAAGGGTTTCATTAGGCCCAGTGTTTCGCCGTGGGGTGCACCTGTATTATTTGTAAAGAAGAAAGATGGTTCGATGAGAATGTGCATTGACTATCGACAGTTAAACAAGGTGACTATCAAAAATAAATATCCACTTCCGCGAATTGACGATTTATTTGACCAGCTTCAGGGTGCCAAGGTATTTTCAAAGATAGATTTGAGATCTGGCTATCATCAGCTGAAGATTAGGGCATCCTGATGTCCCTAAGACCGCGTTCCGCACTCGGTATGGACATTATGAATTCCTGGTTATGTCTTTTGGGTTGACAAATGCTCCAGCAGCTTTTATGGAATTAATGAATCGGGTGTTCCGGCCTTATTTAGACTTGTTTGTAATAGTCTTCATTGATGACATATTAATATATTCCCGCTGTCAGGAGGAGCATGCGCAACATCTCAGAGTGGCCTTACAGACTCTGAGAGATAGCCAGCTATATGCAAAATTTTCAAAGTGTGAATTTTGGCTAAGTTCAGTTGCATTCCTGGGTCATATTGTGACGGCAGCAGGTATTCAGGTTGATCCGAAGAAAATTGAGGCAGTCAAGAGCTGGCCTAGACCGACATCAGCCACAGATATTCGGAGTTTCTTGGGGTTAGCGGGCTATTATCGTCGATTCGTAGAAGGATTTTCGTCTATTGCAACCCCACTGACCAGATTGACCCAGAAGGGTGTTCAATTTGAATGGTCCGATGAATGTGAGGCGAGCTTTCAAAAGCTCAAGACAACCTTGACCACAACACCGGTATTGGTTTTACCCACAGGTACGGGACCTTATACCGTTTATTGTGATGCTTCCCGTATTGGGCTTGGTGCGGTGTTAATGCAGGATGGCAAGGTTATTGCCTATGCTTCGAGGCAGTTGAAGATTCATGAGAAGAACTATCCAGTGCATGATCTAGAATTGGCGGCGATTATTCACGCATTGAAGATCTGGAGGCATTATTTGTATGGTGTAGCATGTGAAGTATACACCGATCATAAGAGTCTTCAGTATTTGTTTAAGCAGAAAGAGTTGAATATGAGGCAGAGGAGGTGGCTAGAGTTGCTAAAAGACTATGATGTTACTATTTTATATCACCCAGGTAAGGCCAATGTGGTGGCCGATGCATTGAGTAGAAAGTCTGCCAGCATGGGTAGTCTCGCATACATTCCGGTCAGTCAGAGACCATTAGCTCTAGATGTCCAGGCCTTAGCCAATCGGTTCGTGAGATTAAACATTTCTGAGCCTAGCAGGGTGTTAGCCCGCACGGTCGCTCATTCTTCTTTATTAGAGCGTATCCGTGAGAGGCAATTTGATGATCCTCATTTGCGTGAGTTGAGAGATACAGTACAGCAGGGAGGTGCCACACAGGTAAATTTAGATGATGATGGGATATTGAAATTGCAGGGTCGAGTTTGTGTGCCCAATGTCGAAGGGATTCGAGAGTTAATCTTAGCAGGAGGCCCACAGTTCGCGGTATTCTATTCACCCAGGCGCCGCGAAGATGTATCGGGACTTACGTCAGCACTATTGGTGGCGCAGAATGAAGAAAGATATCGTTGCGTATGTCGCTCGGTGTCTAAATTGTCAGCAGGTGAAATATGAGCACCAGAGACCTGGTGGTGTATTCCAGAGGATTGAAATTCCCGAGTGGAAATGGGAGCGGATCACTATGGATTTCGTTACTCGACTTCCTTTGACTAGAAGGAAATTTGATGCTATTTGGGTCATTGTTGATAGGCTGACCAAGTCAACACACTTTATTCCAGTATCCGTCTCCTACTCATCGGAGAGGTTAGCGGAGGTTTACATTAGGGAGATTGTTCGTCTCCATGGAGTGCCAGTATCTATTATCTCCGATCGGGGTACGCAGTTTACCTCGCGGTTCTGGAGAGCGGTCCAGCAGGAGTTAGGCACCCAGGTTCAGTTGAGTACAGCATTTCATCCTCGGACGGATGGCCAGTCCGAGAGGACTATTCAGATTCTAGAGGACATGCTTCGAGCTTGTGTTATTGATTTCGGAGGTTCGTGGGACCAGTTTCTGCCATTAGCAGAGTTCGCCTACAATAACAGTTACCAATCTAGCATCCGGATGGCTCCGTATGAGGCGTTATATGGTAGGCGATGTCGATCACCAGTTGGATGGTTTGAACCGGGAGAGGCTCGGTTGTTGGGTACAGATCTAGTTCAGGAGGCCTTAGATAAGGTCAAGACTATTCAGGAGAGATTGCGTTCAGCTCAGCCTAGGCAAAAGACTTATGCGGATCGTAAGGTTCGAGATGTAGATTTCATGGTTGGTGAACGAGTATTGCTCCGAGTGTCGCCTATGAAGGGCGTGATGAGGTTTGGGAAGAAGGGCAAGCTCAGCCCTAGGTATATTGGTCCATTTGAGATACTTGATCGAGTGGGAGGGGTGGCTTATAGACTTGCCTTGCCACCTAGCTTATCAGTTGTGCATCTAGTGTTTCACGTGTCTATGCTCCGAAGATATCATGGTGATCCTACCCATGTGTTAGATTTCAGTAGTGTCCAGTTGGACAAGGATCTGTCCTACGAGGAGGAGCCGGTAGATATTCTTGACCGGTAGGTTCGATAGTTGAGGCCGAAGAGTTTTCCTTTAGTATGTGTGCAGTGGAGGGGTCAGCCTCCTGAGGCTTCAACCTGGGAGTCCGAGTCCGATATGTGAAGCCGTTACCCTCATCTATTTCCTGACTCAGGTACTTTCTTTTGTCCGTTCGAGGACGAACGGTTGTTTTAGAGGTGGAGAATGTGACGACCCAAAGGGTTCATCACCATATTTCTTCCTTTTTTCACGCTTCTAAGGTCTTGAAAACCTCATTTATAGTTGCCTCGATTTGCGTGCACAGTCCGGGCACAAAGCCGGAAAAGATTTATGTTGAAATATGTGAAATATGTGAAAAAGTAGAAGAATTTTGATATTAATATTGATATGGTTGACTTTGGTCAACATTTTTGGTAAACGGACCGGATCCGTGATTTGACTATTTCAGAAAATCCGTAGAAAAATATGGAACTTGGGCATATGTCCGGAATTGAAATCCGAGGTCTAGAACCCCAGTAAAAGAATTTTTCTGTTAAATTGTTTTCTGAAAATGTTTAAGAAAATGAAACTGAATTTTGATTAAAAAGTACTGGTATCGGGCTCGTATTTTGGTTCCGACGCCCGGTACAGGTCATATATATTGGTTAAGCGCTTCCTGTAAAGTTTGGTTGAAAACGGACGTCGTTTGACGTGTTTCGGCCTTAAATTGGAAAGTTTGGAAATTATGAAATCTTAAAGAGTTCTTGAGCTTTAAGGCTCAATTCATGGATTTTGATGTTATTTTAGCGGTTTGATCGCGCGAGCAAGTTCGTATGATGTTTTTAGGTTAGTGTGCATATTTGGTTTGGAGCCCCGAGGGCTCGGGAGTGTTTCGGAGGTGGTTCGGGGTGTTTTTGAACTTAAGAAAAACTGCAGAAATCTGCAGCAGGCATTTCCTCATCGCGTTCGCGATGCCTTGGTCGCGTTCGCGAAGAACATTTCGTTCCTTCTTCGCGTTCGCGTCCTGTTGATCGCGTTCGCGATGCCCAGCATTTTCCTTCATCGCGATCGCGTGCCTTAGGCCGCGTTCGCGTAGGCCAAATCCGATGCCCAGCATTTTCCTTCATCGCGATCGCGTGCCTTAGGCCGCGTTCGCGTAGGCCAAATCTGATGCTCAGTATTTTTCTTCTTCGCGTTCGCGACTCACCCTACGCGAACGCGATGGCCTGATATTTTCCTTCATCGCGAACGCGGCCGGGTTGTCGCGAACGCGATGAAGAAATTATTGCCCAGTAAATTTAATCCCCAAACAGAACACTTACGGGATTGTTTCCATTTTTCACAAAACACTCTCTTCTCCACAGCTTTTTGGACGGTTTTTGAGCGATTCTTCATTAAACTTCTCGGGTAAGTGATTCTTAACTCGTTTTCTTCATTTTCCATCAATATTATTTGAATTCCTAAGCCTAAATAGGTGTAAATGGGTAGAAAAATTAAGAACTTAGTATAGTGAGGGTTTTCAATGAATTTACGATCTAGACTTCGTTTTGGAGTCGAATTTAAGAACAAATTGTATATTTGAACTCATGGAGGATTGGGTGAACTTATTTTGGTTCGAAACTTGAGTTTCGATTATGTGGGCCCGGGGTCGATTTTTACTATTCCGGGCATAATGTTGTAAAAATCATATTTAGCAATATGAACTAGTTTGTTAAGTAGAATTGATGATATGAAATCAATTGTGTATAGATACGGTTGGATTGGAGTCAAATTCGAAAGGAAAAGGCATTGCTACGGATTGAATCGTTCGTGAACTTTCGAGGTAAGTTGTTTGTTCTATCCTAGTTTGTAGGAATATGAATTTGGTTATGAATAAATTGTTGAATAAGAATTATTGGTGTTATACCGGTAATGAAAGTAAATTGTTGAAACTATTATAAATTATTGGTTTAAAAACCGGTAACTATAAATATTGTTGATATAGAGATTATTGGCTAAATGCCGGTAATATATATATATATATTTATGAAATGGGATCGTGTAGTACGCCGACCACTTATATATAATAAGAAATGGGATCGTGTGGTACGCCGACCACGAAGTGATTTAAATCTTGGCATTGGCCATAGTTGCCGGTAGCCTATTGATATATTGGGAGCGGGTGGTACGCCTACCACAAGATATAATTTTGATATATTTGGGAGCGGGTGGTACGCCTACCACAAGATATAATTTTGATATATTTGGGAGCGGGTGGTACGCCTACCACAAGATATAATTTTAATATATTTGGGAGCGGGTGGTACGCCTACCACGAGATATAATTTCTGATACTTTGGGAGCGGGTGGTACGCCTACCACAAGAGATAATTACTGTGACAATTGGGAGCGGGTGGTACGCCTACCACGAGACATGAAATGAAAGAGGAAATTGAAACATGAAAGTAAGAATATTTTGGATATCTTCAGTTGTTGAATAATATTTCAGAGCAGAGTATTTCTTTATAAATGTATTGTATATATATATATATATATCTATATTGCAACTGTACAGGTTTAGGTGGGTGACTGGCCTTAGTCTCGTCACTAGTTCGCTGGGATAGGCCAGGCACTTACCAGTACATGGGGTCGGTTGTGCTGATACTACACTCTGCGCTCTTTTTGTGCAGATACAGGTTACGGACAACAGCAACGGCAGTAGCGATTTGTGGATTTTCCGACTACCGAGACTACGAGGTAGCCTTGCAGGCGTCCGCAGGACCCGTTGTCTCTTCTATCTATGCTTTTCATTCTGTTATCTCATGTAATCGAGATAAACAACTTGTATTTTCTTTCAAACAATTATGTGTATTATTCTTAGAAGTTCGTGAGTATTGTGACACCAGTCTTGGGTAGTGTATCAGATTTGGAGTTTTCTTTATCATATTTGATTAAGTCTTCCGCTAATTTTGATTGCTCCACTGTAATTTTTATGTTGTTAATAAGAAATTGGTTATTAATGGAGATGCAATTAATATTTGGCTTGCCTAGCTTCTATTTAGTAGGCGCCATCATGACCCCGATGGTGGGAAATCCGGGTCGTGACAGAAAGACGTTGATCTTGTAACTTGAGTTGTATTCTCCTTTTAACGGCCTTCTCTTCCACCTTTATAGCCAAGTTGCGAACACCTATAAGTTGTCTTTTATCCAGATCAAAGACAGTCTTTTCCCCAAGATATAACTGGTTAAATAGCTGCTCCATTTCCTTTTCTTCAGTCTTCTGCTGCTCAATTTTCTTCATCTTAGCATCCATCTCTTTCGTGAGGAACATTTCATTTGTTGTCAACTTCTTAAGCCTCTCTACCAGTGGTTTATCTAAATATCTCATAAAGATTTGTTTAAATTTATCTTTTGATGGCCACTCATATACAGCATTTTTTTTATCAGGAGTGAAAATAATAATACCAATTTCTACATCACATAGAATAGATAGCTCTTCTGCTTTCTTAAACAAAGATTCCATCCTTTCTTGAAGAACAACTGATCTTCTATGCTCATTAGCCATTCTTCAGGGAAAACCTAAAATACACTTTCAATTGCAACTGTGGAAGTTTAAAGGGATAAAATAAAGTATATATGGAGGCTTGGGAGGGTAGCTATATATCTTTCAATGACCTACTTTTAGGACAGAAAATCCATCTATCATATCCAGACATGGTAATAACATATAAATAAGTGTATAATTGGAAAATTGGGTGTTCACACTTTTATTTAGGTAATAATTTAGTTTTATCCCAATTTAAGCTATACAATTTCTTACATATTTACCTTTTATGGTAGAAAATTTATGAAATCTGCATATCAGTTTAGCATCAAATTTTTAGTAGGTAATCGAAATACAAGGCAATTGTGGCACGACATCCTTTCAATCGGGTGTCATTTAAATAATTTCCTTAATTATAATGTTACTTACCTTATTTAAAAATGGAATTTTATTTAATTATATTGCTAACTAGTCAATATGCCCGCGCTTTGAGCGGTTTTGAAATTATTGTTAAAAATTTTATAATTAAAAAAAACTTTATTCTTGTTCAATTTTACATTGTTGATATTGTTGAACCATAAACCACAATTGTGATCTAATTATATTTTCAAGGTTGACTCTTTCTACAATTTTTAAGACTCGCTTTTTCTGATTTTTTATACATATGAAAGGGTATACTTTGTTCCTTTGCAAGAGTTTTATCGGACAAATTTGAAAGGTTTAAATTGAAGGTTCAAATCTTCTTTTATTGATAAAAGTAAAGTTAAATATTTAATTAAAGTAATATACTTTAATGAACATTAACTGTTTATATTAATCATTACTATTAAACAATTAAATTTTGAAACAAAAGATTTACAAAAGAAATATTATATATGTTATATGCTATAGTTCTTCTATATGTTATAGTAATTTTATATGATTTAATAAGAGTAATAAATAAATAAATATTCAACACAAGGTTTAGTTTGTATTTCTATAACATTTTTGTCAAAGTACTTGAGGAAATGAAGAAGAACAACTCACCTTCAGCTGAGCTCTAATGACAGTTGAGAGGAGCCATGTGAGAAGAAGCTTTCAGAATATTTCCACTTAATTCTTTATTAGAGAGAGAAAAATATTTTCTATTACAAAATACAGAGAGAATACAAAACTCGATTAACTAAGTACTCTATTGTATCTACCTCTATTTATACTGTATGTTAGTATACTATACTGAGCTACACTAAGCTACACAGTACAGTTGTACGCAATTCACAAATGCACACATGCTCTAATATCCCCCCCCCCCTCAAGTTGAAAGGGAGGAACTCATAGTTAACTTGCTAAGTAAGTTATCTGTGAGTGGTTTGGTAAAGATATCCACCAACTGATCATTTGTGGAAATGTGATGCAATGTGATGGTTCCTTCTTGCACTTGATCGCATACAAAATTACAATTCACCTCTATGTGTTTGGTGCATTCATGGAAGAAAAGATTTTTGGCCATGTGACGTGCAGCTTCGCTATCACAGAAAACTGGAACAGCTGTTGTAAGAGGGGCTGCTAACTCAAAAATTAATCTAAGTAGCCAAACCAATTCTCCCACAACATGTCTAGCAGCTCGATATTCAGCCTCTGGTGAAGATAATGATATTGTCTGTTGTTTCTTTAATTTCCAGCTAATTGGGCCATCTCCTAGTAGCACAACATACCCACTGACTGACCTCCTTGAATCAGGACAAGCTGCCCAATCTGAGTCACAAAATGCTCGAATTATGTAGTCATTGGCATTAGATATGAAGACTCCTAGATTTGGATCTCCTTTGAGATGTCTCAAAACATGATAGGAAGCCCTCAAGTGTGTCTCCCTAGGGCTTTGCATAAACTGACTCAAATACTGCACATTGTATGATATATCATGTCTGGTGTTGGTCAGATAGTTTAACTTGCCTACTAATTTCCTGAAATGTGAAGGATCGGGCATCAGTGGTCCTTCATTTACACTTAGCTTAGTTAAGGGATCCAATGGAGAGGTCAATGCAGAGTACTTCACGCAGTCAAACTTTGATAATAGATCCATTGTGAACTTTCTCTGTAATATCAACACCCCATTATCCTTATACAGAATTTCTAATCCCAAAAAATAGTGTAGCCTCCCTAAGTCCTTTATTCTGAATGTTTCATGTAGGTACCTCTTCAGAGCAGCTATTTCCTTCAAATTAGTTCTAGTCACTAAAACATCATCTACATAGACAGCTACAAACACCATTGAATTTCTATTTTCCTTATAGAAAAAGAATAATCTAGCAGAGAGTGTGTGTATCCTTTACAACAGGGAGTTCAGTCAGCCTTTCATATCATTGCCTACTTGCTCGCTTCAGGGCATATAAGGACTTGTTCAATTTGCACACTAAATCTGATATATCAATAGCTAGGCCTTGAGGTACCTCCATGTAAACCTCTTCATGGAGGTCTCCATGAAGGAAAGCATTATGTACATCTAGTTGAAAAATATCCCAGCCTTTCTTTACTGCTACTGCAATTAAAGTTCTAACAGTGATCATTTTAATTACAGGTGAGAAGGTTTCTGTTTAATCGACTCCAGCCTCTTGAGTATAAACTTTTACCACTAATCTTGCTTTCAACCTTTCTACACTTCCATATGCCCTATGTTTCACCTTATAAACCCATTTATACCCTATTGTTCTTTTCCCTGGTAGGTGAGGAACCATACTCCAAGTGTTATTGGCATAAATAGCCTTAAACTCTTGTATCAGGGTTGCTTGCCATGCAGGATCTACAGCAGCATGTTCATATGACTTAGGTTCAATTTCATGAGAAATGATTCTGATCAACTGCTGAATTTCATAACGTAATGCATTAAGAGATATGCATTGGGTAATGGGTACAGATGCATTGAAAGAAAGTGAATGTGTGCTTTGGTTGTTACAAGGGGGAGAGTTAGGGTCACTTGTTTTCAGTTTAGGTAAAAAGTAGTTATAATCTTTTAGGTAGGTAGGAGTTTTGATAATTCTTGATGGTCTCCCTAAGTTTTCATCTTGTTCTTGTGTTGGTAAATTGGTAATAGTATTGGTCATGCTATTATAGTTATCAGAAAGTGTGAAATTATCTTATGTAGTTGAGGTTGTTTGAGGGCTGGTCTGATTTAACCCTGGCAGTGAAGAATCAGGCAACACAGTTGTCACACCTCCTTTTTTACTACCCCACATACTTAAAAGTGAATAAATACACTTGTAGGGTATACCCCGACGCTTAATTACCCAAGACGGATAAAATAACGTAAGGGAAGGAGTTTTTCCAATTAAAGGACAATCGGTTCGGGATTTTATTAGAGATTAATCAGAGTCGCCACTTGGGAATGATAATGGTGTCCCAAGTCACCTGTTAATCCCGAATCCGAGGAATTTTGACTCTTATAAATGTCTGCGAAGCAGAGATCCGGATAAGGAACTCTGTTAACCCGGGAGAAGGTGTTAGGCACTCCCGAATTCCGTGGTTTTAGCACGGTCGCTCCACTGTCGTTCTTGACTTTTGTTTGACTCAATTATAGGTTTTAACAACATAATGTTCTTTTACGTTAAATATTATTATTTTTTTAGGAATTTGCGGTATCGCGAAAACACGCCTCGAGTCATACCGCAACCAGGTACGCCTATGACTTTTGGTGTATTTCAGCTTTACCGAGATTTGGATTTGAGTCGCACCAAGTGCACACTCGTTCATAGGAAGGTATATTAAAATCGTGCCTTAAGATAGTCTATATCGGCTTTTAACTTTGGGAGAGGCTATGGAATTCACTATTAGCCTCTCCGATTTTACTATGTTATCTTATTACTAAATGGGGGCCCCGGTGTTATTCGGGCGAGGCTCATCCCAATTTAATTTTAAAGTCCGGTCCTATTTTGTTCAACTACATTTGCTATACATTGTTTTTGCCTTATTCGTATTGCTAACATTAAACGTTCCGGGCCCGTCGAAATCTGTTATTTAATGGGCCTGGTCTTCTCTTCATATACGTTCGAACTGCCCAGGTCTCTGATGCCCAGGCAGTTTTAAGACTTCTGCTCGCTGGCCCAATCGGCTTCATATAGAGATTTAGGCCCAAATCGAATGAAACAATAATAAAGGAAAAAGTATTGAACTCAAAGTAAATCAGACACATAGAAATAAAATTTAACTACCATTTTATTAATCAAAAAGTGAAATAGCTGTACAAGCATATCATTATTAATCCAATATCACAACTAATTAATGAATAAGTAGATGAACTAACCCCGTTTCTTTGTTTTCTGTTGATGGCTTATATCAATATTAAAATTACTCAGTCAAAGAGACATTTCGCCTATATGATGCAGTGTTTAAACGACCCAATCGCTTATTGACAATAACCATATTATCTAAAAGCTAAACGACTACTTATATACACATTGCTATACTACAATTTTGAGCTTAATCAATGTTGTCGATCTAGTCTCAAACGAATCACTACTTCCTTTTCTCTCTTGTGCTCATTGATATCCAGAGACTGATTAACCAAATGATTAACTACTGTTGTTTAATAAGAGCCAAATCTATTTAATATTATCAAAACCAGCTTCATTACTCAACTGTTTGTTTCCCTTTTAGACTTATTCGAACTCACGATTGACAAAACAGATTAACTAGGTGAGCTTATTAACTTATGTGATGGTCTTTTAGCTTCATTTTAGAGATTTTACCTAATTAACTAAGTGTTAAACTATCTATATTATACTACTACTATACTACTACTACTATACTAATTATTACAACCTTTGTATCTTTGTTTTTCAGCTACCATATATACTACAGCAAATGAACTATAAATCTTAAACTAACAACATTAATTACAATAAAACTACAGAAAACGGTATCAATATAATGAACTGGATCTTCATTTCATTTCAATCAACTTGCCACTACAGCTTCAAACGAAAAAGAGATGTACCTGAATCACAAAGAAAACCCAATGAGTCTAAGGGGATCAAGTAAGTGAAACAGCAATGGACTCAAGCAAAGCAATGCAACAGTGAGATGAATGCCAGGCGAACACAGCAACACAGCAAAATGAAATCCCAAGCAAACAACCCAGCAATCCGAGAGAGAAAACCCAGGAATTCTACTATTTTATTGCTATTTCTAACTCTGAAACTTTATGGTATAAAACTAGTAGAGAGTGAATTCAGAATTACTGAAATTTTCGAACCCCTTTCAGCCCTTTTTGGGGTGTATTTATAGCTAACCTAGGGCTGAAGACTTGGGGAGGAAGTATGGGATTAATCCCACTCTCCCCCCTCCTAAAATCATGAACTATACACTTAAGTCCCCAAAATCAGTTATCAAAACCCTTCCAGCATGTGCTTGAAGGTTCTAAAGATTCCCTTTTATGGGTTTTTACCAATGTATCCCTAAGGGTTTGAGATTTTTACAGATTTCCCATTTTTAGGAGACCATTATACCCCTAAATCTCTGCAAAATTGCAGAAATCAGGAGCATGAATGACTCCATTACCCTCTTAAATTCTAACTATTTACTAGAATACTATTTCAAATTCCAATTGTGCCCCTAAGGGCACTGCTTATTTACACAGCTTACCTAGGTTAAATCTCAGCATCTTTTGCACCTATTTAACTAATAGCCAGCCCTGGCATTAGTATTTAAGGGCTGGCCAGTTCTATTTTAAGAAACTATTTCAATTTTAGCCATTTTTAATTAGTTCCAGTTAATTAAGACTAAGTTATTACAAATTAAAGCCAATTGCAGGACTAGCCTGTTTTATTATTAAAAGAACTTTTAAAATCTAGCCAGTCTCAAGTTGAGACTTAGCTTTGGCTATTAAAGCCAATCACTGAACATTTGGGCCCAAAACCATTTGCAGGTTTGGCCATTCTATGCTCAGGGCTCTAAAGAGAGCCTGGGCTAGTCTGCATTTGCAGACATAGCCCCTTTTGCACAACCAGCCACTTTAAAAGTGGACTGTGTGTTAGGGCTTTATAGAATAGGTCAAACCCTTTGCAAGGTTAACCATTCTTAAGCCAATTATTTAACTTGTAGCCTAATTTTTATGAGTTTCAGTTCTATCCTATTTAAAAACTAACCATTTCTAGGAATCTAATTCTAGCAGCTATAACCAATCCACCTAAGGTTCCAACAGTTTCAATCAAACACTTAAACTCAACCAAAACCAGTAAAACTAAATCAAATTCAACATGATTTGCATATTAGGACACATAGAACCAGACAAGATGCATTAATCAACAAAACTCAGGAAAGACAATTTGATATGGTTGAATCGTAGCTAATCAATCCATATTATCCAACTTCATGTGATAACATATGAATCCATGTTAAATTAGACCTAGTTACTACTAATTCCAGTCATATGACAATTGAGAACTCCAAAACCTTTAGGTTCAAGGCACAAGCATACTCAGAATGTTAAACTCTAAGAACCAACCAGTCATAGATGAAACAGAATTCATTTAAGCCCAGAGTACACACAATAGCATAGGCATGTTAGCTAAGATATCTTTTCAAGTATTAATCCTAGCCTTATGTATACATGTGATGGATCAAGATGAAGATAAAGAAGAGAAGAGACATGATGAACCAGTGAAGAGGAATCCTAAATCTATCATGCAGAAGAGATAATCAAGATTCACATGCTTATTTAGCAGATGAGAACACATAAGAGGAGCTGTAAACCAAAATTAAAGAAAAACTCTAGTATAAACATGAAATGAGGGAGAATGAGAGTCAAACGGCTAAGACTAAACCATGTAGTTAAAAGAAGAGAAAAACAGTAAAGATATTGAAAGCTAAATAGAAGAAACCCTAACGAGAGTCAAACAATTAAGCTAAACATAAAGAGAAACAGGAGAGATATTCGAAAATCAAACAGATGAGATGTTGAAAACCACCAAATAAGAAAACCCTAAGTATAAACAAAGGGTGAAGAAGAACAAGGAGGTCTCTAAGAACAAAGAAGCAGACCCAACGCAAGATAACCCTAATGAAGAAAACGGCTAAACTACTACTAAAACTAAACATGAAACAGGAATGAAGAACAATCATGATATTGTAAACCAACCAGATCAAGAACCAGTATATACAGAAGATGAAAAAGAAAAGGGTGAATCATAGATAGATATTCTAACTCAGAGGAACAGAACATACATATGAGGATGAGATGAAAATAGAACCCGAGTACTAAACAGTCAAAACAGGATAATAAAAAGATGATCATAAAACCCTAATACTAAACAGGATCTTAAAAGAACAAGTTAAAACATACGAAATCAAGCAAAGAAGGCATGAAACAAAGAAGAAGCTAAGATAAGAATCTATGTCTATCAGAGAAGCATGCAAAGCAAAGCCCTAGAACTAATATGAAGAACAGAAACAAAACAGACATTCATAGGCATGCAAATACACAAGAATTAAACCAAAAGTGCACAAAATAAAGAAGATAGGGGTCGGGGGACTTAGCTCGCAGGGCCGGTCCCCTAAGCTTCCTATCTCTTTTTTTCTTATTCTCACTCGGACTCCCTTCAGACTCCTGGACCTTTTCTTTTATTCCTTTTTCTTTCATTTTTTCCTCTTCTGTTTTTCCTTTTAGGCTTAAAGATTGAACCTTTTTGAAATTTTGAGTTGTAAAGGGGTGTTTGGGAGAGTAAAAGGCGAGGCCTTTGGGTGTTTTAAGTTTGGGGGTCGCCGGAGTTAGGGTTCCGACGACCTTCTTTCGAACATTCGAGACGATACGGGAAGATTCGACGGGTGAGAGTGGTATGGGTGGATAGATCAAGTCAAGGAGGTTCTTTTGGCGTTGGTTTGAAGTGGATCCTCATTGTTTGGGTGGTCACCGGTGTAACTCCGGTGACCGGGATTTATGGAGAAGGGGAGTTCTTGGGGTTTTCTCTGGAACAAAGAAGAAGGAGAAGAAGAGAGAGATGAGGGGGGAAGTTAGAAGAGGCCGGCGACCACCGTAGGAAGTGGTGGCCACCATGGCCGTTCAAAGGTTGAAGACGAGGATGATGACGATGAAGAGAGGGAGGATAAGGGCGGCTGTCTTTAGGGTTATGTAAAATGGCAAAATTCTTTCAGACAGAAGCATTATATAGGCTAAGCGTCCGAGATAATCTGAGCCGTTGGTTTGCTGGAGATCAACGGCTCTGGCTAACGTTACTAAACCGGCGTCGTTTCATTACCAACGAGACCAAAAATCTTTGACCATCGGATCCCTGGACGGACGGCTCAGATTAATCCCTGAATTTCAATTACTTAAATAAAACCAACTCTTTTCCTCAGCCATTAGATTAAACAAAGCGGACGGCTGAGATTGTATCTCTTTTGGGCTCAGACGGGCCAAAAGTGGGCCAGTTCGCTGGGCTAGACAAAAAATGAATTTCGCTGGCCCAGTTTCTATTAAACTATATGTATTTTTTGTATTTTTGCACTAAGTATTTAATTCCAAAAATTAAAATAAAATGTTTTTGAGTGCAATTACTTGATTTGTTTGGAATTAGCTATACTTTTGAGTTTGAATAAGTAGAAATTAGAAGAAAATCAAAAAAAATATAGGCTAGGAAATTAGTTGTTAGTATAATTGGTTAGATTTTAAGGAAAATTAAATACTTAGTGCAAAAATCATGTGCTCACAACAGTTAGGAGATGCAGATTCGAAATAATAGATGACTCAGGAGGAGGAAATAACTTTTGTGCTAGATCAGCATTTACTTGAGGAAATGAAGGAAAGACTTTATTAGAACTAGAATGCAAGGCAAAGGGAAATACATTTTCATGAAATACAACATCTCTAGAGACATGAATTATCTTTATGACTATATTAAGCACCTTGTAATATTTTTTCCCAAAGGGATACCCCACAAAAACATGAGGTGAGGATCTGGATTCAAATTTGTGTTTGTGAGTTCTTAAGGTTGTGGGAAAACAAAGGCATCCAAAACTTCTGATATGTGAGTACTTAGGCTTTGTTTTGTACAACAGTTCCAATGGGCAGTTATTTTTTAGAGTTGTAGAGGGAAGTCTATTGATCAAATAAGTTGAGGAAAGTATGCATTCTCCCCAATATTGCATTGGGAGTTTAGACTGATACAACAATGCTCTAGCTGTTTCCAGGAGGTACTTATGTTTCCTCTCCACTATTTCATTTTTTTGAGGAGTATAGGGGCATGTTTTCTGGTGTATGATTCCCTCAGATTCCAAGAATAAAGTGGTTTCAGTGTTTACAAACTCAAGCCTATTGTCTGTTCTGATAACTTTAATTAAACAGTTGAATTGGTTTTTCACCATGGCATGGAAGACCTTAATAACTTGTAAGGCATTGCTCTTGCAACTAAGCAAATGAGTCCAAGTACATCTGCCGTATTCATCCACCGAGGTAATGAAATATTTTTCCTGACATGTGTTGGCACGTGATAGGGCCCCCATAGATCAATGTGTAGGATTTCAAATATTTGGTTATTTTTGTGGTTCTTTCTGGAAAAGGTAGCCTATTTTGTCTGGTCATTGGACATATTAGACAGATAAAAGGTTGTTTAGGGGAGAAATGAATGGGTATGGATTCAATGCCTCTCATTTTGACAAAAGGTACATGTCTTAATCTGTTGTGCCACAGAAGAACATACATGCATTTATCATTCATGGATGCATTACATGTAGAATTTGCATTTCCCTTAGATTGCATATAGGAATTGATGACAACTTTATTATTTTCATGTGAACGAGTATGTGAATTGTTCAAGGTAGGAGAAACAGAATCATGTAAACTAGATACAATATGTGAGACAGGATGAAACCAGTCTTACTAACACTGGTTACACTAGATGAAGAGGATTGAGTGACTACATCACCTTTATTCAATGCACTATGTGAACTATTAGACACTAAGGAATTAAACTTGCAGGAATCTGGACTGTTGAGTTTGCAGGAGTTTGTTTTGTAAAGGTACCGACCATCCTTACTTTCACCAATTTCTAGAGGCCTCTTTAGTGAAGGGGCCTGCAGAAGGATGCAAACAAACTTGGTGAATATGACAAAGAAATCGAATTGAACTGTTAGACAATGAACTAAGATTAGATTGAATTTAAAACTAGGGACAAATAGGACTCTTTTTAGAGCAAACTTAGGACTCGTTATTATATCTCCCATTAGTGTGACCTTCACCTTATAGCCATTGGGTAAAGTGACTAGGAAATGTTAGACTAGGGTCTTTATATTGGTTAACATGGATTTATTGTAGGTCATATGGTTTGATGCACCAGAATCAAGTATCCCAGAGTCAGCAATAGACCTAGAACTTTCATATGAATCATAACCAGAATCAAAATAAGTTGAGCAAGCTGAAATACTTGAAAAGTTTACAGTTCCTCCATTTTGCTCACTTCCTCCATTGCTAGTATGAAAATTTTCCAGGATAGTCACTAATTGATTGTATTGTTCCTTAGTCAGAGCTTGCATAGTCCTGTCCGCTTCATGCCATGCACCATTGCTTTCATTAGTGCCTTTCACATTACTGTCTCCATGTCCTCCATGTACATCAGCAGCAATTCTTTTCCCTTTATTGAACCTTGGATCTTGTGGATACCCATGCAGCTTGTAACACCTCTCCTTAGTGTGTCCTTGTCTCGTACAATAATCACAAAAGGGTCGTGGCCTGTTTCCAAGGTATCCTCCTCTGTAGTTATTGTTTCCACCTCTACTACCTTGCTGGTTAAAGTTAACATATCCATAATTGTCTCCAAATTTTGTTGATTGGACAAAGTTTGTCCTGAAATTGTTTCCTCCTGATCTGTTGACAATTAGGGCAGTAGATTCCATCACCGATTGATTATTTGGCTTAACCTTTCTTTGTTTTTCTTCTTGGATGAGTATTGAGAAGGTCTGTGCAAGTGAGGGCAGTGGACTCATCATCAAAATACTACCCCTAACCACAGTATAGGCCTCGTTTAGTCCCATTAGGAATTGAATCAATCTCCTATATTGTTATGTCTTCTGCATGTTGGCCTTAGCACCACATGTGCAATTGCATTTGCATTGGGCATATGCATTTAGCATGTTTAATTCTTCCAAAAGTTTCTTCATCTTTGTATAGTACCCCGTGAGATCTAGGGTTCCTTGACTCAATTCATTTATCTCCCTTTGCAATTGGTACAATTTAGCCCCATTCGTCTGGTCATATGTATCTTCAAGTTCCTTCCAAAGTTCCTGAGCATCATTAACGTACTATAAGCTATCCGCCAAATCCCTCGATATAGAGTGCAGGATCCACGATGTGACCATATCGTCACAGTGTTCCCACTATTCGTACTTGGGATCTTGAGGTTATGGCTTTGTACACTTCCTATTTATAAACCCTACTCTGTTCTTCACTGAGAGAGCTCTTAGGACTCCTCTCCTCCATGATCTATATCCTGATCCGTCAAAAATTGTTGGTACTAGAACTGATCCAGCACTTTCAGAGGGATGCATGTACAATGTACTAGTCGAATCTGGAGCTACATTCGTAGATTCTGTCGTGTTCTCAGTATTCACCATGATTATCGATGCTTGAATCGAAGAATCAAAATTCGCACAGAAAGAGATAGCTTTGAGAAACTATATTTGAATTGGGGAAAGAGATGACTGACCGAGATAGAGATTAAGAGCTCGGCTGATACCATGTCAAGGTACTTGAGGAAATGAAGAAGAACAACTCACCTTCAGCTGAGCTCTAATGGCAGTTAAGAGAAGCCATGTGAGAAGAAGCTTCCAGAATATTTCCACTTACTTCTTCATTAGAGAGAGAACGATATTTTCTATTACAAAATACAAAGAGAATACAAAACTGGATTAACTAAGTACTCTACTGTATCTACCTCTATTTACACTGTATGTTGGTATACTATACTGAGCTACACCGAGCTACACAGTATAGCTGTACGCAATTCATAAATACACACGTGCTATAATAATTTTTTTTTAAACATAATTTCTAAACAACTTTGCATTACCCTTCATTTCATTTTTTTTCTACTTCTGTATTTGGAATATTAGTGAATTTTCAAAGTACGATATTAAAGGAAAAAGAGAGAAAATATAAGTTTTAAAACACTTGATGAAAATTCAGAAAATAGTACTTCTATATTATTTAATCAAAGTTAAACTCAACATTAATGTTTGTTGTATCTCTATAAATCTATATTTTTACGATATGATATAAATACAAAGAATAAAGAAATACGATTGATACCAAATAATGAAGATAAAAATACAGATAAACACTTTTTTTCTAAACAATGAAAGATAAAATAAAGACTAAGAAAGACGGAAAAGGAGAAGAAGCAGAAAGAGGAAGAGGATAGAAGAAATTATTTATTCCCATTCTTATCTATTTAGACTATTTTATTCATTAATCTGTAATAGGCCAATTCATTTTAACAAAAATGGAAACAACAAATAACAGAAATATTATGTAGAAACAACAAAAATAAAATTGTTAGACACATCATGTAACAACATAATACATTTTTATTCATAAACAAAATATTCTTGCACTTAACACAAGGAGGAATTCATTGACTCAATACATACGTATAATATATTCGTAAATCCAGATGTCATCATATCTAGATTGGTTGAAAAATCAAAAGACCTTACCTAGTCACTGTTTTCCTTTTATTGCATTTTTTTGCTTTTTTTTATATACCTTTGATGATAATATATGATAAGAATCCAAAATCTTTAATATATTGAATGTAATAAGTTAATAACAACAGTTAAATATACACTTGAATATAATTCTCAAAGAAATATCATAAAAAGATGAGTCTCACACCATTTGACAAATATAATTATACATGGATTTTTAAAATTCACAACTCATATATCTAAAAACCTTTTTGCAGTGTAAAAATATACTTGGGGAGCTCCCCTCTTCTTGAAATTTAATATCGTTCCACTAACATGTAGGCAAAATAGAAAAGATTATCTCCAAGCAACATTTAAAAGGAAAATTGGTAAGAATATCATAGTTAGAATATCAGAATAATTAGATTTCTTTCTTTGTACTTCTTTGTCGTACTCCTTGAAAAGTGTTACCCTTGGACCATACACCGTCATTTGCTCTCCATTTTAATCAGTAAAAGTAATTGAAAGCTTAGAATAATCTTAAACCAATTGTTTTAGATTGATCTGAATCGGGGCAAAAGGATAGCCTATATAATCAGTGTGATTTTGAATTACAAATTAATTAGTTAATATTTCTTTTTCCTATTCTATAACTGAAATTTTCTCAGAATTGAGCAGGAATTACATTTTGTTTTAAAAAAAAACTAATGGTAACATATTCTGCATATTTCTTATTGTTCAAAGGCCAATTTATTGCCGAGTGCAAAATGGATTGTTATGGCATAATACTCATTTCTCGTACCGTACCAACTCATTAATCAAAATGGATTGTCCTTTAAAATTTATGTTTAATTAAAATATGTTAGTTAGTATATTAATGCAAGTTCAAAATAATTTAAATAGTGAGAAATAAAATTATATCTCTAGTAAATAAATAAATACTTAGCATATTTTTTTTATAAATAAATATTTTATTTTATTTTACAACATAGGTAGACAAATAAAATAATTTTTTTAAAACTTTTTCATATAAAATATTTCTCAACATATGTTTCTTTTAAAAAGTTAGAGTGTGGACTAGTTTGAGGCATTTTTGTAGACAAGCAATTCTTTTAGAAATTGTGCAATACTTTAATATATGAAACCAAACAATGAATAAGAAATATATCAGCATAACTAATACCACCATTACTAATACACCATATTCAACATTATTCTTATGCACCCTACCAAACGACCCCTAAATGTGTTCCTGTCTGATATATTCAAACTTGTAGATGGGAAAATTCTGAGTTCAAATATGACTACCATATATATTATCCAAAAAAAGGGTTCATATGCTTGACTCAACCAAAACTGTAGATAAAGTAATATATAAATTCAAGATCACCACATATGCACATTCGAATTTTTGGTTTTTAAGGGGAAAAAAGGAATAAGATTGGCGAAAGAAGAAAACTATTCTCCCAATTACTCATGCCTTGTTGTTCTTTTTTTTTTTTTTTTTCTATGGCTATACTATTATAATAAGATTTTCAACCATCTTGAATTTAAATATAAATGAAAATGAAGAAAAAACGGATACAATAACTTTTGTACAGCGAGATCAGAGTCAAAACCAGTTGAAGGGAATAGAAGGAAATTAACAATATTGACCAATTTGGATGGGTTCTGAAGCATTCCAACCTATTCTTCAACGTTTTGATGATGCAAATTAAATTCTAAAGTTGTTGCTAAGTTTTTCCTTGCGCCCATTTGCTTGAAAAGGTGATGTGGCACCTCTTATGAAAGTACTCAAATATATAACGGGTAATCACATTCATGATTCAACAATATATTACATGTGATAGAACTTAGTCAATGGAACAGTAACTTTAAGAAGAAAAACAACAGGAAAGGAAACAAAAGCTGCGGCAACAATGGGAAAAGGAAGAATAAAGAAGAAGAAGAAGCTAACTAGGTTAAATAAGGTGTATAATTTCTGAATGGGCCCTTACATTGATGAATCATATCTATATATATAGCTACGTGTGTGAGGAATGAGCTGCAGCTGCCCTAGGATCGTACAGCAGCAGTGCAGAATCCACAGTGGACCCCTCGCGAATAAGACAAAGGAAAATTACAGGGCTAATGTGTAATAAACGTAACTTACAATTTAAAAGAAGTGGGACCTAAGTGTAACTACTGAAACTTATTCTAAAGTCAGTCTTTTAACGACTTTAACTAAAAAGTACTACGCCGCAAGCATAAGGTACCACTCGGCTAAGCTGCTCGTATCAGATCCCCCATGTTGAAATCTTCCTTGTCCTCAAGGAAGAAAGCTGGAAACCTTGTCTTCAAAGAGTGATATTCCTCCCATGTTGCCTGTTCTGGTGTAGTGTTCTCCCACTGCACAAGCACCTGGACAATGGCCTTGTTCCCTTTCTGTATCATACGTCTATCTAAGATGAGTTGTGGTTGAGGACAATATGGACTTGCAATATCCACAACTGGAGGATGTGAAATTCTATCAGGTAACTTGTGGCAAGGTTTCAGTTGGGAGACATGGAAGGTTGGGTGGATGAGGAGTTGAGAGGGTAGGGACAATCTGTAAGCAACATTGCCAATCTTGTGAAGGATTTGGTATGGACCATAGTATTTGGAGGATAGTTTGGAGAAGTGAGAACCTGACATACTTAGCTGCCTATAAGGTTGAATTTTGAGATAGACCCAATCTCTTACCTTATATTTTCTGTCAACCCTGTGTTTGTTAGCTTGTGATGCCATTCTCTGTTGAGCTCTATGGAGATGATGTTTCAATAGTTGATACTTGAACTCCCTAGTGAGTAAACTTCTGTCAACTTCTTCCATAATTGAGTCCCCTGCCATGTATGGTAAGTGTAAGGGAGGAGGTTGTCCATACAGAGCTTTATAAGGTGTGGTTTGGATTGAAGAATGAAAGGTGGTGTTGTACTACCATTCTGCAGCAGCTAAGTATGTGAACCAATCCTTCTGTGAATCAGCACAAAAGCATCTCAGATATGTCTCCAAACATCTGTTCACTACTTCTGTTTGCCCATCTGATTGGGGGTGATAGGCTGTTGAGGTGCTGAGAGTCAAACCTTGCATAGAAAACAACTCCTGCCAAGTTTGCTAGTAAAGATAGGGTCTCTATCACTAACTATGTCCTCAGGCATCCCATGTAGCTTGAATACATTCTCCATAAATAGTTTGGCAATGTCTCCAACAGAGTATAGATGAGACACACCAATGAAATGGGCATACTTAGTGAGTCTGTCCACAACCACCCATATAACAGACTTCCCTTGGGATATGGGCAACCCTTCAATGAAGTCCATACTGATACTACTCCATGCAATGGTGGGCAACTTAAGGGGTTGGAGTAGACCTGGATAGGGAGTGGTTTCATATTTGCTCCTTTGACAGACATACATTGCATGACATAGGTGTGAACCTCTTCCTTTAGGCCTCTCCAATAAAAGAGAGCTGCTATTCTCTTGTAGGTGTTGTCTATCCCTGAGTGTCCTCCACCAGTAGTGTTATGCCACAATTGAATAATGGTCTGCCTGAGTTGTGCATCAGGTCCAACTACTAGCTTCCCATTTCTCCTGAGCTGGTCATGAGTGAAAGAATACCCTTGGTTATTAATGCTTCCTGCCTTCAGTGTGTCTATTAGGGTAGTGAGGTTAGGGTCCAATTCCCACCTCTTCATAATAAGGTCCATCAGATTAGTCTGTACAGTGGATAGTGTCAAGGCAGCCAATTCCACCAATGGTAGCCTTGACAAGGCATCTGCAACCTTGTTCTCCTTGCCCTTTTTGTATTCAACGGTGAAGTCAAACTGTATCAGCTTGGTGATCCATTTAAGTTGGGAGCCTGTGTGCAACTTCTGCTCTAGCAGAAACTTTAATGCATTTTGGTTTGTCTTGACTATAAAGGGCCTCCCTGTCAGGTATTGAGTCCATTTAGTGACTGCCATCACTAAAGCCAATAGCTCCTTGTCATAAACAGATATGGATTGGTGTTGAAGTGATAACCCTTTACTGAGATAGGCAATTGGATGTCCTTGTTGCATGAGGACATCTCATATTCCCATGTTGCATGCATCAGTTTCCACTGTAAAGGGGAGTGAAAAGTCTGGTAATACCAGCACAGGTGCAGAAGTTAAGGCTCTCTTCAGTTGGTTGAAGGCTGCAGTTGCCTTGCTAGTCCACAGGAAGTTGTCTTTCTTGAGTAATTCTATCAAAGGTTTGCTAATGACCCCATACCCTTTGATGAATCTCCTGTAGTAGCCTGCTAAGCCTAGGAACCCTCTCAATTACTTGAGGTTGATAGGTTGTGGCCAAGACTGTACAACTGATATCTTTTTTGGATCAGTGGCAACCCCTTCAGCTGAGATGTAATGCCCCAAGTATTCAACCTTGTCAGCAGCAAAAACACACTTGCTCATCTTGGCAAAGAGTTGATGCTGCACCAGGAGATCAAAAGCAATTATGAGGTGCTGGAGGTGATCTTCAAGGTTCTTGCTGAATATCAGTATGTCATCAAAGAAGACTAGTATAAATTTCCTCAAGTAAGCTTGGAATATATGATTCATCAGTTCTTGAAAGCTGGAAGGGGCATTAGTCAAGCCAAAGGGCATGACTAGATACTCATAGTGCCCAGAATGAGTTCTGAAGGCTGTTTTGTGGATATCTGAAGGTGTCATCCTTATTTGATGATAACCAGCCTTCAGATCTATCTTGGAATAGATCTTGGATCCACCTAGCTAATCTAATAATTCTTCAATAAGTGGAATAGGACACTTATCCTTAATAGTAAGCTTGTTGAGGGCCCTATAGTCCACACACAATCTTCAGGAGCCATCTTTTTTGTTTACTAGGACCACAGGGGAAGCATAAGGGCTGGAACTGTATTGTATGATTCCCTGTTTCAATATTTCGTGTGTCATCTCTTCAATCACATCTTTCTGAATTGGAGAGTATCTGTAGGGTCTTGAATTCACTAATAGATTTCCTTCCACTAATGGAATATGGTGATCAAACACACCCCTAGATGGAGGCAATTGTTTTGGTTCATCAAACAATTCTCGGTATCCATCCAGCAAACCTGCACCTCAACAGGGACTGTTAGAGGCTGAGAATTAACCTCCCCTTCTGTGTTTGGTCCTGAGCAGACTTTAATCATGAACAGCTGAGCAGTAGAATCTGTGACCTTGTCAAGTGCCTTAGCATTGACAATTTTAAAGGTAGGATGGATCCCTTGCAATGTAACAGATTTTCCTTGATACATAAACTGCATCCACAACTTTGCAAAGTTGATCTGTATATCTCCTAACTTGCTTAACCATTGGACTCCTAGAACCACATCACAGCTTCCAATAGGGAGGATCAAGAAGTCATCTGAGAACACCAATCCTTGCATCAGCCAAGTAAATCTCTTGCTTCCCTTGACTGATTGTATTACCCTTCTATCTGCTATTGAGACATCCCGAGGAGCCATCTGATAGACCTTGCACCCAAGCCTCTTGGCTGTCTGCTCATTTATGAAGTTATGGGTGGATCCACTATCAATCAAGACATTGATAGGCTTCTGTTCAGTGAATCCTTGAATTCCCAAAGTTTTATAGCTCTTCGATCCACTCAAGGATTCCAAGGATATCTCACAGTTCTCAATAGGCTCCTCTACTGTCACCACCTCCTGATTTTAATTGGTTTCCTCTAGAATTTGCTCATCTTCTTCCCTCAACTGTTCTTCCTCCAACTCCAAGTAGTATATTTGTCTTTTTGCTTTACACTTGTGTCCTGGAACAAACTTTTCATCACAGAAAAAACATAGCCCATTGGCTCTCTTTTCATCCATTTCAGCAGGTGTTAACCTTCTTCTCATATTATTATCAAAGTTTGCCACTACAGTTTTTCTGTAAGGAGCCTGGTTCCCTTTGAACAAGCCACCTACTGCTGGAACATTGGAACTCCTAGATGCAGGCACTGAAGTGAGTGTCCCTCTGAGAGCCTTAGCTTGTGCAGCAAAATTAGCCTCCTGTAGCCTGGCCAAGTAGTATGTCTGAGGAAGGATGGTAGGATGGCTTACCTTTACATCATGGCTAAGTTCAGGTTTTAAGTTATTCAAGAAGATGCTAATGGCCTGCTCAGTGGATAGGTTGATCCTAGTCATGACACTTACAAATGCCTTCTGGTACTCCTTAACTGTGCTAGTATGCTTAATGTTCATCAACTCAATCATGGGGTCTGAATATTCAGCACCAAAACTATCACAAAGAGCCCATAAATACTCTTCCCAAGTTGGTAAAGGCATAGTACCCCCGCTCCTCATATAACCTAGGTGCCATTGCAGGGCATCACCTTCAAAATGTAAGGAGACAAACTTCATCTTCTGTTGAAGAGTAACATCTTCATCAGAAAAGAATTGTTCAACCTTGTATAGACATGTCCTCAAATCATCTCCATTGAACTTAGGGAACTCTACCTTAGTGTATTTGGTATAGGGAATGTTAGGTAAGTTCACTGTTGGATTGGCTGGTGCTTGAGGATGGTTGGTCTGCTGGTACATAGGAGGTGGCATCTGAGTGGATTGAGTGAGGTAAGGTAAGGGATATTTTGTGGCTGAAGGGTATTGCATATAAGGAGGCAATACTCCCATAGGTGAGTTATGGTTTCCATTCACCACAGGCTGGTAGTATCTACCATTGAGAGGGGGAGTGGAGTACTGCTGTGGTGGTGGATTAGGAGGCCTGGAATATGAAAAAGACAGGTTAGGAGGTATATAGGTCTGTGGGTATTGCAGTGGTGGTGTGTTCACAAGGACAGATCTGAGGGAATGAGATTGAGGCTGGTTTGAGGTCACAGAGGTAACTGTCTGAGCTGCTATGTTAGAGTTGGCTGGAGGGTTGTTGGTTGGCAAATTGACATTAGAAGATCTCAAGGTTTGAGTTGGTGCATTAGTAAGAAGTGGAAATACAGTCATGGTGGTAGTGTTTGGGTTACTAGAGCTAGGTGTGGTTAAGTCTCCAAAATCAAAGGGTCTATCACAAGGAGAGTAGAGTTCACCTTCGATTTGCAGTGCCTTCTTGTCCCTTTCTGGTCTTTTTCCTCCATGGATGATCTCATTGAGAACCTCCCTCAGCTCACTCAAATATTCCTCCTGCAGTTTAATGCTTTGCTCTTGATCTGCCTCCAGCTGTTCTTGTCTTGCAGCATAGCTCGACATTTCAGCTGAGATTTTATGTAAGGTCTCCATAACTTCCTTCATTTCAGTGGTCATAATCACAATGTCGAGGAAAGTGCTCTGATACCACTGATAGAATTTAGGCAATGGAACAGTAACTTTAAGAAGAAAAACAACAGGAAAGGAAACAAAAGTTGCGGCAACAATGGGAAAAGGAAGAATAAAGAAGAAGAAGAATAAGCTAACTAGGTTAAATAAGGTATATAATCTCTGAATGGGCCCTTACATTTGGCATTTGTTAGTTAATTAAGTTATAAATGAAAACGTTTGGCATTTGTTAGTTAATTACAACAACAACAACATCTGGAAGCCCCTATCCTACAACTCTGATACTAGACCTCCAGACTTTCCTATCAGGGGTAATGTCCTCGGAAAACCGCATCCTGGCCATGTCCTGCCTAATCACCTCTCCCCAGTATCTCTTAGGTCTCCTTCTGCCTTGCCTCACACCAACCACCTCTTGCCGCTCACAACTCCTCACCGGGGCATTGAGGCTTCTCCTCCGCACATGCCCGAACCACCGAAGCCTCGCTTCTCGCATCTTCTCATCGACTGGGGCCACCCCCACCTTCTCCCGAATAACTTCGTTCCTAATCTTATCTAACCTGGTGAGTCCGCACATCCACCTAAGCATCCTCATCTCCGCAACATTCATCCTCTGAATATGAGATTTCTTTACTGGCCAACACTCCGTCCCATACAGCATGGCAGGTCTAACCAAAGCTCTATAAAACTTCCCCTTGAGTTTCTGTGGTACTTTCTTATCACACAAGACTCCTGATGCAAGCCTCCACTTCGACCACCCCGCTTCTATACGGTGAGTGACATCCCCGTCTATCTCCTCGTCCCCTTGAATCACCGATACAAGGTATCTGAAACTATCCTTCTTGGCTATGGCCTGATATTCAATCATCGTGCTCCCTCCCACTTCGCTCGGCTTAGCGCTAAACTTGCACTCCAGATATTCTGTCTTAGACCTGCTTAGTTTGAACCCCTTAGACTCGAGAATCTGTCTCCATTCCTCTAGCCTCTCGTTAACATCGACCCTCGTCTCGTCTACCGGGACTATATCATCAGTAAATAGTATACACCAAGGCACATCCCCTTGAATATGCCACGTTAGAGCATCCATCACCAAGGCAAACAAGAGAGGGCTAAGCGCGGATCTTTGATGGAGCCCCATAACCACCGAAAAATGGTCTGAGTCGCCACCCACTGTCCTGACCCTAGACTTAGCTCCATAGTACATGTCCTGTAAGGCCCCAGAAAATTTCCTCCAGGCACCTCCATAGTACCTCCCTGGGGACCTTGTCATACGCCTTCTCCAAGTCGATAAACACCATGTGCAGGTCCTTCTTCATATTCCTGAACTGTTCCACCAATCTCCCGACAAGGTGGATAGCTTCAGTAGTGGACCGACCCGGCATGAAACCGAACTGGTTCGCGAAAATAGATGTCGACTCCCTCACCCTGGCCTCGATCACCCGCTCCCAGACCTTCATGGTGTGGCTTATTAATTTGATGCCCCTATAGTTGTTGGAACACTGGATATCCCCTTTGTTCTTATACAAGGGCACCACTGTACTCCACCTCCACTCCTCCTGGCATCCTTTGGGACCTGAAGATCGCATTGAACAACCTGGTGAGCCACTCCACTCCAGGCTTACCCATGCATTTCCAGAGCTCCACCGGGATTTCGTCCGGCCCGGTTGCTCGACCTCTACTCATCCTACGCAAAGCCCCCACGACCTCTTCCACCCTAATGCGCCTGCAGTACCCTAGATCTCTATGACGCTCTGAATACCCCAACTCCCCTAGTTCTATGTTTTGGTCCCCCTCCTCGTTGAGAAGGTCTTGTCACTTCTCCTAGTCTGGGAGAAGTGCCAAGACATTTCTTCCATCCCCTCTTTTATATGTATATATAGATAAGCTAGTTCATTAATGTTGAGTTGACCAAATAAGTAAAACAAATGACCTCGAGCAACCTCTTTTTTTTTTTAATAAAAAATAATAATCGAGCTCAATTAAAGTTCTAGTATGTATAACTGGATTAGTAGTCAATTAAAGTGCACTGAGATTATCACAAAATAATGTTGTAGTTTTAAGATACATTTCAATGTTATGTAGGATGATTATTATGCATTTTAGGTACAGTAAATGCCAATGTCTTATATATGCTATAGCACTCCATCTTCCACTCGATCTCTTTTTTGAAGAAAATACTCTGGCCGATTTGCATCTGAAAATCCACAACTAGGTATTCATACAATTTTTGCATCTGGAAATGCATATAACACTACTCTTCATTTAGGTATTCATGCAAAATAAATAGAAAACAAAATAAACAAGAAACCAAAAGAAGCAAAGATACATTAAAGAGAAATGGAACACATCAAATATGAAGCTTTCCTAGAGGCAAAGAATATGAAGCTTCGATAACTAAGTTGCACAAATAAATTAAACTTTTGACTGTTGTTGCGCTAATCTTTGGCTGTGATTAACCATATTCATTAATTTTTGGGAGGAGCCAATCGAAGAGCTAAAGGATCATCAATAGGTAACTGAACACGTTGGTCTTGTACGCTAAGTGGAGCCAATCGAAGTGCCAAAGGATCATCAACAGGTAACTGAAGACGTTGATCCTGTACGTTAAATGGAGCCACTTGAAGTGGTATGCGATCAATCGGTAAGGAAAGACGTTGATCTTGTAACTTGAGTTGTATTCTCCTTTTAACGGCCTTCTCTTCCGCCTTTATAGCCAAGTTGCGAACACCTATAAGTTGTCTTTTATCCAGATCAAAGACAGTCTTTTCCCCAAGATATAACTGGTTAAATAGCTGTTCCATTTCCTTTTCTTCAGTCTTCTGCTGCTCAATTTTCTTCATCTTAGCATCCATCTCTTTCGTGAGGAACATTTCATTTGTTGTCAACTTCTTAAGCCTCTCTACCAGTGGTTTATCAAGATATCTCATAAAGATTTGTTTAAATTTATCTCTTGATGGCCACTCATATACAGCATTTTTTTTATCAGGGCTGAAAATAATAATACCAATTTCTACATCACATAGAATAGATAGCTCTTCTGCTTTCTTAAACAAAGATTCTATCCTTTCTTGAAGAACAACTGATCTTCTATGCTCATTAGCCATTCTTCAGGGAAAACCTAAAATACACTGAGGAAGTTTAAAGGTATAAAATAAAGTATATATGGAGGCTTGGGAGGGTAGCTATATATCTTTCAATGACCTAGTTTTAGGACATAGAAAATCCATCTACCATATCCAGACATGGTAATAACATATAAATAAGTGTATAATTGGAAAATTGGGTGTTCACACTTTTATTGAGGTAATAATTTAGTTTTATCCCAATTTAAGCTATACAATTTCTTACATATTTACCTTTTATGGTAGAAAATTTATGAAATCTGCATATCAGTTTAGCATCAAATTTTTAGTTGTGTAATAAAAACAAAACTTTTTATGAACTATATTATGAAATACAAGGTAATTGTGGCACGGCATCCTTTCTATCAAGGTAATTCAATCGGGTGCCATTTAAGTAATTTTCTTAAATATAATGTTACTTACTTATTTGAAAATAGAATTTTATTTAATTATATTGCTAATGAATACCCATCATAGTATGCAACAGTGTTAAAGTATCACAAATTTGTAAATGTTCATTAAAGCAATTCGAGAAAAAAAATTAAATAGAGTAATTGCTAAATAAATCTCAATGTTTTCTTTCTGATTAGAATAAATTTAATCATGCAACGGTCAGCACTATATATTTATAATAACTTACCATATCGTATCACGTACTATATATTAAAAAATATTCTCAATTTGATGACAAAAGCACAAAATACTAGGAAAAATAAGATGGTACTGGATACTCGTATATTTTGTATTTCAAATGAAATTGAACGACTATAAATGTCTAAGACCAAAAATTCCATATTAAGGATCGTGATGGAATCTAGCCTCCAAAATTAGGTGACTCGATCATTTCAACAAGTAAATCAATTAACATAATATTTTTAAAGCAAAGTTCTATATAAATACCGAAAGAAAGGTGAAACAGGTCTACGCGACAATGATCACAATAATCCTCCCAAAATTAGGTAGTACAAAATCACCAACTCTACTAAATACATAAAAAAAATAACTCAAAATGCAATATTGTATGGATAGATAATTTACAGTAATATTGTAGCGATCAAGAATATATAACATTACATAGGCCCACAACCTTCAACACCTCGATCTGCACAAAAAAATATGCAGAACTATAGCATAAGTATACCATTATCGATATCCAGTAAATATCAAGAGTCACCTCGGCAGAGTAGTGATGAGCGGAATAGTGACGACATTCAAGTCAAGATACTTACTAATTAAATAATATATGTAAAACATCAATATAAAGCGTCCAATAAAAAGGGTACTAAATAATTGGAACAAATAGATATCATGAGATAAAACAACAAATAATCAAAGCACATATAAAACCCAAGTGAAAGAAATTAATAAAAGCAATGATAGTTCAAATCAACAATTGTTTTCGATACAGGACTTACAACAAGAGTTACCCTGAGGCACAACACCTTATACCTACAAATCTCAAGTCAAAAATCACGAATCTTATACACAAGACACATTGTGTACATATTATCAATCACCCTCGAACGGTCAAGACCGTGTGCCATAACATAATTCACAACCATACGGACAACTCACATGCAAATATCACAAACCGCACAGCATGGTGTTACGATCCGGAATTCCCACCGATGAGACTGTAATGGCGCCTAACATTTCCCTTGCTAGGCAAGACAATGTTAGAGATCATTAAACCAATTCGTAATTATTAAAATGATTAATAACAATTAAACGATAACAAGTTAAAAAGTGTGCAAAAATCCATAACAATCTTAGTTTATAAAGCTACAAAAAATTTGGAGTCATAATCCACGAACTTCTAAAATACAGCTACAACAAATGTCTGAAGGAAATAAAACTATTTTTTATACAAAAGAAACAGTAAAGCGGATGTATGGAAGGGGATGCCAGGGTCTGCAGACACCAACAGCTCTACCTTGGGTCTCCAATCAGATGAAGCATGCAGCTAAACTCGAGAAAAGCTCGGACCGGTACCTAAATCTACACAGAAAATGCAGAGTGTAGTATCAGTACAATCGACCCTATATACTGGTAAATATCGAGCCTAACATCAGTGAAGTAGTGACGAGGCTAGGATAAGACACACATACATAACCTGTGTAGTATGTGTAATTATTGAAGGAGTGGATAATTGTTGCAGCATTATATATTCTAGGTAGATGTAATGTTAGAAGGTTGTTGCTTGTTGTCTACTTCCATTATTGGTTGTCCTATTTCATGTTGATAATCAGCAAAAGCATCTGATATGCAAGAGATTGTTTGAATGCTGCAGATTCTAAATGTTGTATTTTTTCGACGACGAAATGGCAATTCTTGTAAGTTGAATTAGTTGTAAGCAAATGTATATAGGTACTGAGTTCTCCAACTGAAGTTACAAGCATTCCTTTTCTTGTATTTAGTATGATATCAAACCATACTTTTAGTGAATATCTGCTTGAATCAATATTTGTAACTTCAATAATTTTTTTCAGAAAAATATTAAATGATATTTGCTTATTAAGTAGACAAGTTTTGTATCATGATCCAAGTATTTGAAATCAAGAGTCCACCTCCCATTGAAAGTAATAACAACGTAAATCGAACGCATCCTGCGGAAGCATGTTTAGTGGAAAGTATTAGAAAAGTGAACAGAAGGATTTAATTATGAAGTTCATAAAAAATGTAATCACATTGAAGCTGAAGTTGAGCAAATGTACTAGAACATTTTTAGCTTTTTTATAGTGAAGTTTTCGAAAAAAGCTCATGAAGAAGGTGATTAATGCAGCACAATACTTGAGCATAAACAAAATTTAACTTCAGCATGCAGGAGGAAATTACATAGTGCGGGAGGAAAACTTTTAGGTTGTTTGTCGGATAGTTTTTACAAATGAACTAAATCACTTCAGTATCATCTGCTGAAGTTTTCTGAAAAAACATGTATGATAAAATTCATGAATCCTGGACAGAAAACTTCAACTTATTAATTGGTGAAGTTTTTAGAAATAAAATAAATAATTTCAGCATATTCGACTGAAGTTTTTTGAAAAAGTTGTATGACAGAACTAATGAATGTAGGGACAAAAGCTTCAGCTTATTCAGTATTGAAGTTTTAGAAATGAACTAAATAACTTCACCGCATTGTGCTAAAATTTTAGCAAAGGAATTAAATAAACTCCAGCATGTTTCAGCATTAATTGCACAGTATATAGTAGTAAACGTAAACACAATTAAAGTAATAATTATATTGTGTTGGGGTATGTATTAGTATAATAATTATATTCCGACCACATTCATGAACGTTTTTCATTAGACAACTTTTAAAATTTTAATTTATGTTTTATTTTATTTAATGAAAAATGATGTCTTGTATTAATTATTTTTGTGCATTTTTTTAAATATTATCCTTTTTAAACTTAGAAAATAACAGAGAAATTAACAAAAACTCATCCAAAAATTACCATCTTTTGGTTTGAAATATTTTAAAAAATCATAATAAAATACATAGTGCAGGAGAAAAACTTCAGCTCCCTTTGGTGAAGTTTTCAAGAATGAACTAAAAAATTTCAGCATTTTATGCTGAAGTTTTTGTGCAATATGTAATTTTAATTTCTATTTTATTTTGTATAATAAAAATGATATTTTTGTATTTTTTAATATTAATCCTTTTTAAATATAGAAAATAACAAAGAAATTAACAAAAACTTATCCGAAGATTACATATTGCAGGATAAAATATTAATCATGTTTTAGCTGATGAACTGAAAAACTTCAGTATACTAAGATTACATGAAAAATATTTTACATATTCTTGAAAACATAAGCATTTTTTGGTATGACGTTTTTAAAAAAAAATATAATAAAATACATAGTGCAGGAGGAAAACTTCAGCTCGCTTTGCTGAAGTTTTCAAGAATGAATTAAAAAACTTCAGCATTTTATGCTGAAGTTTTTGTGCAATATGTAATTTTAATTTCTATTTTATTTTATAAAATGAAAAATGATATTTTTGTGTTAATGTTTTTGTGTATTTTTTTTTAATATTAATCCTTTTTAAATATAGAAAATAACAAAGAAATTAACAAAAAGTTATCCTGAAGATTACATATTGCAGGACAAAATATTATGCATGTTTTAGCTAATGAACTGAAAAACTTCAGTATACTAAAGATTATATGAAAAACATTTTACATATTCTTGAAAACTTAAGCATTTTTTGGTATGAAGTTTTTTTTTTAAAAAATCATAATAAAATACATAGTGCAGGAAGAAAACTTGAGCTCGTTTTGCTGAAGTTTTCAAGAATGAGCTAAAAAACTTCAGCTCGTTTAGCTGAAGTTTTTAAAGATTGGCTAAAAAACTTCAGCACTTTTAAGCTGAAGTTTTTGTGCAATAAATTTTAACTTATATTTTATTTTTTACCCAGCGTAGGAGAAAAACTACAGCTCGTTTTGCTGTAGTTTTTAAAGATGAATTGAAAAACTTAAGCATCACATACTGAACTGTTTGTTCAATATTAAATTTTAATTTATGTTTTATTTTTACCCAATGTAGGAGGAAAACTTCAGCTCGTTGTGCTGAAGTTTTTAAAGAATAACTAAAAAACTTCAGCATCCAATGCTGAAGGTTTTTTGCAATATTAAATTTTAATTTATGTTTTATTTTTACCAGTGCAATTATGTTTCAGCTCCTTTTCCTGAAGTTTTTTCATATGAGCTAAATAACTTCAACTTGATTACACTACAAGACAAATACTTCAGCATATGTAAAACTCAGCTAGTTTAGTAAATAACCCAAAATTTCGCATATTATGCAGTGGAAAACTTCAGCATATTTGAATTTGTCGGATTAGAATGTTAGAATTCAATGTGAAACAGATTTCCAATGCAAATTCAGCATATCAGTGAAGAGTTCATGCTTCATCAATCAAACAACTTCAATCAATCAATCAGAAAATATATATCATGAAATCAATCAGTTTCAAAAACTATTTTGAATTCCGGAGATGAATTTGAATACTTACAATGTATTCTGTAATTTTGAATTTGGAATTTGAATCCGGTTCAAATCTTGTTTGCGAGAGGCGATCTGAGGAGAGACAGAGTGATGGAGGAAAACCGTAAATTGATTTATGCGTGATGCATCTTTTATATGTTTTGAAAGGGTATATTAGTCATATTACTACGGATTTTTTGTTAGTTCGCTACAAAATTAATAGTTTTCAAAAGCAAGGTATAGGTTAAAAGGTAGCATAAATATAAGGTATGTTTGCAGATCACCCGTTGGACGGGTAAATGGCCTTGGGCCACATTTGCAAGCCCTAGTTTGAACCAATTAGTTACGTGTTGAACTATTCAGTTGTACTCACAAATGGATAACACAACAAGAGACTGCAATAAATAAGCTGAAATTTGGAACCCAAATCCTCTTTTTAGAATTGTTGAAGAAATTATTAACTCTAACTTCTAACTGCACTGATCGGGGTCGATCTCACTGGCCCCTTGCTTTACCAATTATTTTCGTCTTTGGTAAACTTACCAAGGGCCATAGTCACAATGATCCTCCTATTTAACTACTTCGACCTTTTCCGAGCACCTCATATCTTTTTCGGGGGATCGAAAGATTCGATCACGACAAATTGTTCTTTTAGTTCTTGAAATAGAGCCTGTGGGTTCCCATAATTTGTAATTTACATTTTTAGCCCTCAATTCATTGGATTGAGCACTTCAGAAACAATTATTGGCAGACAGGCGCAGGTTGATAACTTTAGTTCTTAATTTAATTCATTTTTCATTCTTCTTATTTCATAAAGTAATAGACCAGTCAAGATTCATATCGATTCTCAACGTTCCAACCCAAACTTTAGGGATGTTTTTCTGGACAATAATTGGATAATGTGAAAGCTTAATGTAGTACTCTTGTCTTACTGAAATTCTAGCAAAGGAACAGGCAATATACTTCAAGAAACTAAAAAATCTGCCAAAGTGACTGTCCATGTTCCAAACTCAGGACTTCAACAAAGAATTAATTGTCGAAAAGTGTTAAACATACAATCTATAGTAGAAAGCATGACAATAGAAGGTTGAGAATAATACCCTCTATTGTCATTCTTTCTACTGCAAAATAAAATTGTTAATTCCTTAACCAAAAAGAAGTTAGATTCTCATTTACTCAGCCATTCCATTGAAAGTCTCTATCATGGAACTCCTCTCTGCTTCTTGATTCTTTGACTTCTCATAGACTTAGCCAGTCCTTTGGATAAGAAATCCTGTGTGAAACCCCAGCTTCTTCTTGATTGTTGACTTGTGAATATTCAGGCAAAGACAGACTCAAAGCAGTAGAAGGCGGTGGTGATGATGAAGTAGCAAATACCCATTCCGCCAATTTCTTCTCTTCAGAAAATCTACTTCGTTCAATGTTGGAAATCAAATTCCGAGTCAGTACTTCCGGCTCTTTCTTCTTTTGTTTACCAGCTTTAACAGAGAACTTATTAGAAACATAATTAGTGCTAGTAGCCGGCGATTTTCGCTTTCTTGAAACCGATTCTTGGTTTAAAATCACAACAGGTTCTTCTTCTACTTCTGTCAAATCAATGAAGTGTTGTGATGAATTAGGTTGTGATGATAGGCATAGAATGGTGGAAGGTTCTGAATGATCAGAAATTTGGGGATTACGGCGAGGCTGGAATTCCGAAGAAAATAGCTTCTCCGAAGAGAGTGGAAACAAGGACAATGTGGTGGAAATAGGCGGTGATGATGGGTTTTCATGCGCCATGTTTTGACAAATTAAGCAGAGCGGTATGAATGGAATTCTTGATTTGTAGAGCTTAATTATGGTTTTCGAGTAGCATAAATAGGAGAATATCAGAATAGCATTTAACTCCCCGGCCGGTCGGTTCCGGATGAAATAAAAATTGGAAAGGAGGAAACACGTTAATAAATAAAGGGTTTAACTGGAAAATACCTTTTTAAAAATGAATTAAGCTGTTTTCCATTCCTAAAAAGTTCCTGAATATAAATAGAAAGGAAAGTATCCTCTTAAAATGGTAAGAAATTTTCTTTCAAGTACAAAGATATTCCTACAAATTCCTAACATAAAATAAAAAAGAAAAAAAAAACATATCAACTCAACACACTATTTGATGATTAATAAAATCCTTAGTTACCCCCTCCCCCACCCCAAAGACAAAATGTAAACATCACCTGTGACTAAATATTTTTATTCTTATTAGAAAATAGAAATTTTTGGACATTAATTTTGTTTCACGTTGCAATTAAAAGTTATTCTCCAATTCTATCAAGAAAATTGGTATTAACATTTTGTAAAGGGAAAATTTAATAATAGTTTTTTTTTCTAGATTAAACGTAGTTTATGTAACTAATATATAAACCCGCTTTTGTTTGATGTTTAATTTTTCAAAGTTACCAAAGCTAATACCTCAACATTCCTATTAGAAATACTACTACTATTTAACAAAATAACTTAAACAATTCCCTCAATTATAACTGTTTATGAGTAAAATTGGGGGCAAAGTTTTCCCTGGTTTTCCGATGAGATCCACTACAAGAAATTGAGCCTATAGCAACGGATGTAAATCCGTTGCGATAGCCGCAAAAATCGTTGCAATAGAGCTATTGGGGCGATTTGGGAACCGTTTCACCAGGTCGCGTGCGAATAGATCTGTTGTAATAGTTCTTGCAATGGTTTGCATAACCGTTGCTATATCACGATGTATTGCAACGGCTTTTTTCTTCCTCCTATCAAATCGAAATTTTTAGTCAATTGGAATGGTTAATGACCGTTGTTCGAGACCAGGAAACCCTCATAGCGAGACCCGGGAAAACTGAACGATATATTTGAGATCAGAAACAGAAATGTGACGCACACCTGACCAAGTCTAGCTTCTGGACCTCGCGATAGGTGGTGAGCGGTTATACATGACGGATAGAGGTCGTAATATTCGCCCTCAATCGGATATTACGGCCCTAATCTCGCTCAGTATCATTATAGATCAATAATTTCCGGAAAAAGAGGATTTTTACCTTTTTTAGATTTGTACCAAGACTGAAATTCTCCTACTATATAAAAGGGAAGTTTTTCTTTAGTATGACGCATTGTAACACGTAACTCAAGCCAATAAAAGTTTATTTTTGTCTTCTAGCTATTGTTCAAGGCATTACTCATTTGTTCTTTTCTTTAGTCGCGACCGAGCCTATACCGAGGGTCTAATCGAGGGTGAGTCCTACGGTTCAATCTAAGATCAGGCTAGGTCATTACATTGCGAATGATTTGATCATTTATTGTCTTTAGTTCATTTATCTGTTATTCTTAATTATTCGCATTAAATTAAATCATGTATCCTTTAAACCGTGTACAAATTTAATTATTAATTACCCATTTTTGGTGTAAACAATTTGGCACCCACTGTGGGGCTAAAGATAATAGTGTTACTTCAATATGAATTTTCATAACACATCTTATTTTACGCTTGTTCTTTGAAATCTTAATTCCAGGATAGCCTAAGAATGACAAACTCTCAGCCTGCTCGCTTGAGCATTGACGCAGAGTTAGACCATCACGGTGAACATAATAATGTGGTGCCCAGTAATGATATGTCTTCTATCAATCCCAATGGTATCCCAGTCGCCAATCCAGTCGACACTAACTCGCAGCTGGCCATCAATATTAATTTTCCAACCGATCCCGAGAACAGTGTTCACTGGGGACCTCGATCAATGGCTCGAGGAGTGCTTGAATGTGAATCAGACGGGTGAGTCTACGATAGATTTTCAAGATGTTGCAGGCTCAACAAGCGGCCATAGCGCAGTTGCAGAACCACAACCACGCCCTTAGTAGGGTCGCCTCGAATAATCCCGGGAAAATACGTAGAGAGATGAACAAGTTGCCGTGAGATCGGGTGAAGTCGAGCCGGAGAAACTTCAGAGGTAATGAAGATGCTCGAAGCATTAACAAAACGAGTGTAGTGAGGAGAGAAATATATTGAGGCCAACGACAAGAAGGTGGAAACATACAACTCCAAGGTTGATGAGATCCCGGAAGTGTGAGCACGTGATTTTTGCCCTATATGAGAATTACTCCCAAAACTTCAAAATAAAAGAGTTTTGTGTTGTTTGCAATATTTGTGAATTTTGTGTTATTTTTTCTTGAATTGTTTGCATTTATCTGTACATATTTTTGTTTAAATAAATAAAATATAAAAATATATTGTATTTATATAAAATTAAAGTTTATAAGTAGTAATAATTAAGTTTATTTTATAAAATCACAAAAATATGTATTTTTGCATTTTTAGCCTATAATATCCAATTTGTGCGATTTTATTTTTATTAACGCCTAATTTTGTGTAGTAATTATTATTATGAGTTAATTAGTGTTTTTAAGATAATTTCGGGTTTTATAATTTAATCTTAACATTTTTTTTTATTTCATAATAAATATAAATAAAATTTAGAAATAGAGAAGATAAATCCGGAATTGGGCCTCTTCTTAAATTTTAAACTTGAGCCCAAACCTATTCTACCCAACCCAAAACCACATAACCCATAACCCATAACCCATAACCCATAACCCATATACTAATACACTATTCATACTAACCCTAAACCTAACATAACACACACAAACAAGCCTCCACCCTCCCTCTCTTCTTCTTTCTTCTTCTTCACCACACCTCACCATGGCCGACCACCAGCCCCAGCACCCATCCCCATCGCCTCCAGCACCCTCCCCGTCACCCCCTCACAGCCACGCGGCCAGCAGCCGAGCAGCAGCTCGTCACCTTCACTGCTGGCCGAGAAAATCGTGATCATGGCAGCTCGGCTGGCCGTCCATGGCCATGGCTGCCAAGCTCGAGCTCGTCCATGGCCTCGACGTCCAGTCGCCATGGTTGTTGTCGTCGCCGAGCATGTCCCGAGTTTTTCTTCTTCATCTTCCTTTCTTTTGATTTTTCCGGCGAGGGTATGTATATATATATATATATATATATATATATATATATATATATATATATGTATATACACGTGTATATAGGTATAAACATATGTTATATACATATATATACGTGTATATATAGCATACATGTATATATATATACATATATATATATATATGTTTGAATAAAGTAATAAAAAACCCTAATTATGCATGTGTATATACTATGTATATGCTGTGTATATACGTGTATACATGGGTATATTAGATATATATGACTATATGTATATATGTATATTTTATTTTATTTTACTATTTTTCAGGCAGAATATATTTCTCATTATTTTTATTATTTACTTTTATTTTTTTCGGACAATATATATATTTTTCTTGGTTTTTTGTATATATATATATATATATATATTGCTTTACGATAGTATATATGTATATATATTTCGTTTTATTATTATTATTATTGTTATTTTTATTTTTCGGACAGATTTTTATTTTTTGTTATTTATTTCTTTTTATTTTTTCGGATGATTATGTATGTGTATATAGGAATTTCATTTCTATGTATATTATATATATATATATATATATGTATTTCGTTTTTATTATTGTTATTATTGTTATTTTTATTTTCGGACAGATTTTTATTTTTTGTTATTTATTTCTTTTTATCCTTTTCGGATGATTATGTATATGTATATAGGAATTTCATTTCTATATATATATATATATGTATACTTTCAGATTTAGATTATATATAGTTGATTTTGTTTCTTACTTGTTGTTCATCATGTTCTTGGTTATTTCTTCATTTTTCTTACTTTAATCATGTGTTTTTTTTTAAGTTGTTAATATAGAAATGTTATAGTTCAATCATTTTGCATCTTAAATCTTGGTTGTAATGTTGGTAGATTTAAATTTAATTTTTAGATGATTATTAAGTTTATTAGATTGAATTTGGTTCTTTATTTTGCTTAATTCTAAATTCGGATTTTAATTGTAGAATTAAAATAGTTTGTTTGATATGTTAAGTTTAAGTGATTTGAAGTTACTTGTTTGTTGCTATTATGAATCTAGAAATTTTTGTTGTTAAAAATCATGGTGTTCTTGGTTGTTCATCAAGATTGTTAGAATTGTTGTTAAATTTGTTCAAAAATGGTTAGATTTGCTATATTTTGGTTGTTTGATTTTAGATGTATTGGTTATAGCTGAAGGGGTATAATAGTAAATTTTAATAATGTTGGGGTTATTTTAGTCATTAAATTATAGTCAATTATTTGAATTAAAGTTATTTTGTCCATTAGTTATTTAATTATTGTTAAATTAAAATGGGGGACAAAACATAAGATAGTGGTAATTAAAGTATTGATAGAATATGTATAGTGGAGAATAAAACATAACATAGTGGAATTAAAAGTTAGATTAAAATAAAAGAAAGTGGAAGTCTTACTTTTAGTTTTTAATTAATAATGATTTGTTTTTAATTAAAGAGAAAGTTTAAGTCTTGTGTATATAAGTTAGAATCATATTTCATTTGGGAAAAGGAGAAGAAAAATTCTAGAGAGCAAAAATCTGAAAAATCTTAAGAGTGTTACCAAATAGTGAACAAAAGAAAAACAAAACAAAAGAAAAACAAAAAAAAACGAAAAAAAATCTAAAAAAAAAAAGAGTGTTAGTTTTTATTTTATAAAGTCTTATTTTGAAACTCAATTCTGGGATGTTGATTCTTATTGCTTAAATCCGGATACTGGTATTCTTGATTGTACTGCTGTTGCTGTGATATTGTTGTGTTGTTATTTGCTGTGTTGATCCCCGGGATTTCTTTTATTTCCAATATCAGGTACATATCTAATCATGTTTAAATGATAAGATGAATATATGAGAAAGATGAGAATTTTGTTGAAATTTTAAATAGTTTCTATTTCTATCTTCTTTTACAGATTATGTTTTAATAAATTCCATATTAATATTCTATAAGTTTTTGTGATAACTTTAAATAATTAAGCCTTCTTGGAGTAATAATAATTCACTTCTAAAAATGGTTATTAAATAGTATAATTATGAATCTGTTTATTAATGTTCAAATCATTTAGTAAATAAAAGGAAGAATGAATTACTCTTTTGTTAATCAAATTAATTAGAACTTCTTTAATATTGTCTTTAATAAATTAAGTTGTTAACATGTAGTTAAATTCAATAAAAATGTGAATTTTAATTATTTTTGCGTAAATTAGGCATTTAGGTACGATTTGAATTTTTCAATAACACAAGAATTGTTTCTTTTCAAGTTTAACCATCTCAAAATATAGGTGTAAATAATTAAGATTGATTTTGATTTTGGTAAATAGTTGTAAATAGTTAACAGTAAGGGTTTAATTCAAAAATAATAAAAAATTAAAAAAATTGAGTTTAAGTTAGTTGTAAGATAATTGGTTTAGTTTGTATATATATATATATATTAGTTGTCGATTTTGCACTTTTATTTTTATATTTATTTAAGTAATGTTTATTTTATTAAACATTTATCTAAATATAACAAATAAAATATATTTTTTTTTAGTTTATAAAAAACGAATTTAAATAAAATTATAGTCAATTTATAATTGCTGTTTTTCTAAAAAATAAGCTTAGTTTTGAACAATTTGAAATAAAAAATGATTTTTACCATATAAGCTTTAATTGTTATAATTTTGATAGTTTTTGAATAAATGATTTTTATTGGTTTTTTTTTTCTTTTATTTATTCAAGTTTTTAATATTCTTCTAAATTAGCTTCTTTTATTATTAAGTTGTGAAATTTTGTATTTAACAAAATAATAAAATAATAATAATAATAATAAAATAATAAATAAATAAAACAATTTCGAATTTTTTTTTTTTTTTAAAATCTGTTTCATTAAGTTTTTTTGTCATAAATAAGATAAGTATTGCATTTTTAATTTCTAAATTAATTATGAGATTTCTTTATTTATAAAAAACTAAAAAATAGGAAATGTAGTCATTTTAGAATTATATTGTTAATAAAAGTGAGATGAGCCTCGCCGCACAAAAATACACAAATTGCGACAGGCCTGGAATGTTTGATGTTACGAAATCGATTAAGGCAAAAATAATATAGCAAATGTAGTACACACAAAGTAGGATTGGACTTTAATAAATTAAATTGGGACGAGCCTCGCCCGATTTAAAATAAGCGGGGCCCCCATTTAGTAATGGTTTAACATAACTAGACTCGGGAAGACTATATAGCTAATTCCATAGTCTTACCCAAAACAATTAAAAGCCGATAGACATCATTTAGGGCACGATTTAACGTACTTTCCTATGAACGAGTGTGCACTTGGTGCGACTCAAATCCAAATCTCGGTAAAGCCGAAATACACCAAAAGTCATAGGCGTACTGGTTGCGGTATGACTCGAGGCGTGTTTTCGCAATACCGCAAATTCCTAAAAATAATATTTAACGTAAAAGCACATTATGTTGTTAAAACCTATAATTGAGTCAAACAAAAGTCAAGAACGACAGTGGAGCGACCGTGCTAAAACCACGGAATCCGGGAGTGCCTAACACCTTCTCCCGGGTTAACAGAGTTCCTTATCCGGATCTCTGCTTCGCAGACATTTATAAGAGTCAAAATTCCTCGGATTCGGGATTAACCGGTGACTTGGGACACCATTATCACTCCCAAGTGGCGACTCCGATTAATCTCTAATAAAATCCCGAACCGATTGTCCTTTAATTGGAAAAACTCCTTCCCTTACGTTATTTTATCCGTCTCGGATATTTGAACGTCGGGGTATACCCTACAAGTGTATTTATACGCATTTAAGTGTGTTGGGGTAGTAAAAAGGAGGTGTGACAGCTCTGGCGACTCTGCTGGGGAATCCAACCCTGAATTTCGGTTTCAGGGTTTAAGAACTCGAGCTCCTTAGAACTGCCGTTCGCGTTTTTATTTGACTTCATTATGTGATTTGAACAACATGCTATGTGCTTTATCGCTTTGATATTATGTGAACCGTATATAAAATTGTGCCGAAAACCCTTCTCTCTTCTCCCCCGGGGATGTGCTTACTGGTTGAGACTCCCCTTTCTGTTAAATGTCACCTTAAATTAAGAAAACAAAGGCCGGATAAGTTACAAAGCCGATTGACTCCGCGGGTCACCGGTACGTAGCCCCCTCCTCGATTCGAGTTGTCCGCTCGGGTACACGGTCTAGCAATCTATGAAACCGTAAGATTTTGAACATAGGTCTAGGACGATTATTTGCATCATATTTGACTTAGGGGACTCAACACAGGGGTTGGGTCCGTCTAGGACAGGTGACCCGGGTATTGAAAAGACCGAGCATGCTATGTGTTGCATTTTATTGTCCTTGATCGTTATGCGGACCGGCGAAAATCCCGAGATTGGAAAAATTATTGAAAAGGAAAAGAGAGAGAGGAAAATAATGATTTGTAGAAAATAGGTATCCGGAAAATTTGGAAATTTGAAAAAAAGGGGTGGAACATTTTTTTGAAATAATTGGTCAAATAATCCTGACCGAACTACGCAGGTTCGATTCTCGCCATTAGGTGGGATACGTAGGCAACCCTTAAACGGGTCCAACCACACTTTTAGAAAAAGACCAAAAAGATTTTCTTTTCAAATAATCGAGGTGATCGCTATTTTTGGAAATGGCCGAATGTTCCGAAAGGGCGACGGAAGGCTGTTTTGGCAAAAATGGCCACTTCGAAAATTATTCTTCTTTTCTTTCATTCAAAAAATTGAAAACTTGCATTGAAAAAGATTTTCCTTTTTTCTAAATAAAATCGCCTTAATAAATGTGCAGGACGAGCACAATGATGAATGAGCATTTTTCCCTAAATAAAATCCCTTTGGAGCTGAAATTATGGTGGCAAGACATGGGATCCGATGGTCAAGACTGGGTCAAAAAGTACTTGAAAGGCCTTACGGGTTTACTAGACATGGTTCCGCGAGGTGATGTGGTTAGAGCGTTGGTCACGTTTTGGGATTCGGCACACAACGTATTTCATTTCCCGGATTTTGAACTTACCCCGACTTTGGAGGAGATTGCCTTTTACATTGGGAAGACCGAGGTTCCGCTGAAAGGAAAATACCCGGTATCTCCGAGGACGGTGACAGTACATCGCTTCCTCGACTCTTTGAAAATTGCCCGGAATGTTCATAATAAAGATCTGGCCAACGGGTTTTGTTCTTTAAGCTTCATCTACAATAGGTTTGGACACGTTGGGGGTTTCAATGATCCTTCCAACAAATTATGCTGTAAGTCCAACCGGGCGAAATGGGAAGAACACCGGAGGTTTGCATTTTTGGTGGCATTTTTTGGAGTTGTTGTATTCCCGAGGAAAGATGGACATATCAATATAAAAGTCGCCGGTGTAGCTACCACACTGATAGTACAAGAAAACAGTACTCTGGTACCGATGATTGTTGCGGATATCTATCGTGCTCTGACTGCGTGCAAAGCGGGGGCTAGCTTCTTCGAGGGGTGTAACTTGATCTTGCAAATTTGGCTAATCGAGCATCTGTGTCGCCACCCTTCATTCTCGAGCTATGGTTCGGCCGATCGGACATGTTTGGAAGAGTTCAACGCGAGGACAAAAGAAGTAAAGTTGCCCGAGGGAGTCCAAGGCTGGATTGTGTATCTTCGATCACTAACTGACGGTCAAATTGATTGGACGTATGACTGGTTACCTCTCGACGAGGTGATATACATGCCAACAGAGGGATCGCCATTTTTGATCATGGGTTTGAAGAGTATACAACCTTACGCCCCATACAGAGCCCTGCGACAGTTGGGTAGATGTCAAGTTGTTCCGAGAGATGGAGACCTCAGTTCGCAAGCTATAGAAATTGGTCCAGATGGGCAATTCCCGGAAGCAAAGATCCGGCAAATCTGGAATGAGTGCCAAAACCTGAAAATGGATACTTGTGTGCAGAAGAGAGCCCGGGGAGAAGTATCAGCCGGGTACTCCACATGGTACCGACGAGGGGTTGAACACGAACGTCTTTCAAAGAGACCTCACTTGCAAGACCCTGATAGAGCAATCCGAGGAAAATCTGAAATGGGCGGCCAAGGAAAAAGAATATAAGGCCAAAATCAGTCTGTTGGAAGATAAACTGAGAAATCTTCATTTCGAAAGCGGCTTACAAGCGGCATCCGATGAAGTGGAGAAGAAGCAGTTGAAGAAAGAGAATGAGATGTTGAAAGCTCAAATGGCTCAAACGAAAATTGCATCCGAGACCACAGTTCGCTTGGCCCGGGATGAAAAGTTAATTGAGATTCTCCGGCGAAAGGTAAATAACTATAGCTTCGATTTGGATAAAACGGAGAAAGAGTTAGTCATGGCTCGGAAGCAAATGGACAAAGATGTTGAGAAAAGAGCCAAATTGGTTCAACAACTGCAAGACAAGCATGATGTTGAAGTAGCTCAGCTTAGAAAGAAAATAATTTCAGCCACGGCCAAGAGCAACAAGATTATCAAAGATCTTGAGGAAGAAAGAGAATATTGCTACACGACCATGGCTAGATTAGAATTGGAGCTACAACAGGTGCAAAAGGACAACCAACATGTCTTGGACGCTCGCAATCAACAAATAAGCCGGTTATTGCAAGAAAAAGGGGTCATCAGAGAAAAGATTGTTCGCATCGCCCAGTACATCACCCGGAAGACTCAACTTTGTGAAGAGATGTCTCGAAGGACTTTTGTATCTGCAGTGAAGTTCTTCGTTCAACAAGTCATGGCCGACCTGGATAGGCTTCAAAGGGGTTTAGCATATAGGCCCGCGGCAAGGCCGAACGATGCCTCGCGGGCACTAGGTGCATTAATGTACTCTTAGGTCATGCATCATCTTTTATTTTTCTTTTTTAAAAAAAAACATCACTTTGTAATCAAGGTTTTGAATTATCAATGAGAAAACAAAGTGTTGTTACCAATTCTTTTTGCTTTATATCATTTCCTTTATATCCGCTAGGCAAATAAATAGGAGCGTGATTATGAAAACGGCAAGGAAAAAGAGAGAAAAGAAAAAGCAAGAAAAGAAAAAAAAAAGAGAAAAAGCAAGAAAAGAGAAAAAGCAAAAAGAAAAGAAAAGAAAAGAAGAAAATAAAGAAAGAAAACAAAAAGAGCGGAAAAAGAAAAAGATGATTGAAATGAGCAGCGGCCGGGATGATGCATAACGACTCGAGCAAATGTGTTTGTTTTTAAAGTCGTTACATCTTATTCATGCGCTAACAACTAACAAGTGTTGATGTTTGTGAGTTCAGATTTTCTAGGCAACTGGCATACTGGCTACCCACCCATACAACACCAGATCCAAAAAGATGACAAAGGCCGTGTCCCAGGAGATCGAAGCAACCATTGTAGACCCTGCTCACGAAGAAGAGATCGTGGATGTGGCAGGGATGAAAGAAGAAATGTACAAGTTAAGACAACAGATGGCTGAAATGTACCAGGCTTGGTCAAGAGGTCAACCACTACCAACCTACCCTGCCAACCCTGCATACGTCCCTCCAGCCAATCCTAACCCCGAGCCACCAACACTGAACTCATCCTCCACCTACCCCGATTACCCTCACTACTATGCTTCCACCTCCCAAATGCCACCACCTCCAACCAACCAAGCACCACCTCCTGTACCACAAGTTGCTCCTGTATACGTGGCACCTCCGCCCGCTGTTATCCACAAGTCTTCTAGCGAACCGATGTTCCATATCCAGGATTCTCACTATTACCCTCCGGAGCCGACTTTCAGACAACACGAGTCTCACGCTCCTATGATAGAAGCAAGTGCCGGGCAGGAAGAGATGGCTCGGAAAGTGAAGAGTCTTGAGAACGCTTTCCGCAATATGCAAGGGCTGGGAGGGCAAGTAAGTGTAGCCTACAAAGACCTGTGTTTGTTCCCTGAGGTGCAGCTTCCTGCAGGATTTAAGTTGCCCAAGTTCGATATGTACAACGGACACGGGGATCCTGTAGCTCATCTAAGAGGATACTGTAGTAAGATGAGAGGCGCGGGAGGTAGAGATGAATTGTTGATGGCGTACTTTAGCCAAAGTTTGAGTGGATCAGCTCTGGAATGGTATACTCGACAGGACCATACAAGATGGTTCGTTTGGGATGACTTAGCGCAAGCTTTCGCTAGTCACTTTCAATACAATTTGGAGATCATACCCGACAGGTTATCCCTTACCAAGATGGAGAAAAAGCCAGGAGAGAGCTTTAGAGAATACGGTTTTAGATGGAGGGAACAGGCCGCTAGAGTGGATCCACCAATGAAAGAGGGAGAGATGGTGGATTGTTTTCTGCAAGCTTTGGATCCAACATACTACGGCCATCTAGTGTCAGCAATTGGAAAGAGTTTCAACGAAGTTGTAAAAATGGGAAGTTTTGTAGAAGAAGGTTTGAAGACAAACAAAATTATGAGTTTTTCGGCTATCAAAGCCACCAATCAAGCTATACAGAGTGGAAATGGAGGAGTGATGGGAAAGAAGAAGAAAGAAGAAGTATCAACCATTGAAAGTAGGTCATGGAGTCGCAACCCACATTATAACCCACCAAGACCCTATCGTCAACACCCACCAAGCCCGTCAACCCCATATAACCCACCACCACCATCTTACCCGCCAAATCCCTACAATGCACCAAGCCTATATAACCCACCACCACCATCATACCCACCGACTGTACCACATTACCATCACCCTCAAACCCAAGCTTACCCACCACCACCATCACCCCACGTGTGGAGAGCTCAAGCTCCACACAATGTGTACCATGCCCAAAACACATACTCAACCCCTAAACCTTACCGCAACCAGAATAGACCCAGGCTAGACACTGATTGGAGAAACAAAGCGGGAAAAACATTCACTCATCTCGGAGAATCATATACTAGTCTTTTCCACAGGTTGAAAGAATTGGGGATGTTGAGCCCAATCGCACCAAAAAATCCAAATCCTCCCCCAAAGAACCTTAATACTTCTGTCAGATGTGAATATTGTTCAGGAACAGTGGGCCATGATACTGAGAAATGCTGGCAATTAAAGCATGCCATTCAAGATCTTATCGATGAGAGGAGAATTGAAGTACAGGCCCCAGAAACCCCAAACATTACCCAGAATCCATTGCCGAATCACCACGAAACGAATATGATAGAACTGGTGCAGGGTGATGGCAATCAAAAACCATCTCAGGCCGTCATGATGATCAAGTCGAGTGATAAGTTAGAGAAAGAAATTGTGAAAGAGGAAGCAATTGTTGAGAAACCAAAGCCAGTAGTGATGGGAGGTCTAAAAGTGGTAGTGCCAGGTGCAAAGACAACTGTGACTGTGAAGGGTGCAAGTGCAGAGCCAGTGATCATAAAACCAGTGGTGCAAATGCCAGTGGTGAATACAAAGACTGTGCCTTGGAACTATAACAAGGTAACAGTAGTTTACAAGGGAAAAGAGATTTCTGGTGAAATTAATGAAACGCATGGACTTACTCGATCTGGAAGGTGTTTTGCTCCAGAGGAACTGAGAAAGATGAAAACGGTGAAAGAAAGTCAACTGAAGAAGCCAGTGTCGGAGGAGGAAGCAGAAGAATTTCTTAAGAAAATGAAGTCGCAAGAGTACTCAGTGGTTGAGCAGTTAAGAAAGACCCCGGCCCAGATTTCTTTGTTATCTTTGTTGATACATTCAGAGGAGCACCGGAAGGCTCTTATGAAGATTCTAAATGAGGCTCATGTTCCGGAGAAGATTTCAGTATGTCATTTGGAGAAGATTACCAGCAAAATTTTCGAGTCTAACAGGATCACCTTTTCTGATAGGGAGCTGCCGGTGGAAGGAACTGAACACAATAAAGCATTGTACCTCACAGTAAAGAGTGAAGAGTCAGTCGTGACCAGGGTATTGATTGACAATGGATCGAGCGCGAACATCTGCCCGCTGTCAAC
>JASVEL010005772.1:0-44986 GCA_032618575.1 Nicotiana noctiflora
CTAATATTATTACTACTGTTATTACTACTATTTTCAAAACAAGCTCTGATACCAAATTGGGGGTTGGGGTCGGGTATAGCTCCGATTAGCTATGTTATAGGTCTTTTGGATTGGTTAGTTACTAAATGTGTTGATAATTGATTAGATTTTTGATTCATTGCTGGTTAAAAGCTAAATTATAATTTTCTTTGGCTAACTTTTTTAGTAACAGTAATTTTTCTATATTTTTATTTAATGACTCTATGTGTCTGATTTTTTTAGTTTGCATATAATTATCTAAATCATTTTTCATATTTTGTTCGGTTTTACTTATTTCAAGCATAGTTTCTGTCCAATAACTTAAATATTCGTAATTTATCATATTTTAGTCTGTTTCGGGTCCTGAGTCCCATGTATTTGTATAGTCATAATTATATACTCTTTCTAGTTCGTCATTATTATATGCTTCTTCTAGTTCTTCTAGTTCTTCACTCCATTCTTGGTTAATTATTTCTGTTAAAACTAGATTTTCATATTCTTAAATTTGATTCCATATATTTTTTCTTATTTCAGGTTCGGTTATCTTTCTAAGTACATAAAAGATTAATATCTTATAATTATCTGTCATTTCGTCTAGTATGTATGTTATCATTATTTCATGTATTGCTATTCTTCTTATGATATTCCTTCTAATCTTCTTATTTTACTATCATATTCATCATATACTAATAAGATATAAAAAAACAATTTTTCTGGTCACTACCATGGCCCTTTGCTCTAATCATTTACCCTAGCAACGTCCTCAACTGCGGTACTCCCCTAAACGGCATCTCCTCGCCTCACCAGTTTCCCATTAGGAGTGACTTAGCCTAGGTTACTACTTAAAGCATACTTCCATGGCAAACTTGCTCAAATTGTTTTTTATAGCATTACTATAACATGATGAAAACTATAGTATTATAAGATGATTTATCAGGAATATAAGAATTTAGCTATGCATAATCATAAATTGATATACCTGTTCTTGTAGATTTGATATTTCTGGCATAGATTCGGATTGTTGTTCCATAGCTTTGAAAAACTTAATATCTTTTTATTATAAGTATTTGAGAGAATTTTTACAAAGATGAAGAAGGCTTTTGCTTCCCGTAGAGAAGTCTTGCCTCTCTTCTCCTATCTCCTAATCTATTTATATTAGTCTTATAACGCGTTAACTATTCCTTGACGCGTTTTTTCTACTGTTTCCTTTACATAAAATAATAAAAAGAAAGACTAATAATGCTTTAATAATTTACATTATATTCCTATCTAGCTTTTTTCTTTTTATCTCATCCGTTGCTTTTCCTGCTCAGTGCTTTATTTTGTCCGGTGGATGTCGCTTTCCTAGCTTTATGTCACTATCTTGCTTTGTCTTCTTCTTCATTTTTCTTTGCCTAATCTTTTTGTTGAATTCCATCCGTAGTTTTTCTTCTTGGTTGTTACATGTCATTGTCTTCTTTTTCTCTTTTTCTTCTTAGCTTTTGTCTTCTTTTCCTCTTTTTCTTCTTAGCTTTTGTCTTCTTTTCCTCTTTTTCTTCTTAGCTTTTGTCTTCTTCTCCTCTTTTTCTTCTTAGCTTCATGATAGATTTATTACATTGTCTCCGTAGTTTATTCAAATTCCACTTCTGGAATATAATTATCTTCCCCGTTACACTTTGTACATAGATGGTCTGAGTACTTTTGGCTTACTAATTTACAATATCTAGCTAATAAATTTTCTGAAATAAATTCCTTTTTGATAGCTCTTGTTTGGGGCATCTTCTCTGGATTTAACAGTGTTATGACCCACTGTCTAACTTCTTCCATGTCTAGTTGTTTTACTTCTCTGGAATGTGAATATATCATGACTTGATCTCTTGAATAATAGCTCCATACCGGGTTTCCATTGGTATAGTTTGTAGCTAATTCTTGTACAATAGTTGCTATTCCTATAGTTCTTTTATTAGCATAAAATTCCGGTATATCTAATTTTGGTATCTCGGGTTGCTGTTCAATAATTTCCGGGATGATCATTTCCCTGGTCAATCCTATCTTTACCACTTGAATTGGTGGTTTTATCTCATCAAATAATATCTCTGCTGGTGCCGCATAACACTTGATAAAAAATAATTTGCCTTTTGTAACTCTTTTATAGTTCATAAATGCTTTATATAGATCTGGTATAGCTGTCAATTCTGTTCCATCCATAGTATATACGGTGTTCAATAATCCATAATTGTAGCAGGTTGCTACTAGCTTGGGGTTAGTGTTGGGTAGTGCGATAAGTCTATTATAGCCTTGTAATTTTTGTGTTATATAATCGGTATTTGGTTCGGTTGTTGTAGCTCTTGGTTTGAGGTTTAAAAATATTTGTATTTTATAGATATTTTCTACGTATGTTCTGGTTATATGGTTGTAGGTTTTCTTGTCTTGGCTTAGGCTATCTACGTATGAAATAGTTTGTGGAGGTATAAATAATGGATCTTTTTGGTATTTTGGAATAAATGGTTTTTCGAATAATTTATTTAGGTTTTGTGTGTATTTTGGTTTACTAACTTCTTTTCCCTTGCTTGTTCCTGCAGTTGTATTTAAACAAACATTATGGGTTTTTAGGAGTTTCCCAACGTCTCCTTCTAGCTCTGGAATTTTACCGTCTTCCGATCGACGTAGTTCCGCATTTTTATAGTCATGCTGCTGACTTGTAGCTTTGAGTTTTTCCTCATTAGATTTTATCTTGTTTAGTTTCATTTCCATACTGTCCATTTTTAAAGAAAGGGCAATGATGATATTGTATAGCTTTTCGGTTGTTTCTTCGTCAGTCTGTGTAGCTTTGTCTTGATATGTAATCTGCAATGACATTTTTGTTAGTACCGATTACTTCAATTGTAAATGTAAAGTTTAGTATATTGAGCACTAGTCTCCGTATTTCCTTTGTTGTAACTGAATCTTGTATCTTCCTGGTTAGCCACAATTTTACTTGTGTATTATCCGTTCTTATAATAAACTTATTATATACAATATATGGTTCAAATGCCAATAAACATTTATATACTGCATATAATTCCTTTCTATTGATTTCCCATTTTTAATTAATCATTTCGAGCTTCTGAGGCCTTGAAAACCTCATTCTATGTTGCCTCGATTTACGTGCACGATCCGAGCATGTAGCCGGAAAGATTTTGTGATAGAAAATATGAATTCTATGAGAAATTTGGATAAAAATTATATTAATATTGATATGGTTGTCTTCGGTCAACATTTTTAGTAAACGGATCCGGACCCGAGATTGGATGGTCCCGAGAGGTCCGTAGAAAAATATGGGACTTGGACATGCGTCCGGAGTCGAATTCTGAGGCCTAGAGCCCAAGTTATGAATTTTTATGTGAAATTGTTTTTGATGTAATTATTAAAGGAAATAAATTAATTGACCTTGGTATCGGGCTCGTATTTTGGTTCCGACGCCCGGTACAAGTCTTAAATATTATATATGTGATTTCTGTAAAGTTTGGTGACATTTGGATGTCGTTTGAGATGTTTTGGACCTTGAGTCCCAAGTTTGAAAGTTTTGAAAAACTAAAGGTATGAAAATCATGCATTTGAGGCTTGATTTGATGAAACGAGGTGATATTGGCGATGTGATCGCACGAACAAGTTCATAATGTGTTTTTGTGACGACCCAGCCCGTCGTCACGAGAATTACCACCCCGTTATGTTGTAAATGCATGTTTTATGATTTTATATCAGTGTTAGAGTCTATCGGGTGAGTTAGGAGTGAATTGGATTGAAAATGAGGCATATAGCCTTTTTGAAGGAGACTTGAATAAGGAAAGTCAACCCGGAGTTTGACTATTTAGTTAGAGGGCTCGGAATCGGACTCTGATGATTCGGTTAGTTCCGGAAGGAGATTTGTGACTTAGGGGAGCGATCAGAATTGAATTTGGAGGCCCGATGTAGAAATAGGCTTGAATTGGCTAAGGTTGAATTTTGGCGAAATCCAAATGGTAGGCGAGATTTTGATCCGGGGGTCGGAATGGAATTCTGACAGTTGCAGTAGCTTCGTTAGGTGATTTTGGATGTGTCTGCAAAATTTCAGGTCATTCGGACGTTGTTTGGTCGGGTTTTTGATTGAATGTGTAATTCGGAATGTTTTAAGAAATTTAGGCTTGAATCCGTGTGTAATTGGTGATTTTGATGTTTAGGATGGTGTTTTTATGATTGGAACAAGTTCGTATCGTGTTTTGGGGTATGTTGGTGGTTTTCGTTGGGGTCCCGGGGGCCTCGGGGTGAATCCGGACCATCATCCGGCATTTGGAAGCATGAAATGGTCTGCTGAAATCTGCAGATCACTGGGCATAAAATAAGCCTTCGCGTTCGCGAAGGAAGGTTCCGCGTTCGCGAAGGCCAGGTTCAGTAAGGCATCGCGTTCGCGAGGGCAATGCCGCGTTCGCGAAGGTTGGGGCCAGTTGGCCATCGCGTTCGCGATGGGTGGGTCGCGTTCGCGTACGAGGAAAAGGTAAGGCATCGCGGACGCGTGACTTCACGTCGCGTTCGCGTAGAGTAAAAGTCAGGAGGCTGCGGAGTTGATCTTCGCGGACGCGTGGGAGAGTGCCGCATTCGTGATGAAGAAGAGGAAAAAGGCATCGCGTTCGCGTGAGAGGCGTCGCGAACGCGATGAAGAAAATAGGCTGGCAGTGAAGTTAAGTTCAGAACAGAACCAGTCGCGGGTTTAATACCCAAAAATGCCATTTTTGAGTTCTAGAGAGAGAAACTCACGGGAATTGCTCTGGTAATTCATCGGGGATTCGTTGGAGGTAAGTTTTGTGGCTTAATTACATCATTTTAACATGAAATCATGGGTTAAATTTCCGTAAATGGAAGATTAAAGGTGGGTTTGAGCCCTAGGCCTAAATTAAAGAAAAACACTGATTTGAGTGGGCAAATGGAGTCCGATTTTGGTAAATTTTATATACCTAGACTCGTATCGAGATGAGGATTCCGAATATGTAACTTTTGTAATTTTTCGACAAGCGTACCGAAAGTCGGGTTTTGACAACTTTGGCAATTTTGATGTAAATTGAGTTGTATTGATTGGGTGTCGTCCCATTGGCCTAATTCGTTGTATTTCTACTGTATTTGATCAGATTCTACGCGTGCGGAGCTTGATTCTCGTGGCAAGGGCATTGCGGAGTAGTCGTCGCGCCGTATTGAGGTGAGTAATAGATGTGGGTGATGACCGGCGGGTTCGAAACCCCGGTATACCACTTTGTGACGCTGTATAGCGGCGAGACACGCACACTCTTGAGAGTGCGGGGTCGATCATGAACTGGAGACTATATATTAGTCCAACCTGTTGATACTATATTATTGGCTATTCTCGAGCCGTTGAACCTCCTTCTGGACGGTTGAGTATATTGTGGGCTGTGAGCCAGTTATTGGATCCCGCGAGGATCGTTATCATTGTCTTATCATATAGTCATGCTAGTTTACTACTAGTCCGCAGGTATTTTTGTTATTATGCTAATTCCAATCTCTGGAACTTGATATTACTGTTTTCCAACTGAAAAATGATAAAAGAGTTTTCAAAAAAACTACTTTTGAGCCTGCGAGGCTGTATCTGCATATTAGCTGACTAGTAGTGGATCGGGCTGCGCGCCGCAGCGAGATATATGTTGGATCGGACTGCACGCCGCAGGAATATCTCTATGAGATGTGCTTGGGCTGTAGGAGCCCCTCCGGAGTCCGAACCCCCACAGTGAGCACGGGTACCCAAAATTGGAGTCGGGCTACACGCCGTAGCGGTCATATCATGCATTACATTGCATTTAGCTACATCTGCTAGCTGTTATGCTATTTATTGGTATTTGTTGGCACAGGTACAGTTGATATTAATTCTGTGACAGGGTATTTGACTACAGCTTTACATAGTGCTTTATTGCGGATTTCTTATCTCGCTGTCTTACCCTTGTTTATTACCACTGAGTCTGGCAGTACTCATTTTACTCCCTGCACCTTGTGTGCAGATCCAGGTACCTCTCAGCAGTGATCCAGTAGCTGTTTGGAGGCATTGTGCGGGATAGTCGAGGTAGCTGCAGCGTCCGCAGGACCTGACTCCCATTCTAGCCGTCATTTCTTATCTTGTTGTCTTTCCTTTCCGCACTGAGTTGTTATAAACTTTATTACACTTATGTTCTTTAGAGGCTCATGACTCTTGACCCTTCGGTCTATGGGAGTTAGTATATTTTGGGACTTGGTCTCCCCGTTGTTGGTATAAATATTACTATTGTTTCATATATTTTGAAATGCTTAAATGGGTTAAAGAGAGCTTCTAGCTCCGTTGTTGATATTGATTGGTCAGGCTGGCCTAGCAGTGTGCTGGGCGCCATCACGACCGGATTTGGGGTCGTGACAAGTTGGTATTAGAGCCTAGGTTTACTAGGCCTCGTGAGTCTTGAGCCGGTTAGTAGAGTCTTGTGGATCGGTACGGGGACGCATGTACTTATCCTCGGGAAGCTGCGATCCTTTAGGAAACACTTCACTTTTCTTGAACTCTGTCGTGCGATCTTGTTGTTCCGAGAACCGAACTTCTATATTCTATTCTCTCACAGATGGCGAGAACACGAGCATCAGGACGAGGTGGACGACCTCCATTGCCACCTGTTAGAGGTCGTGGGCGCGGTCGTGCTAGAGTTAGAGGTAGGGCGGCCGAGGCGAGTGCCGACCGACCCGCCTCGTTGTACCGGCTCGAGAGCGCCCCGGTGGTTGATGCCCCGGCAGCCCCAGCTCGGGGCCGGACTATATCTATTGCTATTCCTCGGTCTTCGGGAGACTCTTGCTCAAATATTATTAGTGTGTTCCGGTCCGGCTCGGGTAGTTTCGGCCACCGCTACCGTAGCGAAATCTCGGTCGGGGGTGGTCGGCGGACCCTGCAGCTCGCACACCCGACCCGGTTGTTCGGGGACTTCGGACGCCAGAAGGCGGTCCCCGCTCGGTGGTTGCACCGGTTATTCCTCCGACTGCACCAGCTCCAGCTCCAGAGCATATGGTTGAGGTTATGCCCGATGACGAGCAGCGTCGTCTTGAGAGATTTGGTAGACTTCGGCCACCCCATTTCAGTGGCGTTGAGGGCGAGGATGCATAGGGTTTCTTGGATAAGTGTCAGAAGATGCTGCGTACGGCTGGTATTCTTGAGTCCAGCGGAGTTTCATTTACTACATTTCAGTTCACCGGTCCCGCATTTGATTGGTGGGAGGAGTTTGAGAGGCGTAGGCTTGCAAGAGCAACACCTCTCACATGGCAGCAGTTCTCTACTCTCTTTCTAGAGAAATATGTACCTCAATCTCGTCGCGAGGAGCTACGTCGCCAGTTCGAGTGGTTGATTCAGGGCGACATGTCTGTGACCCAGTATGAGCTTAGATTCACTCAGTTGGCTAGGCATGCCACATGGATGATCCCCACCGATAGGGAGAGGATCAGGAGGTTCATTGATGGCCTCAACTACTCTATCCGTATTCTTATGACCGGCGAGCGAGTTCTGTCATCATCGTTTGAGCAGGTTGCTGATATGGCACGCTCCATTGAGGCGGATCGTTGCAGAGAGAGAAAGGAGCGGGAGGCCAAGAGGCCTCGTGGTTCTGGCAGTTTCAGTGGTGCTCCATCTAGAGGGCATTCCCAGCAGAGCAGAGGTCGCTCATCTAGACCTCCTCATTCAGGCCGCCCAGAGCAGAGCGGAGGTTCTTATGGTCGTGGTCGACAGGGGTTTCAGCAGGGTCAGTCATCGCTTGGTGCCCTCCCAGCCCAGAGTGCAACACCTACTTCTCCGGCACCGAGTGCATGTTATGAGTGTGGTGAGTTTGGCCACACGAGGAGACGGTGCCCTCGACTACGTAGGGGCAGGACTCAGCAGAGGGACCGGCCCTCCTCTTCAGCACCATCTCAGCCTAGTAGAGGTGGAGGTCGGTCTTCTCGTGGTCGCCCGGGGGCGAGGAGAGATCTAGTGGAGGCCGAGCACGGTTCTATGCACTTCCCGACGGGCGTGATGCGGTTGCCTCCGATCGCCGTGATTACGAGTATCATTTCGTCCGTCACGGAGATGCCTCGTTCTATTTGATCCAGGGTCCACATATTCTTACGTGTCCTCTTATTTTGCACATCACTTGGGTGCGACCCGTGGTAGTCTTGATTTACCTGTTCATGTATCCACCCCCGTGGGTGATACGATCGTTGTGGATCATGTCTATAGATCCCGTGTTATATCTATTGGGGGTCTGGAGACCCAGGCAGATTTGTTATTGTTGGGGATGGTGGACTTTGATGTTATATTGGGTATGGACCGGTTGTCTCCGTATCATGCTATATTGGACTGTCATGCTAAGACAGTTACGTTGGCCATTCCTGGTATTTCTCAGATTGAGTGGCGGGGTTCGACCGATTTCGTCCCTAGCCGTGTTATTTCGTTCCTAAAGGCCCAGAAGATGGTTGAAAAAGGGTGTTTAACGTACTTAGCTTTTGTGAGAGATGTGGGAGCTGAGTCTCCTAGCATTGATTCTGTACCTGTTGTGAGGGATTTCCCAGATGTATTCCCCTCAGACCTGCCAGGCATGCCGCAGGACAGGGATATTGATTTTGGTATTGACTTGGTGCCGGGCACTCAGCCTATATCCATTCCTCCTTATCGGATGGCACCAGCTGAGTTGAAAGAACTAAAAGAGCAGCTTCAAGAACTTCTGGATAAGGGTTTCATCCGTCCTAGTGTGTCTCCGTGGGGTGCACCGGTATTATTTGTTAAAAAGAAAGATGGTTCCATACGAATGTGTATTGATTATCGACAATTGAACAAAGTGACAGTGAAGAACAAGTACCCTCTACCGCGCATAGATGATTTGTTTGATCAGTTACAGGGTGCGAGGGTGTTTTCTAAGATCGATCTTCGTTCGGGCTATCATCAGCTGAAGATCGGGGACTCGGATATTATGAAGACTGCATTCAGGACCCGATATGGTCACTATGAGTTTCTTGTGATGTCTTTTGGGCTGACCAACGCCCCAGCATCATTTATGCATCTGATGAACAGTGTGTTCAGGCCCTATTTGGATTCATTTGTGATTGTGTTCATTGATGACATTCTAGTCTACTCCCGTAGTCAGGAGGAGCATGCTCAGCATTTGAGTATTGTGTTGCAGAGATTGAGGGAGGAGAAGCTATATGCTAAATTCTCCAAGTGCGAGTTTTGGCTCGAGTCCGTAGCATTTCCGGGACATGTGGTGTCTCGTGATGGTATTCAGGTTGATCAGAAAAAGATAGAGGCGGTGCAGAGTTGGCCTAGACCGTCCTCAGCTTCAGAGATCAGGAGCTTTCTTGGCTTGGCGGGATATTATTGCCGGTTTGTTCGGGGATTTTCATCCATTGCTTCTTCGTTGACTAAATTGACCCAAAAGGGTGCACCATTCGTGTGGACGGATGAGTGCGAGGAGAGCTTTCAGAAGCTCAAGACAGCTTTGACCACAGCTCCAGTGTTAGTATTGCCATCAGCTTCAGGTTCATATACCGTTTATTGTGATGCCTCGAGAGTGGGGATAGGTTGTGTGTTGATGCGGGAAGGTAAGGTAATTGCTTATGCTTCTCGGCAGTTGAAGCCGCATGAGAAGAACTATCCTGTTCATGACTAGGAGCTAGCCGCCATTGTTCATGCATTGAAGATTTGGAGGCACTATTTGTACGGCGTGTCTTGTGAGGTGTATACCGACCATCGTAGTCTCCAACACTTGTTCAAACAGAAAGACCTTAATTTGAGACAACGGAGATGGCTAGAGTTGCTGAAGGATTATGACATTACTATATTATATCATCCGGGAAGGCCAATGTGGTGGCCGATGCTTTGAGCCGGAAGGCGGTCAGTATGGGGAGCTTGGCATATATTCCAGCCGAGGAGAGGCCATTTGCTTATGATGTTCGGGTGCTAGCCAATCGGCTAGTGAGGTTAGATATTTCGGAACCCAGCCGGGTATTGGCTTGTGTTGTATCTCGGTCATCTCTATATGATCGTATTCATGAGCGCCAGTATGATGATCCACATTTGGCTATCCTTAGGGATAGAGTTCAGCATGATGACGCTAGAGATGTCACCATTGATAGTGACGGCATATTGAGGATGCAGGGCCGGATATGTGTGCCCAATGTTGATGGCCTTCCTGAGTTGATTCTGGAAGAGGCCCATAGCTCGCGGTATTCTATCCATCCAGGAGCCGCTAAAATGTATCAAGATTTGAAACAGCACTATTGGTGGAGAAAGATGAAAATGGACATTGTCGGACATGTAGCACGATGCCTCAACTGTCAGCAGGTTAAGTACGAGCATCAGAGGCCCGGTGGTGTATTTCAGCGCATTGATATTCCTGAGTGGAAATGGGAGAGGATCACTATAGACTTTGTTACTGGACTCCCTCGGACGGCGAGGAAGTTTGATTCTTTATGGGTGATTGTGGATAGACTGACCAAGTCAGCTCACTTCATTCCAGTTAGTACTACCTACTCATCGGAGCGGTTGGCGACGATCTTTATTCGAGAGATTGTTCGGTTGCATGGAGTTCCAGTGTCTATCATATCCGACAGGGGTACTCAGTTCACTTCTCAGTTTTGGAGAGCATTTCAGCGAGAGATGGGTACACGGGTTGAGTTGAGTACAGCATTTCACCCCCAGACAGACGGACAGTCTGAGCGCACTATTTAGATCTTGGAGGATATGTTGCGAGCTTGTGTGATTGATTTTGGTGGTTCGTGGGATGAGTTCCTACCACTTGCCGAGTTTGCCTACAACAACAGTTATCAGTCGAGTATTCAGATGGCCCCGTATGAGGCATTGTATGGCAGGCGGTGTAGATCCCCCGTGGGATGGTTTGAGCCTGGTGAGGTTAGATTGATAGGGACTGAGTTAGTCCAGAATGCTCTAGATAGAGCAAAGTTGATCCAGGAGAGGCTTCGTACAGCACAGTCTCGTCAGAAGAGTTATGCGGACCGTAGAGTTCGAGAGTTGTCTTTCATGGTTAGTGACAGAGTATTGTTGAAGATCTCACCTATGAAGGGTGTCATGAGGTTTGGGAAGAAAGGAAAGTTGAGTCCCAGGTACATTGGTCCTTTTGAGATACTTAGGAGAGTAGGAGGGGTGGCATATGAGTTGGCCTTGCCGCCCAACTTATCCAGCGTTCATCCAGTATTCCATGTGTCTATGCTCCGGAAGTACATTGGAGATCCGTCTCATGTATTAGACTTCAGTACCATTCAGCTTGATGGTGATTTATCCTATGATGTGGAGCCTAGTGCTATTTTGGGACGTCAGGTGAGAAAATTGAGGTCTAAGGAGATTGCATCAGTTAAGGTTCAGTGGAGAGGTCGACCCGTGGAGGAGGCCACTTGGGAGACCGAGCGGGAGATGCGGAGCAGATATCCTCACTTGTTTGAGACTTCAAGTATGTTTCTTGACCCGCTCGAGGACGAGCGTTTGCTTAAGAGGGGGAGAATGTGACGACCCGGCCCGTCGTCACGGGAATTACCATCCCCGTTATGTTGTAAATGCATGTTTTATGATTTTATATCAGTGTTAGAGTCTATCGGGTGAGTTAGGAGTGAATTGGATTGAAAATGAGGCATATAGCCTTTTTGAAGGAGACTTGAATAAGGAAAGTCAACCCGGAGTTTGACTATTTAGTTAGAGGGCTCGGAATCGGACTCTGATGATTCGGTTAGTTCCGGAAGGTGATTTGTGACTTAGGGGAGCGATCGGAATTGAATTTGGATGCCCGGTGTAGAAATAGGCTTGAATTGGCTAAGGTTGAATTTTGGCGAAATCCGAACGGTAGGCGAGATTTTGATCCGGGGTCGGAATGGAATTCTGACAGTTGTAGTAGCTTCGTTAGGTGATTTTGGATGTGTCTGCAAAATTTCAGGTCATTCGGACGTTGTTTGGTCGGGTTTTTGATTGAATGTGTAATTCGAAATGTTTTAAGAAATTTAGGCTTGAATCCGTGTGTAATTGGTGATTTTGATGTTTAGGATGGTGTTTTTATAATTGGAACAAGTTCGTATCGTGTTTTGGTGTATGTTGGTGGTTTTCGTTGGGGTCCCGGGGCCTCGGGGTGAATCCGGACCATCATCCGGCATTTGGAAGCATGAAATGGTCTGCTGAAATCTGCAGATCACTGGGCATAAAATAAGCCTTCGCGTTCGCGAAGGAAGGTTCCGCGTTCGCGAAGGCCAGGTTCAGTAAGGCATCGCGTTCGCGAGGGCAATGCCGCGTTCGCAAAGGTTGGGGCCAGTTGGCCATCGCGTTCGCGATGGGTGGGTCGCGTTCGCGTACGAGGAAAAGGTAAGGCATCGCGGACGCATGACTTCACGTCGCGTTCGCGTAGAGTAAAAGTCAGGAGGCTGCGGAGTTGATCTTCGCGGACGCGTGAGAGAGTGCCGCATTCGTGATGAAGAAGAGGAAAAAGGCATCGCGTTCGCGTGAGAGGCGTCGCGAACGCGATGAAGAAAATAGGCTGGCAGTGAAGTTAAGTTCAGAACAGAACCAGTCGCGGGTTTAATACCCAAAAATGCCATTTTTGAGTTCTAGAGAGAGAAACTCACGGGAATTGCTGGTAATTCATCGGGGATTCGTTGGAGGTAAGTTTTGTGGCTTAATTACATCATTTTAACATGAAATCATGGGTTAAATTTCCGTAAATGGAAGATTAAAGGTGGGTTTGAGCCCTAGGCCTAAATTAAAGAAAAACACTGATTTGAGTGGGCAAATGGAGTTCGATTTTGGAAAATTTTATATACCTAGACTCGTATCGAGATGAGGATTCCGAATATGTAACTTTTGTAATTTTTTGACAAGCGTACCGAAAGTCGGGTTTTGACAACTTTGGGAATTTTGATGTAAATTGAGTTGTATTGATTGGGTGTCGTCCCATTGGCCTAATTCGTTGTATTTCTACTGTATTTGATCAGATTCTATGCGTGCGGAGCTTGATTCTCGTGGCAAGGGCATTGCGGAGTAGTCGTCGCGCCGTATTGAGGTGAGTAATAGATGTGGGTGATGACCGGCGGGTTCGAAACCCCGGTATACCACTTTGTGACGCTGTATAGCGGCGAGACACGCACACTCTTGAGAGTGCGGGGTCGATCATGAACTGGAGACTATATATTAGTCCGACCTGTTGATACTGTATTACTGGCTATTCTCGAGCCGTTGAACCCCCTTCTTGGGCGGTCGAGTATACTTGTGGGTCGTGAGCCAGTTATTAGATCCCGCGAGGATCGTTATCATTGTCTTATCATATAGACATGCTAGTTTACTACTAGTCCGCAGCTATTTCTGTTATTATGCTAATTCCAATCTCTGGAACTTAATATTACTGTTTTCCAACTGAAAAATGATAAAAAGAGTTTTCAAAAAAAACTACTTTTGAGCCTGCGAGGCTGTATCTGCATATTAGCTGACTAGTAGTGGATCGGGCCGCGCGCCGCAGCGAGATATATGTTGGATCGGACTGCACGCCGCAGGAATATCTCTATGAGATGTGCTTGGGCTGTAGGAGCCCCTCCGGAGTCCGAACCCCCACAGTGAGCACGGGTACCCAAAATTGGAGTCGGGCTACACGCCGTAGCGGTCATATCATGCATTGCATTGCATTTAGCTACATCTGCTAGCTGTTATGCTATTTATTGGTATTTATTGGTACAGGTACAGTGAATATTGATTCTGTGACAGGGTATTTGATTATAGCTTTACATAGTGCTTTATTGCGGATTTCTTATCTGCGCTGTCTTACCCTTGTTTATTACCACTGAGTCTGGCAGTACTCATTTTACTCCCCGCACCTTGTGTGCAGATCCAGGTACCTCTCAGCAGACTTGATTCGGTAGCTACTTGGAGGCATTGTGCGGGACAGTCGAGGTAGTTGCAGCGTCCGCAGGACCTGACTCCCCTTCTAGCTGTCATTTCTTATCTTGTTGTCTTTCCTTTCCGCACTGAGTTGTTATAAACTTTATTACACTTATGTTCTTTAGAGGCTCATGACTCTTGACCCTTCGGTCTATGGGAGTTAGTATATTTTGGGACTTGGTCTCCCCGCCGTTGGTATAAATATTACTATTGTTTCATATATTTTGAAATGCTTAAATGGGTTAAAGAGAGCTTCTAGCTCCATTGTTGATATTGATTGGTCAGGCTGGCTTAGCAATGTGCTGGGCGCCATCACGACCGGATTTGGGGTCGTGACAAGTTGGTATCAGAGCCTAGGTTTACTAGGCCTCATGAGTCTTGAGCCGGTTGGATGAAATTCTGAATTTTTGAACCGCTGGTTTTTCACCCAGCTGTTGGCTTCGCAATTGCGAAGAATTTCTCGCAATTGCGAAGGGGACAGTGTAAGGCAAGGCTCGCAAATGCGAACCTTTATCGCAAATGCGAAGCCCTTTGACTCAGCCTTGTTCGCAAATGCGAACAATTGTTCGCATTTGCGAAGGTCCCCAGTGCCTGCTTATGTTCGCAAATGCGAACATTCCCCATACTGCCTTGGTTCGCAAATGCGAACCATTGTTCGCAAATGCGAACACTGCCTTATACAGCATGTGTTCGCAAATGCGAACATCCCTTTGTCTGCCAGTGTTCGCAAATGCGAACAAATGTTCGCAAATGCGAACTTCCTAGCCTTAGCTTATTTCTCAAACTCCAGAAATTGGTCGGGGTTCGCAATTGCGAACCCATGTTCGCAAATGCGAACACGAGACCCGAAAAACACGAATTTCAGTCATTTCTTCACTTTTTACAAAACCAAAACACCCATTTGCGATTCTTCAAGGATTTCTTCTTCATCAAAACGATTGTAAGTCACTTTTTACTTAATTCTTTCAATTCCTAACATCATTAAACATGTTTTTCATTAAAAATCAATGATTTTCATGGTAGAATTCTTGTTTTTGTTAGAAAATAGGGTTTTTCATAAATTGGGGAATTGGACCTCGAATTGACGTCCGATTTTGAAACAAATCATATACATGAACTCGTGGGGGGATGGGTAACCGAATTTTGGTCCTAACCCCGAATTCCGACCATGTGGGCCCGGGGTTGAAATTCACTATTCCGGGCAGAATGTTGTAAAAGTTGTATTTGGTCTTAAGAATTAGTTTGTTGAGAAGAATTGATGATATTAAATCAATTGTGTATAGATACGGTTGGATTGGAGCCAAATTGAAAGAAAAGACATTTCCACGGATTGAATTGTTCATAAGCATTCGAGGTAAGTGTTTATTCTATCCTAGCTTGAGGGAATAGGATTATGTGTTATGTGTTATGTGATCGAGTGCGGTGTATGGGCTGTGGTGACGAGCATCCATACACTGGCGTCTAGTATGACCGTGAGTCGTTGGAAAATGATTATCTTGAGATATATTACAGATGAATTGTTATTGTTCTCCCTTGTTAGGACTTGTTGTGAAGATAATTATTGATTGCCCTTGATGGGACGGTTTATGAATTACTGTTTCTTTCTTTGCCCTTAACCTGTGATTGTTATTTGGGTGAGGAAGAGTGATAATGCATGAAGGGTGATGCCGTGCCATGTTTATTTATTTATGCACGAAGGTTAATGCCGTGCCATGTTTATTTATTGATTATGCACGAAGGATCATGCCGTGCCTCGTTATTGAACCATGTACGAAGGATCATGCCGTACTATGGATGTGAGGATGAGAGTAAAAGCACGAAGGGTGATGCCGTGTACTTTATTTGTTTATTTGGTGAGGATGAGAGTAAAAGCACGAAGGGTGATGCCGTGCAACTCCTTGCTATTTCTTGAATTTATATTACTTGTGTTTACATTATACTTTGTTTTTCCTTGTGAATTTATTAACTGTGGTTAATTGTTGAATTCTTTAAGATATTCCTTATTGTGTTAATACTTGATTATTTCTTGTTATTTTGTGGTACACATATATATATTGAATTGCACAGGTTTATGTGAGTGTCCTGGTCCTAGGCTTGTCACTACTTCGCCGGGATAGGCCAGGCACTTACCAGCACATGGGGTCGGTTGTGCTGATGCTACACTTCTGTGCGTTTTTGCACAGGTCCAGGTTGCGATCAGGAGCAGCAGCAGCAGTAAATAGATTGCGTGGGAGTTGATCATATTTGAGACCGAGGTAGCTTGCGGACGTCCGCAGGCCCGGCGTCTCTCTCTTTATTTATGTTATTAGCTGGAGTCTCTTTGTTCCGAGACAAACAGAATTGTGTTATATTTCTTTCGGACTTTTATGTGTAGTATTCCATAGTAGTTTGTGAGTTGGTGACTCCACGTCTTGGGTAGAGGATTTCAGTATGATTTTCACTTTGTAATTAGTTATTCCACATTTATTTAATTAAAATTGTGCTAAAAACAGGATAGTATGAATACAGTGGCTTGCCTAGCTACCACGAGTAGGCGCCATCACGATCCCGATATTGGGGGAAAAATCCGGGTCGTGACAAGTTGGTATCGAGCTCTAGGTTACATAGGTCTCACCACTCACGAACAAGCTTAGTAGAGTTTGAGAGGTAGGTACGGAGACGTCCGTACTTGTCCTCCAGAGTCTATTGAGTTAGGAAAGAGTCTCTCATTTGTTCTTTCTTGTCGTGCGACTTGTTCCTCAATTACCGATTGAATTTCTATTCTGTCCTTTCGCAGATGGTGAGGACACGCGCTTCTTCGTCCGCTGACCAGCAGCCCGAGCCCCAGGCAGCTCCCGTGAGGGGCAGGGGCCAAGGCCGTATCAGAGGACGAGGTAGGGGTAGAGCTCAGCCCCAGGCAGCTACTCCAGAGGTGGAGCCTCATATTGAGATTGACGAGGAGGTTCCGGTTCCAGCAGCTCCAGTGGGCCCAGCTCAGGTCCCGGGAGAGGCTTTATTTACCCCGGATCTCCGGGATGCCTTGGTCAGAATAGCGGGATTCATGGACAGCATTGCCAGAGCGGGTTTATTATCAGTTGCCCCAGCCACTTCTCAGGCCGGAGGAGGGGCCCAGACTCCTATTGCTCATACTCCGGAGCCAGTAGCTCCTCAGCCTCAAGCACCAGTGGTTCAGCCAGCTGTGGCCACTCAGTCAGGTACCACGGCTCATGCCGGTGATGGAGCGGCCATGACTTCGGATTCATTATGGAGGCTTGATCGGTTCTCCAAGCTATTTACCACTACATTCGGTGGAGCCGCATCAGAGGATCCTCAGGACTTCTTATTCAGCTTCCATGAGATTCTCAAGACTATGGGGATCGTGGAAACAAACGGAGTTGACTTCTGTACCTTCAGGGCTTGCAGGATCCGCCAAGAGTTGGTGGAGAGATTATTGCTTGACTCGACCGGCGAGGTCCCCGACTTTATCATGGGACCGGCTTGCGGAACTATTTATGGAGAAGTTTCTCCCTCGCTACTCGGCGGGATTTACTTCGGAGGCGGTTTGAGCGCCTCCATCAGGGCACTATGACAGTTACACGGTATGAGACGAGATTTATCGACTTGGCTCGTCATGCAGTAGTGATACTTCCCACGGAGTGGGAGAGGGTCCGCAGATTTATAGATGGGCTTAATCAGCCGATTAGACTCCAGATGGCTATGGGCGTGGGGAGTGACATATCATTTCAGGAGGCAACCAATGCAGCACGCAGAGTTGAGATGGCTCTTGCTAGGGGAGGCGGTTATTCTTCAGATAAAAGGCCTCGTCATTCAGGCAGGTTTGGTGGTTCTTCCTCCGGTAGCAGAGAATCCTTTGATAGAGGCCAGTCCTCCAAGCCTTTTCATTCCGCCCTTCAGGCTTCACAGGGTGGATCAGGTGATCGTGGTTTTCGGGGGAATTATTCAGACCAGTCTCCTATTAATGCTCAGCCTCTTCAGAGTGTTCGTGGAGGCCATTCGGGTCGTCAGGGCCAGCAGCCCTATCAGTCTAAGAGTTGCTACGGTTGTGGTGACCCGGGTCATTTTATCAGGAATTGCCCTATAGCAGCGGGCAACTCTCAGCAGCGAGGTCCTCGTCCTATGATTCAGGCCCCAGCTGACCCTCAGCCTGCCCAGCCAGCCAGAGGCGGGGGTAGAGATTATAGAGGTGGAGGTCGAGACCGTAGAGGTGGAGACCGTCCAGCGAGAGGTAGAGGTCAGCCAGTTGATGGTCGTCCTAGAGACGCAGCTCAGAGGGGAGGTGCAGATCCCCGATTCTATGCTTTACCAGCCAGGCCAGAGGTAGAGGCATCAGATGCCGTGATTACAGGTACTATTCTTGTGTGTGGCAGAGGTGCTTCAGTATTATTTGACCCGGGATCTACATATTCCTATGTGTCTTCCTACTTCGCACCGTATTTGGTCGTGCCCGCCTATGCTCTGGATATTCCAGTTTATGTGGCTACACCAGTGGGTGACTCCATTGTAGTCGATCGAGTGCATCATTCGTGCGTAGTTATATTTGGGGGTCTTGAGACCCGTGTTGATCTATTGCTTTTGGATATGGTAGATTTTGATGTCATATTGGGGATGGACCGGTTGTCCCCATACCATGCTATTCTTGATTGCCATGCTAAGACGGTGACCTTAGCCTTACCAGAATCACCCCGACTAGAGTGGAAAGGTACCTCAAGCCACTCCGTTCGCACTGTTATTTCCTATGTTAAGGCTCGACGTATGGTCGAGAAGGGGTGTCTAGCTTATCTGGCTTATGTTCATGATTCCAGCGCAGAGGTTCCTTCCATTGAGTCAGTCCCTATTGCACGGGAGTTTCCTGAGGTTTTTCCTTCAGACCTGCCGGGCATGCCACCCGACAGGGATATTGATTTCTGTATTGATCTGGCACCGGGCACTCAGCCCATCTCTATTCCACCCTATCGTATGGCCCCGCCGGAGTTAAAAGAGTTGAAAGATCGGTTGCAGGACCTTCTTGAGAAGGGCTTTATCAGGCCCAGTGTTTCCCCCTGGGGAGCACCTGTATTATTTGTAAAGAAGAAGGATGGCTCGATGCGGATGTGTATTGATTACCGGCGGTTAAACAAGGTGACTATCAAAAATAAATATCCACTGCCGAGGATTGATGATTTGTTTGACCAGCTCCAGGGAGCGAGGGTATTCTCTAAGATAGACTTGAGGTCAGGCTACCATCAGCTGAAGATCAGGGCGGCTGACATTCCTAAGACGACCTTTCGCTCTAGATATGGGCATTATGAGTTCTTGGTCATGTCCTTCGGGTTGTCCAATGCCCCAGCAGCATTCATGGAGTTGATGAATCGGGTATTCAAGCCTTACTTAGATCCGTTCGTGATAGTCTTCATAGATGACATCCTGGTGTACTCCCGCAGCCAGGAAGAGCACGAGCAGCACCTCAGAGTGGTTCTTCAGACTCCGAAAGATAACCAGCTATATGCCAAATTTTCTAAATGTGAGTTCTGGCTGAGTTCGGTAGCATTTCTGGGTCACATTGTATCAGTGGAAGGTATTCGGGTAGACCCAAAGAAGATTGAGGCAGTCCAGAATTGGCCTCGACCAGCTTCAGTGACCGAGATCAGGAGTTTCTTGGGATTAGCAGGTTACTACCGTCGTTTTGTAGAGGGGTTTTCTTCTATTGCAGCCCCGATGACCGGGTTGACCCAGAAGGGTGTCCAGTTTCAGTGGTCAGAGGAGTGTGAGGCGAGCTTTCAGAAGCTCAAGACAACCTTGACCACCGCACCAGTGTTGATACTACCTACAGGTACAGGGCCTTATACAGTTTATTGTGACGCATCTCGTACGGGGCTTGGAGCGGTATTGATGCAGGATGGTAAGGTTATCGCTTATGCTTCGAGGCAGTTAAAGATACATGAGAAGAATTATCCGGTTCATGATCTTGAATTAGCAGCAGTGGTTCATGCCTTAAAGATCTTGAGGCATTACCTATATGGTGTGACATGTGAGGTGTACACTGATCACAAAAGCCTACAGTACTTGTTCAAACAGAAGGAGTTGAATCTACGACAGCGGAGATGGTTAGAGTTGCTAAAAGACTATGATGTTACTATATTATATCACCCGGGTAAGGCCAATGTGGTGGCCGATGCATTGAGTAGAAAGTATGCCAGCATGGGTAGTCTTGCATATATTCCGGTCAATCGGAGACCATTAGCTCTAGATGTCCATGCCTTAGCCAACCGGTTCGTGAGATTAGACATTTCTGAGCCTAGCAGAGTGTTAGCCTGCACGGCCGCTCGTTCTTCTTTATTAGAGCGTATCCGTGAGAGGCAATTTGATGATCCTCATTTGCGTGAGTTGAGAGATACAATACAACGGGGAGGTGCCACACAGGTAAATCTAGATGATGATGGGATAGTGAAATTGCATGGTCGAGTTTGTGTACCCAATGTCGAAGGGATTCGAGAGTTAATCTTAGCAGAGGCCCACAGTTCGCGGTATTCTATTCACCCAAGCGCCGCGAAGATGTACCAGGACTTACGGCAACACTATTGGTGGCGTAGAATGAAGAAAGATATCGTTGCGTATGTCGCTCGGTGTCTAAATTGTCAGCAGGTGAAATATGAGCACCAGAGACCTGGTGGTGTATTCCAGAGGATTGAAATTCCCGAGTGGAAATGGGAGCGGATCACTATGGACTTCGTTACTGGACTTCCTTTGACTCGGAGGAAATTTGATGCTATTTGGGTCATTGTTGATAGGCTGACCAAATCAGCACACTTTATTCCAGTATCTGTCTCCTACTCGTCGGAGAGGTTAGCGGAGGTTTACATTAGGGAGATTGTTCGTCTCCATGGGGTGCCAGTATCTATTATCTCTGATCGGGGTACGCAGTTTACCTCGCGGTTCTGGAGAGCGGTCCAGCAGGAATTAGGCACCCAGGTTCAGTTGAGTACAGCATTTCATCCTCAAATGGATGGCCAGTCCGAGAGGACTATTCATATTCTTGAGGACATGCTTCGAGCCTGTGTTATTGATTTCGGAGGCTCGTGGGATCAGTTTCTACCATTAGCAGAGTTCGCCTACAATAATAGTTACCAATCTAGCATCCAGATGGCTCCGTATAAGGCGTTGTATGGTAGGCGATGTCGATCACCAGTCGGATGGTTTGAACCGGGAGAGGCTCGGTTGTTGGGTACAGACTTAGTTCGGGAGGCCTTGGATAAGGTCAAGACTATTCAGGAGAGATTGCGTTCAGCTCAGTCCAGACAGAAGACTTACGCGAATCGTAAGGTTCGAGATGTAGATTTCATGGTTGGTGAACGAGTATTGCTCCGGGTGTCGCCTATGAAGGGCGTGATGAGGTTTGGGAAGAAGGGCAAGCTCGGCCCTAGGTATATTGGTCCATTTGAGATTCTAGACAGAGTGGGAGGGTGGCTTACAGATTAGCTTTGCCGCCTAGCTTATCAGCCGTGCATCCAGTTTTTCACGTATCTATGCTTCGGAGATACCACGGCGATCCCACACATGTGTTAGACTTCAGTACTGTCTAATTGGACAATGATCTATCTTACGAGGAGGAGCCGGTGGCTATTCTAGACCGGCGAGGTTCGACGGTTGAGGTCGAAGAGTTATCCTTTTGTGCGCGTTCGGTGGAGAGGTCGGGGGGAGAAGTGGGATTTAGTCCCATTCTTTCTCCCCAAGCCATCAGCCCTTCTCACAACTATAAATACCACCAAAAAGAGTGAATGAAGGTGTGACGACCCAAAGGGTCATCACTTATTTAATTAATCATTTCGAGCTTTTGAGGCCTTGAAAACCTCATTCTATGTTGCCTCGATTTACGTGCATGATCCGAGCATGTAGCCGAAAAGATTTTGTGATAGAAAATATGAATTCTATGAGAAATTTGGATAAAAATGATATTAATATTGATATGGTTGACTTCGGTCAACATTTTTAGTAAACGGATCCGGACCCGAGATTGGATGGTCCCGAGAGGTCCGTAGAAAAATATGGGACTTGGACATGCGTCCGAAGTCGAATTCTGAGGCCTAGAGCCCAAGTTATGAATTTTTATGTGAAATTGTTTTTGATGTAATTATTAAAGGAAATAAATTAATTGACCTTGGTATTGGGCTCGTATTTTGGTTCCGACGCCCGGTACAAGTCTTAAATATTATATATGTGATTTTTGTAAAGTTTGGTGACATTTGGATGTCGTTTGAGATGTTTTGGACCTTGAGTCCCAAGTTTGAAAGTTTTGAAAAACTAAAGGTATGAAAATCATGCATTTGAGGCTTGATTTGATGAAAACGAGGTGATATTGGCGATGTGATCGCACGAACAAGTTCATAATGTGTTTTTGAGGTTATTGTACATGTTTGGTTTGGAGCCCGGGGGGCTCGGGTAAAGATTTGATAGGCCGTTGGATGAAATTCTGAATTTTTGAACTGCTGGTTTTTCACCCAGCTGTTGGCTTCGCAATTGCGAAGTATTTCTCGCAATTGCGAAGGGGACAGTGTAAGGCAAGGCTCGCAAATGCGAACCTTTATCGCAAATGCGAAGCCCTTTGACTCAGCCTTGTTCGCAAATGCGAACAATTGTTCGCATTTGCGAAGGTCCCCAGTGCCTGCTTATGTTCGCAAATGCGAACCATTGTTCGCAAATGCGAACACTGCCTTATACAGCATGTGTTCGCAAATGCGAACATTAGTTCGCAAATGCGAACATCCCTTTGTCTGCTAGTGTTTGCAAATGCGAACAAATGTTCGCAAATGCGAACTTCCCAGCCTTAGCTTATTTTTCAAACTCCAGAAATTGGTCGGGGTTCGCAATTGCGAACCCATGTTCGCAAATGCGAACACAGAGACCTGAAAAACACGAATTTCGGTCATTTCTTCACTTTTTACAAAACCAAAACACCCATTTGCGATTCTTCAAGGATTTCTTCTTCATCAAAACGATTGTAAGTCACTTTTTACTTAATTCTTTCAATTCCTAACATCATTAAACATGTTTTTCATTAAAAATCAATGATTTTCATGGTAGAATTCTTGTTTTTGTTAGAAAATAGGGTTTTTCATAAATTGGGGAATTGGACCTCGAATTGAGGTCCGATTTTGAAACAAATCATATACATGAACTCGTGGGGGGATGGGTAACCGGATTTTGGTCCTAACCCCGAATTCCGACCATGTGGGCCCGGGGTTGAAATTCTCTATTCCGGGCGGAATGTTGTAAAAGTTGTATTTGGTCTTAAGAATTAGTTTGTTGAGTAGAATTGATGATATTAAATCAATTGTGTATAGATACGGTTGGATTGGAGCCAAATTGAAAGAAAAGACATTTCCACGGATTGAATTGTTCATAAGCATTCGAGGTAAGTGTTTGTTCTATCCTAGCTTGAGGGAATAGGATTATGTGTTATGTGTTATGTGATCGAGTGCGGTGTATGGGCTGTGGTGACGAGCATCCATACATTGGCGTCTAGTATGACCGTGAGTCGTTGGAAAATGATTATTTTGAGATATATTACGGATGAATTGTTATTGTTCTCCCTTGTTGGGACTTGTTGTGAAGATAATTATTGATTGCCCTTGATGGGACGGTTTATGAATTACTGTTTCTTTCTTTGCCCTTAACTGTGATTGTTATTTGGGTGAGGAAGAGTGATAATGCATGAAGGGTGATGTCGTGCCATGTTTATTTATTTATGCACGAAGGTTAATGCCGTGCCATGTTTATTTATTGATTATGCACGAAGGATCATGCCGTGCCCCGTTATTGAACCATGTACGAAGGATCATGCCGTACTATGGATGTGAGGATGAGAGTAAAAGCACGAAGGGTGATGCCGTGTACTTTATTTGTTTATTTGGTGAGGATGAGAGTAAAAGCACGAAGGGTGATGCCGTGCAACTGCTTGCTATTTCTTGAATTGATATTATTTGTGTTTACATTATACTTTGTTTTTCCTTGTGAAATTATTAACTCTGTGGTTAATTGTTGAATTCTTTAAGATATTCCTTATTGTGTTAATTCTTGATTATTTCTTGTTATTTTGTGGTACACATATATATATTGAATTGCACAGGTTTATGTGAGTGGTCCTAGGCTTGTCACTACTTCGCCGGGATAGGCCAGGCACTTACCAGCACATGGGGTCGGTTGTGCTGATGCTACACTTCTGTGCGTTTTTGCACAGGTCCAGGTTACGATCAGGAGCAGCAGCAGCGGTAAATAGATTGCGTGGGAGTTGATCACATTTGAGACCGAGGTAGCTTGCAGACGTCCGCAGGCCCGGCGTCTCTCTCTTTATTTATGTTATTAGCTGGAGTCTCTTTGTTCCGAGACAAACAGAATTGTGTTATATTTCTTTCGGACTTTTATGTGTAGTATTCCATAGTAGTTTGTGAGTTGGTGACTCCACGTCTTGGGTAGAGGATTTCAGTATGATTTTCACTTTGTAATTAGTTATTTCCATTCATTTTACTTGTGTATTATCTGTTCTTATAATAAACTTATTATATACAATATATGGTTCAAATGCCAGTAAACATTTATATACTGCATATAATTTTTTTCTATTGATTTCCCATTTTATCTTCGGGTTTGTGAATGTTCCCGAATAATACCTACAATGATGTTCTATTTTTTCTTTATCATACCTGTATTTTAATACTCCTCCATAGCTTTTTTCACTTGTGTCTGATTCTACTATATATGTAAATTTTTTATCTTCATCTGGGAAGTATAGTTTTGGTAGATTTTTACATATTTGTTTAACTTTTCTTACTTGTTTTTTATCTTCTTCACTAAAATGGTACTCTATATCCTTTTTTAGATTTTTCTGCAATGGTTTTAAAGTCTCCGCTAATTTTGGTATATATTCTCTTACTTGGTTTACTAATCCTAAAAATGATTGTAGTTTCTTTTTTGTATCTAATTGTTCATTTGAATTTATTATTTTTTGTACTATATGAGTTTGCATTTTAATTCCACTTTTATCTATTTCTATTCCTAGAAATTCTATTTGATTTTTCATTATTTCTGCCTTTTTTCTACTTAGGCTTATTCCCGATATTTCTATAATATGTATAAATTTTTCTAATAATTTTATATGTTCATCTTGTGTTTTTGAATATAATAATATATCATCAATATATATTATGCAATTTTCTAGTTGTTTGAAATAGTTATCCATAAAATGTTGATATCTACCTGGAGCATTTTTATATCCGAAAGGTAATACATTCCATTCATAAAATCCTTGGGGTACAGTAAATGCTGTTAATTTTTTGGATTCTTCTTCTAACTTTAAGTGATAAAATCCCGATTTACAATCAAATTTACTAAAATAGTTATATCCTTGGATTTGTCTTATTTTTAGTATTTTATTTGGTATTGGGTAATTGTATGTCTTAGTTTTTGCATTTAGATTTCTATAATCAATAACCATTCTATTTTTGCCTCTTTTTTGTTCGCTATGTTTATTTACTATGAATGCTGGACTAGTATGTTTACTATTGCTTTCTTGTATATAACCTTGTTCTAATAATTCGTCAATGTGTATTTTAAATTCATTTAAATCTTTGAAATTGTATTTTAAAGGTTTTTGTGTTATTATACTATTTTCATCAATTAGCTCTATTTTTACCTTTGTTTTATGTTTTTCCCAACCTTGTAATGGGTTTTCACTATACAATGGTTCTAGTTTTTCTTGGATTATTTTGACTGTATTTATTGAAAAGATAATTAATTCTATTTTATTAGTATCTTCTTTTTCATTTTCTAATTTTTGTGTTATTTTCTCACTTCCTTTTATCCAATCAGTTGTTTTTCTTTTCTTTTTTAGAACTCTTTTTGCTCCTATTTTTTGTTTACCTGGTGTTGTAAACCACCAATGTGTTTTAGTTATTACGTGTGGGTATAGTTTATCTAAGAATGGTATTCCTAGTAAAATATCTCTTGTCGGTAATTCAAAATTGTATATTTCTTCTATAATAAGTATTTTATCCCATATTTGTATTTTTATATTTTTTGATTTGTAGGTAATTATACTTCCTTCATTATTAAATCCTGTTACTGGTAAAGGTGTTCTAAGTTTTTCCCATTTCTCTTCTGGTAGACAATTATATCTGCATAAATTTACTTCTGATCCCGTGCCTATCATAGGTGTGTAGTATCTATTGTAGTATTCTTCCACTATTATTTTTACTAGTATATGTATTTTCATATTTATAATATAGTTCTTTTTATTGTTACTTTCTTATTTTCATAATGTATGATTAGTTGTTCATTATCTAAGTTGTATGGTTTAACTTTTTCTAGCCATTTTATTCCTAATATAATATTTTTATCTCCCTGATATATTTTAAATCTTATTATCATAATTATTCCTCCTATAATTATTTCTTTTTCCGCTATTTCTTCACTAATTATCATTCCTTTAGGTAATTCGGGGTATAGTTTTTCACTAGTTAGTATCTCATCTTCTGCGATTAATTCTCTTGTTATATAGTTTTCTTCTTGTCCTGTATTTATTAGTATTAAGTATTTTCTTCCATTCATTACTCCTGTTATGTAATAATGATGATGTTTTATTTCTCCCGGTAATTGCTCTATAAGTTTAGGTATTTTATATCCTACTTTATCTGATGTGCTTGTTTTATTTGATGATGTTTGTCCCACTTCAAAACTCAATCTTTTTGATGAGCTTAATCTTTCTTTTACTATGTCTAAATCTTCTTCTATGTCCAGTTCATTATAACTATACTCATTGTTATCTATAACTGTAACTATTCTTTCAAAAGGATTTTCTATCTTTATTTTGTTTATTTTATTTCTTGCCATTATCTTATGTTTAGTTGTTAATATATATAAGTTTTTACATCTTGCTGTAAATATCTTACTACCTGGAGTTAATTCTATTCCTGACATTTTCCAGTATAATACAAGTGATTTATCTATATTTTTATCATTTATCGCTACTGAATAGTTAGCACTAATTATGAATTTAAATTTTTGGTATATCAAATTTCCTCGTACTGCACTTATTATGCTTTTTTCTATAGGTTGTTGTCACGACCCCAAATCCGGTCGTGATGGCGCCCAGCACATTGCTAAGCCAGCCCGACCAATCAATATCAACCACGGAGCTAGAAGCTCACTTTAGCCCATTTAGGCATATTAATTCACGAAATAACAGCGATACATATAACGAAAACGGGGAACCAAGTCCCATAATACATCAACTCCCATAGACCAAGGGTCAAGAGTCATGAGCCTCTACCGAACATGAGTGTATAAAGGTTTACAAGATACCAAGTGCGGAAAGAAATGTCAATACAAAATCAAAGACAGTAGGAAGGAATATCGGGTCCTGCGGACTCTGCAGCTACCTCGTATATCCCACAGATGTCGCCTCGCACAGCTACCGGATCACTGCTGAGAGGTACCCCTTGGCGTCAGTTCTGTTCAATACATATGAAACTATTACTAATGGTTGTACTGTAAACACTCTCTTTAAAATTATGAGACACTCTATGTCACGACCCCAAATTCGGCCGTGATGGCGCCCAGCACATTGCTAAGCCAGCCTGACCAATCGATAACAATAATGGAGCTAGAAGCTCTCTTTAGCCCATATAAGCATATTAAATCACGAAGCAATAGCGATACCAATAACGAAAACGGGAAACCAAGTCCCATAATACATCAACTCCCATAGACCAAGGGTCAAGAGTCATGAGCCTCTACTGAACATGAGTGTATAAAGGTTTACAGGATACCAAGTGCGGAAAGAAAAGTCAATACAAAATCAAGACAATAAGAAGGAATATCGGGTCCTGCGGACTCTGCAGCTACCTCGAATATCCACAAACGTCGCCTCGCACAGCTACTGGATCACTGCTGAGAGGTACCTGGATCTGCACACAAGGTGCAGGGAGTAAAATGAGTACTGCCAGACTCAGTGGTAATAAACAAGGGTAAGACAGCGCACATAAGAAATCCGCAATAAAGCACTATGTAAAACTATAATCAGCTACCATGTCATAGAATCAATCTTCACTGTACCTGTACCAACAAATACCAATAAATAGCATAACAGCTAGTAGATGTAGCTAAATGCAGTGCAATGCATGATATGACCGCTACGGCGCGTAGCCCGACTCCAATTTTGGGTACCCGTGCTCACTGTGGGGGTTCAGACTCCGGAGGGGCTCCTACAGCCCAAGCACATCTCAAAGAGATATTCCTGCGGCGTGCAGTCTGATCCAACATATATCTCGCTGCGGCGTGTAGCCCGATCCACTACTAGTCAGCTAATATGCAGATACAGCCTCGCAGGCTCAAAAGTAGTTTTTGAAAACTCTTTTTATCATTTTTCAGTTGGAAAACAGTAATATCAAGTTCCAGAGATTGGAATTAGCATAATAACAGAAATAGCTGCGGACTAGTAGTAAACTAGCATGTCTATATGATAAGACAATGATAACGATCCTCGCGGGATCCAATAACCGGCTCACAGCCCACAATATACTCAACCGTCCAAGAAGGAGGTTCAACGACTCGAGAATAGCCAATAATACAATATCAACAGGTCGGACTAATATATAGTCTCCAGTTCATGATCGACCCCGCACTCTCGAGAGTGTGCGTGTCTCGCCGCTATACAACGTCACAAAGTGGTATACCGGGGTTTCGAACCCGCCGGTCATCACCCACATCTATTACTCACCTCAATACGGCGCGACGACTACTCCGCAATGCCCTTGCCACGAGAATCAAGCTCCGCACGCGTAGAATCTGATCAAATACAATAGAAATACAACAAATTAGGCCAATGGGACGACACCCAATCAATACAACTCAATTTACATCAAAATTCCCAAAGTTGTCAAAACCCGACTTTCGGTACGCTTGTCGAAAAATTACAAAAGTCACATATTCGGAACCCTCATCTCGATACGAGTCTAAGCATATCAATTTTACCAAATTCGGACTCCATTTGCCCATTCAAAACCTTGATTTTCTAAAGTTCAAGCCTAGGGCTAAATCCTCCATAAATTACCCCAAATTCCTCCATTTTCATGATATATTTGCATAATATTACCAATACTAATCATAGTTTAAGTCCATAGTTGATTACCCGATGATTTCCCTTGAATTTCTCTTCAAAATCGCCCAAATCGCCTCTAAAGCCGAGACCCAAATGTGTGAAATGTTCTGAAATTTTTCTAACTTCTGATACACTTACTTACAGCGATTTTCGCTTCTAATACAATTAATTCACTGCGATTTTCGCTTCTGCGGACCATTTTCCGCCCCTGCGGAACCGCTTCTGCGACCTTTTGGTCGCTTCTGCGAACCCAGGCCCTTTTGGCCATTTCCGCTCCTGCGATACACGGACCGCTCCTGCGGGTCCGCTTCTGCGGAAATTCTTCCGCCCCTGCGGTCCTTTCCGCCTATGCGAGCAAGAGTCCGCTTTCGCGGACTCGCCTATGCGATCGACCTTCCGCTTCTGCGGATTTCCCCATCACGCCTCAAGACCGCTTCTGCGATCACTGGCTCGCACCAGCGATGCCGCTTCAGCGGAATGATTTCCGCTTCTGCGTAACCAAGCGCTCTTGCACCCCTCGTCCGCTTCTGCGGACTCGCTCCTGCGTCCAAAATTCCGCAGGAGCGGAAACAACAGAAACAGAATCCCAACCTGCAATTTCTATTTTTCCACAATTTCTCCCGTTTAGCCACCCGAAAACACCCCGAGGCCCCCGGGACCCCATCCAAACACACCAACACATCCTAACACCTTATTCAAACTTGCTCAAATCCTCAAAACACGTCTAACAACATCAAAACCCATAATTCGCATCGAATTCAAGCCTAAATTCCTTAAAACATTCCGAATTACACATTCAATCAAAAACCCGACCAAACGACGTACGAATGACCTGAGATTTTGCAGGCACATCCAAAATCACCTAACGGAGCTATTGCAACTGTCGGAATTCCATTCCAACCCCGGATCAAAATCTCACCTACCGTTCGGATTTCGCCAAAATTCAACCTTAGCCAATTCAAGCCTATTTCTACACCGGGCCTCCAAATTCAATTCCGATCGTTCCCCTAAGTCACAAATCACCTCCCGGAACTAACCGAATCATCGGAATCCGATTCCGAGCTCTCTAACCAAATAGTCAACTCCGGGTTGACTTTCCTTATTCAAGTCTCCTTCAAAAAGGCTATATGCCTCATTTTCAATCCAATTCACTCCTAATTCACCCGATAGACTCTAACACCGATATAAAATCATAAAACATGCATTTACAACATAACAGGGTGGTAATTCCCATGACGACGGGCCGGGTCGTGACCTCAATTTTCTCACCTGACGACCCATAATAGCAATAGGCTCCACATCATAGGATAGATCACCATCAAGCTCTGAATGGTGCTGAAATCTAATACATGAGATGGATCTCCAATGTACTTCCGGAGCATAGACACATGGAATACCGGATGAACGCTCTGGATAAGCCGGGCGGCAAGGCCAACTCATATGCCACCTCTCCAACTCTCCTAAGTATCTCAAAAGGACCAATGAACCCGGGACTCAACTTTCCTTTCTTCCCAAACCTCACGACACCCTTCATAGGTGAGATCTTCAACAATACTCGTCACCAACCATGAAAGACAACTCTCGAACTCTACGGTCCGCATAACTCTTCTCGCGAGACTGTGCCTGTACGAAGCCTCTCCCGGATCAACTTTGCTCTATCTAGAGCATCCTGGACTAACTCGGTCCCTATCAATCTAACCTCACCAGAGCTCAAACCATCCCACGGGGGATCTACACCGCCTGCCATACAATGCCTCATACGGGGCCATCCGAATACTCGACCGATAACTATTGTTGTAGGCAAACTCAGCAAGTGGTAGGAACTCATCCCACGAACCACCAAAATCAATCACACAGGCTCGCAACATATCCTCCAAGATCCGAATAGTGCGCTCAGACTGTCCGTCTGTCCGGGGGTGAAATGTTGTACTCAACTCAACCCGCGTACCCATCTCTCGCCGAAATGCTCTCCAAAACCGAGAAGTGAACCGAGTACCCCTGTCGGATATGATAGACACCGGGACTCCATGCAACCGAACAATCTCTCGAATAAAGAACGCTGCCAACCGCTCCGATGAGTAGGTAGTACTAACCGGAATGAAGTGAGCCGACTTGGTTAGCCTATCCACAATCACCCATACGTAATCAAACTTCCTCGCCGTCCGAGGGAGTCCGAGGAACAAAGTCCATAGTGATCCTCTCCCATTTCCACTCGGGAATAACAATGCGCCGAAATACACCACCGGGCCTCCGATGCTCGTACTTAACCTGCTGACAGTTGAGGCACCGTGCTACATGTCCGACAATGTCCATTTTCATCTTTCTCCACCAATAGTGTTGTTTCAAATCTTGATACATCTTCGCGGCTCCCGGATGGATAGAATACCGCGAGCTATGGGCCTCCTCCAGAATCAACTCACGAAGGCCATCAACATTGGGCACACATATCCGGCCCCGCATCCTCAATACACCGTCACTATCAATGGTGACATCCCTAGCATCATCATGCTGAACTCTGTCCCTAAGGACAGCCAAATGTGGATCATCATACTGGCGCTCACGAATACGATCATATAGAGATGACCGAGATACAACACGAGCCAATACCCTGCTGGGCTCCGAAATATCTAACCTCACTAGCCGATTGGCTAGCACCTGAACATCATAAGCAAATGGCCTCTCCTCAGCTGGAATATATGCCAAGCTCCCCATACTGACCGCCTTCCGGCTCAAAGCATCGGCCACCACATTGGCCTTACCCGGATGATATAATATAGTAATGTCATAATCCTTCAGCAACTCTAGCCATCTCCGCTGTCTCAAATTAAGGTCTTTCTGTTTGAACAAGTGCCGGAGACTACGATGGTCGGTATACACCTCACAAGACACACCGTACAAATAGTGCCTCCAAATCTTCAATGCATGAACAATGGCGGCTAGCTCCAAATCATGAACGGGATAGTTCTTCTCATGTGGCTTCAACTCTGCCGAGAAGCATAAGCAATCACCTTACCTTCCCGCATCAACACACAACCTATCCCCACTCTCGAGGCATCACAATAAGCGGTATATGAACCCGAAGCTGATGGCAATACTAACACTGGAGCCGTGGTCAAGGCTGTCTTGCGGCTTCTGAAAGCTCTCCTCGCACTCATCCGACCACACGAATGGTGCACCCTTCTGGGTCAATTTAGTCAATGAAGAAGCAATGGATGAAAATCCCTGAACAAACCGGCGATAATATCCCGCCAAACCAAGAAAACTCCTGATCTCTGTAGCTGAGGTCGGTCTAGGCCAACTCTGCACCGCCTCTATCTTTTTCTGATCAACCTGAATACCATCACGAGACACCACATGTCCCATAAATGCTACGGACTCGAGCCAAAACTCGCACTTGGAGAATTTAGCATATAGCTTCTCCTCCCTCAATCTCTGCAACACAATACTCAAATGCTGAGCATGCTCCTCCTGACTACGGGAGTAGACTAGAATGTCATCAATGAACACAATCACAAATGAATCCAAATAAGGCCCGAACATACTGTTCATCAGATGCATAAATGCTGCTGGGGCGTTGGTCAGCCCAAACGACATCACAAGGAACTCATAATGACCATATCGGGTCCGGAATGCAGTCTTCATAATGTCAGACTCTCTAATCTTCAGCTGATGATAGCCTGAACGAAGATCGATCTTAGAAAACGCCCTCGCACCCTGTAACTGATCAAACAAATCATCTATGCGCGGTAGAGGTACTTGTTCTTCACTGTCACTTTGTTCAATTGCCTATAATCAATACACATTCGCATGGAACCATCTTTCTTTTTAACAAATAATACCGGCGCACCCCACGGAGACACACTAGGACGGATGAAACCCTTATCCAGAAGTTCTTGAAGCTGCTCTTTCAGTTCTTTCAACTCAGCTGGTGCTATCCGATAAGGAGGAACAGATATGGGCTGAGTGCCCGGCACCAAGTCAATGCCAAAATCAATATCCCCGTCCGGCGGCATGCCCGGCAGGTCTGAGGGGAATACATCTGGAAAGTCCCTCACAACAGGTACAGAATCAATGCTAGGAGACTCAGGCTCCCACATCTCTCACAAAAGCTAAGTACGATAAACACCCTTTTTCAACCATCTTCCGAGCTTTTAGGAACGAAATAACACGGCTAGGGACGAAATCGGTCGAACCCCGCCACTCAATCTGAGAAATACCAGGAATGGCCAACGTAACTGTCTTAGCATGACAGTCCAATATAGCATGGTACGGAGACAACCAGTCCATACCCAATATAACATCAAAGTCCACCATACCCAACAATAACAACTCTGCCTGGGTCTCCAGACCCCCAATAGATATAACACAGGATCTATAGACATGATCCACAACAATCGTATCACCCACGGGGGTGGATACATGAACAGGTAAATCAAGACTACCACGAGTCGCACCCAAATAATGTGCAAAATAAGAGGACACGTAAGAATATGTGGACCTTGGATCAAATAGAACAGAGGCATCTTTGTGACAGACAGAAATGATACCTGTAATCACAGCATCGGAGGCAACTGCATCACGCCTGTCAGGAAGTGCATAGAACCGTGCCTCGCCTCCACCAGATCTCTCCTCGCCTCTGGGGTGACCACGAGAAGACTGACCTCCACCTCTACTAGCCTGAGATGGTGCTGAAGAGGAGGGCTGATCCCTCTGCTGAGTCCTGTCCCTATGGAGTCGAGGGCACTGTCTCCTCATGTGACCAAACTCACCACACTCATAACATGCACCCGGTGCCGGAGAAGGGTACTGAAGGGAACCCCTCGCCGCAGAAGAACCCTGGGCTGAAGAAGTAGGTGCTGCACTCTGGGCTGGGAGGGCACTAAGTGATGACTGACCCTGCTGAAACCCCTGTCAACCACGACTGCCCTCTAGATGGAGCACCACTGAAACTGCCAGAACCACGAGGCCTCTTGGCCTCCCGCTCCTCTCTCTCTCGGCGACGATCCGCCTCAATGGAGCGTGCCATATCGGCTACCTGCTCAAACGATGATGACAGAACTCGCTCGCTGGTCATAAGAATACGGATAGAGTAGTTGAGGCCATCAATGAACCTCCTGATCCTCTCCCTATCAGTGGGGATCATCCATGTGGCATGCCTAGCCAACCGAGTGAATCTAAGCTCATACTGGGTCACAGACATGTCGCCCTGAATCAACCACTCGAACCGGCGACGTAGCTCCTCGCGACGAGACCGAGGTACATATTTCTCTAGAAAGAGAGTAGAGAACTGCTGCCATGTGAGAGGTGCTGCTCTTGCAGGCCTACGCCTCTCAAACTCCTCCCACCAATCAAATGCGGGACCGGTGAACTGAAATGTAGTAAATGAAACTCCGCTGGACTCAAGAATACCAGCCGTACGCAGCATCTTCTGACACTTATCCAAGAAACCCCGGGCATCCTCGCCCTCAACGCCACTGAAATGGGGTGGCTGAAGTCTACCAAATCTCTCAAGACGACGCTGCTCGTCATCGGGCATAACCTGAACCATATGCTCTGGAGCTGGAGCTGGTGCAGCTGGAGGAATAACCGGTGCAACTACCTGAGCGGGGACCGCCTCTGGCGTCTGAAGTCCCTGAACAACCGGGTCAGGTGTGCGAGCTGCAGGGGTCTGCTGACCACCCCCTGACTGAGATGTCGCTACAGTAGCGGTAGCTGAAACTACCTGAGCCAAACCGGAACACACTGATAATATCTGAGCAAGAGTCTCCTGAAGACCGGGAATAGCAATAGATATAGTCCGGCCCCGAACTGGGGCCGCCGGAGCATCAACCACTGGGGCTGCTCTTGAACCGGTACAACGGGCGGGTCAACCGGCACTGCCTCGGCCGCCCTACCTCTACCTCTAGCACGACCGTGCCCACGGCCTCTAACGGTGGCAATGGAGGTCGTCCACCTCGTCCCGATGCTCGCGTTCTCGCCATCCGCGAGAGAATAGAATATAGAAGTTCAGTTCTCAGAACAACAAGATCGCACGACATAGTTCAAGAAAAGTGAAGTTTTCCTAAAGGTTCGCAGCCTCCCGAGGATAAGTACAGGCGTCCCCGTACCGATCACAAGACTCTACTAACCGGCTCAAGACTCATGAGGCCTAGTAAACCTAAGCTCTGATACCAACTTGTCACGACCCCAAATCTGGTCGTGATGGCGCCCAGCACATTGCTAAGCCAGCCTGACCAATCGATAACAATAACGGAGCTAGAAGCTATCTTTAGCCCATATAAGCATATTAAATCACGAAGCAATAGCGATACCAATAACGAAAACGGGAAACCAAGTCCCATAATACATCAACTCCCATAGACCAAGGGTCAAGAGTCATGAGCCTCTACTGAACATGAGTGTATAAAGGTTTACAGGATACCAAGTGCGGAAAGAAAAGTCAATACAAAATCAAGACAATAAGAAGGAATATCGGGTCCTGCGGACTCTGCAGCTACCTCGAATATCCACAAACGTCGCCTCGCACAGCTACTGGATCACTGCTGAGAGGTACCTGGATCTGCACACAAGGTGCAGGGAGTAAAATGAGTACTGCCAGACTCAGTGGTAATAAACAAGGGTAAGACAGCACAGATAAGAAATCCGCAATAAAGCACTATGTAAAACTATAATCAGCTACCCTGTCATAGAATCAATATTCACTGTACCTGTACCAACAAATACCAATAAATAGCATAACAGCTAGCAGATGTAGCTAAATGCAATGCAATGCATGATATGACCGCTACGGCGCGTAGCCCGACTCCGATTTTGGGTACCCGTGCTCACTGTGGGGGTTCAGACTCCGGAGGGGCTCCTACAGCCCAAGCACATCTCATAGAGATATTCCTGCGGCGTGCAGTCCGATCCAACATATATCTCGCTGCGGCGTGCAGCCCGATCCACTACTAGTCGGCTAATATGCAGATACAGCCTCGCAAGGCTCAAAAGTAGTTTTTGAAAACTCTTTTATCATTTTTCAGTTGGAAAACAGTAATATCAAGTTCCGGAGATTGGAATTAGCATAATAACAGAAATAGCTGCGGACTAGTAGTAAACTAGCATGTCTATATGATAAGACAATGATAACGATCCTCGCGGGATCCAATAACCGGCTCACAGCCCACAATATACTCAACCGTCCAAGAAGGAGGTTCAACGGCTCGAGAATAGCCAATAATACAGTATCAACAGGTCGGACTAATATATAGTCTCCAGTTCATGATCGACCCCGCACTCTCAAGAGTGTGCGTGTCTCGCCGCTATACAGCGTCACAAAGTGGTATACCGGGGTTTCGAACCCGCCGGTCATCACCCACATCTATTACTCACCTCAATACGGCACGATGACTACTCCGCAATGCCCTTGCCACGAGAATCAAGCTCCGCACGCATAGAATCCGATCAAATACAGTAGAAATACAACAAATTAGGCCAATGGGATGACACCCAATCAATACAACTCAATTTACATCAAAATTCCCAAAGTTGTCAAAACCCGACTTTCGGTACGCTTGTCGAAAAATTACAAAAGTCACATATTCGGAACCCTCATCTCGATACGAGTCTAAGCATATCAATTTTACCAAATTCGGACTCCATTTGCCCATTCAAAACCTTGATTTTCTAAAGTTCAAGCCTAGGGCTAAATCCTCCATAAATTACCCCAAATTCCTCCATTTTCATGATATATTTGCATAATATTACCAATACTAATCATAGTTTAAGTCCATAGTTGATTACCTGATGATTTCCCTTGAATTTCTCTTCAAAATCGCCCAAATCGCCTCTAAAGCCGAGACCCAAATGTGTGAAATATTCTGAAATTTTTCTAACTTCTGATACACTTAACTTACAGCGATTTTCGCTTCTGCGGATAAAATTCCGCCCCTGCGGAACCGCTTCTGCGACCTTTTGGTCGCTTCTGCGAACCCAGGCCCTTTTGGCCATTTCTGCACCAGCGATCAAGGGACCGCTCCTGCGCATCCGCTTCTGCGAAAACTAGTCTGCTTCTGCGGAATGATCCGCTCACGCGACCAAGAGTCCGCTCCGGCGGACTCGCCTCCGCGATCAATCACCCACTTCGCGGACCTCCTCATCGCGCCTCAGGACGCCTCTGCGATCGCCCACTCGCTCCGGCCGAAGCCGCTCCTCGCGGACCAGGCTCCGCTCCGGCGGTCTAGCCCACTTCGTGCCTTCTTGTCCGCTCCTGCGGACTCGCTCCTCGCGCCCCCATTTCCGCGGGAGCGAAAACCACAGACCAGAACACAAGTCCGCAATTTTCCACATTTTTCTCCCGTTTAACCATCCGAAAACACCCCGAGGCCCCCGGGACCTCATCCAAACACACCAACACATCTTAATACCTTATTCGAACTTGCTCAAATCCTCAAAACACGTCTAATAACACCGGAACCCATAATTCACATCGAATTCAAGCCTAAATTCCTTAAAACATTCCGAATTACACAATCAATCAAAAACCCGACCAAACGACGTCCGAATGACCTGAAATTTTGCAGGCACATCCAAAATCACCTAACGGAGCTACTGCAACTGTCGGAATTCCATTCCGACCCCCGGATCAAAATCTCACCTACCGTTCGGATTTCGCCAAAATTCAACCTTAGCCAATTCAAGCCTATTTCTACACCGGGCCTCCAAATTCAATTCCGATCGCTCCCCTAAGTCACAAATCACCTTCCGGAATGTCACGACCCAAATCCGGTCGTGATGGCGCCCAACAATCAAGCTAGGCCAGCCAGACCAACAATTTAATTATCACAAAATACTCGTCCCCAAATGGACAACCCAAGAAGAATATATGAGTTTAAGAACTCCAATAATAATAATGCTGAACAAAATACTGACACTCCCAAAGATCCGGAGTCACAAGTCTAGAGCCTCTAACAAACCCAACAGGAATAGAGAGTACGATATAGAAGTACTCAAGTCTGAATACAAAATACAAAATAACAACTGGAAATGAGAGGAGAAGCTAGGTTCTTGCGAACGTAGGCAGCTACCTCAGCAACCCGATATGACACTGCAACCGCTTGAATTTCCCGTCTACCGCTCCTGAGTACCTGAGTCTGCACACAAAAGGTGCAGGGAGTAGGGGTGAGTACTAAGTACTCAGTGAGTAACAAATATATATATGTAGCTGACAGTAAGAAATCCACAAAATACCACAATATGAAGCTACACTACAGTCCGAATCTCCTACGAACTAGCAACAACAATACAATACCGCTACCACAGAGTAATTCAACAAATATAGATGCAATGCAATGCACATAACCGCTACGGTGTGTAGCCCGATCCGATTTAACATCGACGGCGCTCACTGGGGGTGTGTACAGACTCCGGAGGGGCTCCTACAGCCCAAGCGCAATACTGCTGCGGCGTGCAGCCCGATCCACATATCAACCACTGCGGCGTGCAGCCCGATCCCATGCTCAGTCCACAATAAGCAAATAAGTCACAAAACAGTTCATTTTCCTTAATTCCAGTTCTCAATTCATAATTTATGAAAAATACTTTAACTTTATTAAATTTGTAAAAGTTGGTGACTTAGCATTTCAAAAGTGTGATTTCAATTTCCAGGACTGAGATCAGTGATTTAAGCAATTATAGCTATCACATAAATATTGTCCTCTAAGGACACTACAGGTCGGCACAAGGCCCCAAACAAGGCTTACAGCCCACAAGTATATCAAATACAGTGTATTTCCAACACTAACAACATATTATTCGCTTCCGGGATGGACCAAGTCTCAATCCCCAATCACAATCAATCTCGCACCTGCCACGGTGTGCGAGCCACGCCCTACTAGCGTCACAATGTGCTAAGCCGGGGTTTCGAACCCTCAGGCTACCATATACATAAACTACTCACCTCTAGCCGGTCGTAGACTCGTCCGCGATGCCTTTTCCTTTGAATTTCGTTGCCTCGTGTGTAGAATCTAGTCAAATAACAATAATTATGTCAAATACGGGTCAAAGAATCATAACCCACTTCAATTTATATAAAATTCGCATAATTACACTAAGTTGGTAAAACCCGACCCCGGGCCCCACTGCTCGAAAAATTCCGAAATTAGCACCAACGCGATCCTTATCTCGCCACGAGTCCGTGCATATAAAATTTATCGAAATTGGAGTTCAAATGGCCTTCCAAATCCAAAAATCCCGTTTTCAATACTTAGGCCACATTTCTTCAAGATTTCAACCCAATTTCATGAAGATTGATGTTAATACTACCATAAAATGATGTTTTTGAGTCGAGAATCTTACCTCCGACGAATACCCGATGACTTCTCAGTGATTTCCTCGAGTTTTCTTCTCTCTAGGGCTCAAAATTATGTTTTGGGGGTGTAAACCCGTAACCCTTCTGCTTCTGGATTTTATTCACTGCCAGAGACTTTTGTTCTTCGCGTTCGCGTGAGCTCCCACGCGTTCGCGAAGAACAGCTCCTCCTTACTCTTCGCGATCGCGACGCTTACCACGCGTTCGCGATGCTCAATTCCAGTCACCCTTCGCGAACGCGACGCCTCCCACGCGTTCGCGATGTTCAAACTCCCAGCCGCCCAGATTTCTTCTACGCGTTCGCGATACACCTCCCGCGAACGCGAAGCACAACACCCACGACCCTACGCGAACGCGACCCAAGCAACGCATTCGCGATGCTCAACAATCCTGGCCTACGCGAACGCGTCTCCCCCTCCCGCGAACGCGATGCACAAAAAAAGGCTTGGCCTTCGCGAACGCGACACTTGTCACGCGAACGCGAAGGCTTAAGGGCCTGGGCAGAACCTGCAGTTTTTCTGCAAATTTTTGCCAAGTCCAAATGCCCGGTTGATGGTACGAAATCATCCCGAGGCCACCGGGACCCCAACGAAAACCACCAACGTACCCCAAAACATGATACGAACTTGTTCCAATCATAAAAACACCATACTAAACATCAAAATCACCAATTATCCACGGATTCAAGCCTAAGTTTCTTCAAAACTTTCAAAACTAACATTCAATCCAAAAACCGATGAAACGATGTCCGAATGACCTGAAAATTTGCAGACACATCCAAAATCACATAACGAAGCTACAGAAATTGTCGGAATTCCATTCCGACCCCCAGATCAAAATATCACCTACCATCAGGTTTTCGCCAAAATTCAACCTTCGCCAATTCAAGCCTACAACTACACCGGACCTCCGAATTCAATTCCGATTGTTCTCCTAAGTCATAGATGATCCCCCGGAACTAGTCGAATCATTAGAATCCGGTTCCGAGCACTCTAACTCAATAGTCAACTGTTGGTTGACCTCTCATATTCAAGCTTTCTTTAAACATGCTATTTGTTTCATTTTCAATCCAAATCACTCCTAACTCACCCGATATACTCTAATACTGTTTTAAAAGCATAATATATGTAAATGCAAGGTAACGGGGTGGTAATTCCCGTAACGACGGGCCGGGTCGTTACATTCTCCCCAACTTAAACAAACGCTCGTCCGCGAGCGGGTTAAGAAACATACCTGGAGTATCAAACAAGTGTGGATATCTACTTCGCATCTCCTGCTCGGTCTCCCAAGTTGCTTCCTCCACGGGACGACCTCTCCACCGCACTTTCACTGAAGCTATATCCTTGGATCTCAGCTTACGAACCTGTCGACCCAAAATGGCTACCGGTTCCACATCATAAGTCAAATCCTCATCTAGCTGAATCGTGCTGAAGTCCAACACATGAGACGGGTCTCCGACATACTTCCGGAGCATAGATACATGGAACACCGGGTGAACTCCCGACAAACTGGGTGGCAAAGCAAGCATATAAGCCACGTCCCCAACTTTCCTAAGCACCTCAAAAGGTCCAATAAACCTTGGGCTCAACTTTCCTCTCTTTCCAAACCTCATAACACCCTTCATAGGCGAAACCTTCAGCAACACCTTCTCACCCACTGAATAAGACACATCTCGGACCTTTCGGTCCGCATAACTCTTCTGACGCGACTGAGCTGTGCGAAGTCTCTCCTGAATCACCTTCACCTTGTCTAAGGCATCTTGGACTAACTCTGTCCCCAACAACCTAGCCTCGCCGGGCTCGAACCAACCAACTGGGGACCTACACCGCCTCCCATATAAAGCTTCATACGGTGCCATCTGAATGCTGGACTGATAGCTATTATTATAAGCAAACTCCACCAAAGGCAAATAATCAGCCCACGAACCACCAAAATCAATGACACAAGCACGCAACATGTCCTCTAATATCTGAATAGTACGCTCAGATTGCCCATCCGTCTTTGGATGAAATGCTGTGCTCAGCTCTACCCGTGAACCCAATTCTCGCTGAAATGTCCTCCAGAACTGAGAAGTGAACTGGGTACCTCTGTCTGATATAATGGAAATGGGAACCCCATGCAATCTCACGATCTCACGGATGAATAACTCTGCCAACCGCTCTGAGGTATAGGTAGTACACACTGGGATGAAGTGAGCTGACTTGGTCAGCCTATCCATAATTACCCTAACTGAGTCAGACTTCCTCGCTGTCCGAGGGAGTCCACTAACAAAGTCCATAGTAATCCTTTCCCACTTACACTCGGGAATATCAATACGCTGGAACACACCACCGGGCCTCTAATGCTCATACTTGACCTACTGACAGTTTAGGCACCGTGCTACATGGCTCACAATATCTTTCTTCATCTTTCTCCACCAGTAATGCTGCTTCAAATCCTGGTACATCTTCGGTGCTCCTGGATGAATAGAATATCGCGAGCTATGGGTTTCCTCCAATATCAATTCACGAAGGCCGTCAATATTAGGCACGCATATCCGGCCCTGCATCCGTAATACACCATCACTATCAATAGTGACATCTCTAGCATCATCATGCTGAACTCTGTCCTTAAGGACAAGTAAGTGTGGATCATCATACCGGCGCTCTCGAATATGATCATATAAAGAAGAACGAGCTACTACACAAGCCATCACCCGACTAGGCTCAGAAATATCCAGCCTTACCATCTGATTAGCTAACGCCTGAACATCAACTGCATGGGGTCTCTCCCCAACTGGAATATACGCCAAGCTACCCATACTAATAGCCTTCCGGCTCAATGCATCGGCCACTACATTGGCTTTCCCAGGATGGTACAAAATAGTAATATCATAGTCTTTAAACAATTCAAGCCATCTCCGCTGCCTCAAATTTAGATTTTTCTGCTTAAACAAATGCTGAAGGCTGCGGTGGTCCGTATATACATCACAAGATACACCATATAAGTAATGCCTCCAAATCTTCAAGGCATGAACAATAGCAGCTAACTCCAAATCATGAACAGGGTAGTTCTTCTCGTGGGGCTTTAGCTGACGAGAAGCATATGCAATAACTCTACCCTCCTGCATCAACACACAACCGAGTCCAACTCTAGAAGCATCACAATACACCGTATATGACCCTGAAGCTGATGGTAACACAAGTACTGGAGCGGTGGTCAAAGCCTCCTTGAGCTTCTGAAAGCTCTCCTCACATTCATCAGACCACACAAATGGGGCATTCTTCTGTGTCAGCTTAGTCAACGGTGAAGCAATAGATGAGAAATCCTGAACAAACCGGCGATAATAGCCTGCCAAGCCGAGAAAACTCCGAATCTCTATAGCTGAGGAAGGTCTGGGCCAATTCTGCACTGCCTCAACCTTCTGAGGATCAACCCGAATACCATCACTGGACACTATATGTCCCAGAAAACCCACAGTATCAAGCCATAACTCACACTTAGTGAATTTTGCATAAAGCTTCTCTTCTCTCAACCTCTGCAATGCCACTCTCAAATGCTGTGCATGCTCCTCCTGGCTGCGTGAATATACCAGAATATCATTAATAAACACAATCACAAAAGAATCAAGGTACGGCCGAAATACACTATTCATCAAGTGCATGAATGCTGCTGGGGCATTAGTCAGCCCGAAAGACATCACTAGGAACTCGTAGTGCCCATATCGCGTCCCGAACGCTGTCTTCATAATATCCGAGTCCCTGGTCTTCAACTGATGGTAGCCCGATCAAAGATCAATCTTAGAAAATACACTAGCTCCCTGGAGCTGATCAAATAGGTCCTCAATACGAGGCAATGGGTGTTTATTCTTCACTGTTACCTTGTTCAGCTGCCTGTAATCAATGCACATTCTCATTGTGCCATCTTTCTTCTTTACGAACAACACCGGTGCACCCCAAGGTGACACACTTGGACGAATGAAACCCTTATCTAAGAGTTCCTGAAGCTGTTCCTTCAATTCTTTTAACTCTGCTGGTGCCATGCGATAGGGAGGAATAGAAATGGGCTGAGTGCCAGCACCAAGTCAATACCAAAGTCGATATCTCTGTCAGGCGGCATGCCCGGTAGGTCTGCTGGAAATACATCCGGAAACTCCCTTACAATGGGGACCGAATCAAGACCGGGTGTCTCGGCCTCAACATTTCTAATGAAGGCCAAATAAGATAAACAACCCTTGCCAATCATTCGTTGAGCCTTTATATAAGAAATCACCATGTCGGACACATAATCAGTCAAGCCACGCCACTCGATCCTCGGATTACCTGGAATAGCTAGTGTGACTGTCTTGGCATGACAGTCCATAATCGCATGGTAAGGAGATAGCCAATCCATGCCTAGAATTACATCGAAATCTACCATGCCCAGTAGTAATAAATCAACTCGGGTCTCCGGACCCCCAATAGTAATAATACAGGATCGATATACCTGATCCACAACAACAGTATCCCCCACTGGGGTAGACACATGTACGGGAAAGGCAAGAATACCACGGGTCATACCCAAATGATGTGCAAAATAAGTAGAGACATAAGAATAGGTGGATCCGGGATCAAATAAGACAGAAGCATCCCTGTGGCAGACTGAGATAATACCTGAAATGACCGCATCTAAAGCACTAGCATCCTTCCTATCCGGAAGAGTATAGAAACGAGCCTGGCCTCCACCAGTACGATCCTCACCCCTAGGGCGACCTCTGGATACCTGGCCACCAGTCCTAGCCGACTGTGCTGGCGCTGAAGAAACAGGAGTAGAAGATGAAGGCTGATCCCTCTGCTGAGACCGCTTACGAAGCCACTGAGGACACTCTCTCCTGATATGGCCCAAATCACCGCACTCAAAACAACGGCCTGAAGATGGAAGAAGGGGCTGCTGAGGACCCCTCGCTACCGATGAATCCTGTGCTGAGGAAACAGGAGCAGAGCTCTGAGCCGGAAGAGCACTCAGTGCAGGCTGACTCTGCTGGCGGCTCTGCTGACCCTGATAACCCTGCTGGCCTTGACGACCACGATCAGATGAAACCCCACTAGACTCTGCACGTCCAGACTGATGAGATCTGAAAGAACGACCCCTGCTATGCTGAGGTTGGCCTCTAGACGGAGCACCACTGTAACTGCCAGCACCACGAGGCCTCTTAGCCTCTCTCTCCTCCCGCTCTCTGCGACGATCTGTCTCAATATGACGGGCAACATCAACCACCTCCTCGAAGGTAACTGCCAAAGCTCTCTCTCTGGTCATCACTATACGGATGGGATAAATAAGGCCATCAATAAATCTCCGGATCCTCTCTCTATCCATAGGAACCATCCACATGGCATGACGGGCCAGCTGTGTGAATCTCATCTCGTACTGAGTAACCGTCATCTCTCCCTGCTTCAACCACTCGAACTGACGTCGCAGCTCCTCTCTCTGAGACTGAGGCACGTATTTCTCCAAAAATACCGTGGAGAAGTGCTTCCAAGTGAGGGGCACTGCCCCAGCGGGCCTACGCCTCTCGAAATCCTCCCACCACTGAAATGCTGCACCTGTGAACTGAAAAGTGGTGAATGAAACAC
>JASVEL010005773.1:0-86001 GCA_032618575.1 Nicotiana noctiflora
AATGGCATTTTTGGGTATTAAACCCGCGACTGGTTCTGTTCTGAACTTAACTTCACTGCCAGCCTATTTTCTTCATCGCGTTCGCGACGCCTCTCACGCGAACGCGATGCCTTTTTCCTCTTCTTCATCACGAATGCGGCACTCTCTCACGCGTCCGCGAAGATCAACTCCGCAGCCTCCTGACTTTTACTCTACGCGAACGCGACGTGAAGTCATGCGTCCGCGATGCCTTACCTTTTCCTCGTACGCGAACGCGACCCACCCATCGCGAACGCGATGGCCAACTGGCCCCAACCTTCACGAACGCGGCATTGCCCTCGCGAACGCGATGCCTTACTGAACCTGGCCTTCGCGAACGCGGGACCTTCCTTCGCGAACGCGAAGGCTTATTTTATGCCCAGTGATCTGCAGATTACAGCAGACCATTTCATGCTTCCAAATGCCGGATGATGGTCCGGATTCACCCCGAGGCCCCCGGGACCCCAACGAAAACCACCAACATACACCAAAACACGATACGAACTTGTTCCAATTATAAAAACACCATCCTAAACATCAAAATCACCAATTACACACGGATTCAAGCCTAAATTTCTTAAAACATTTCGAATTACACATTCAATCAAAAACCCGACCAAACAACGTCCGAATGACCTGAAATTTTGCAGACACATCCAAAATCACCTAACGAAGCTACTACAACTGTCAGAATTCCATTCCGACCCCGGATCAAAATCTCGCCTACCGTTCGGATTTCGCCAAAATTCAACCTTAGCCAATTCAAGCCTATTTCTACACCGGGCATCCAAATTCAATTCCGATCGCTCCCCTAAGTCACAAATCACCTTCCGGAACTAACCGAATCATCAGAGTCCGATTCCGAGCCCTCTAACTAAATAGTCAACTCCGTGTTGATTTTCCTTTTTCAAGTCTCCTTCAAAAAGGCTATATGCCTCATTTTCAATCCAATTCACTCCTAACTCACCCGATAGACTCTAACACCGATATAAAATCATAAAACATGCATTTACAACATAACGGGGTGGTAATTCTCGTGACGACGAGTCGGGTCGTCACAGTGTATGTGCCAAGCGGCACCTATTACATTTTCTAAGTTATTCCGCTATTATTTCTTGTTGTTCGTGTCTCCCAAGTGGCCTCCTCCACGGGTCGACCTCTCCACTGAACCTTAACTGATGCAATCTCCTTAGACCTCAATTTTCTCACCTGACGTCCCAAAATAGCACTAGGCTCCACATCATAGGATAAATCACCATCAAGCTGAATGGTACTGAAGTCTAATACATGAGACGGATCTCCAATGTACTTCCGGAGCATAGACACATGGAATACTGGATGAACGCTGGATAAGTTGGGCGGCAAGGCCAACTCATATGCCACCCCTCCTACTCTCCTAAGTATCTCAAAAGGACCAATGTACCTGGGACTCAACTTTCCTTTCTTCCCAAACCTCATGACACCCTTCATAGGTGAGATCTTCAACAATACTCTGTCACTAACCATGAAAGACAACTCTCGAACTCTACGGTCCGCATAACTCTTCTGACGAGACTGTGCTGTACGAAGCCTCTCCTGGATCAACTTTGCTCTATCTAGAGCATTCTGGACTAACTCAGTCCCTATCAATCTAACCTCACCAGGCTCAAACCATCCCACGGGGGATCTACACCGCCTGCCATACAATGCCTCATACGGGGCCATCTGAATACTCGACTGATAACTGTTGTTGTAGGCAAACTCAGCAAGTGGTAGGAACTCATCCCACGAACCACCAAAATCAATCACACAAGCTCGCAACATATCCTCCAAGATCTAAATAGTGCGCTCAGACTGTCCGTCTGTCTGGGGGTGAAATGCTGTACTCAACTCAACCCGCGTACCCATCTCTCGCTGAAATGCTCTCCAAAACTGAGAAGTGAACTGAGTACCCCTGTCGGATATGATAGACACCGGGACTCCATGCAACCGAACAATCTCTCGAATAAAGATCGCCTGCCAACCGCTCCGATGAGTAGGTAGTACTAACTGGAATGAAGTGAGCTGACTTGGTCAGTCTATCCACAATCACCCATAAAGAATCAAACTTCCTCGCCGTCCGAGGGAGTCCAGTAACAAAGTCCATAGTGATCCTCTCCCATTTCCACTCAGGAATAACAATGCGCTGAAATACACCGCCGGGCCTCTGATGCTCGTACTTAACCTGCTGACAGTTGAGGCATCGTGCTACATGTCTGACAATGTCCATTTTCATCTTTCTCCACCAATAGTGCTGTTTCAAATCTTGATACATCTTAGCGGCTCCTGGATGGATAGAATACCGCGAGCTATGGGCCTCCTCCAGAATCAACTCACGAAGGCCATCAACATTGGGCACACATATCCGGCCCTGCATCCTCAATATGCCGTCACTATCAATGGTGACATCTCTAGCATCATCATGCTGAACTATGTCCCTAAGGACAGCCAAATGTGGATCATCATACTGACGCTCACGAATACGATCATATAGAGATGGCCGAGATACAACACAAGCCAATACCCGGCTGGGTTCCGAAATATCTAACCTCACTAGCCGATTGGCTAGCACCCGAACATCATAAGCAAATGGCCTCTCCTCGGCTGGAATATATGCCAAGCTCCCCATACTGACCGCCTTCCGGCTCAAAGCATCGGCCACCACATTGGCCTTCCCCGGATGATATAATATAGTAATGTCATAATCCTTCAGCAACTCTAGCCATCTCCGCTGTCTCAAATTAAGGTCTTTCTGTTTGAACAAGTGCCGGAGACTACGATGGTCGGTATACACCTCACAAGACACGCCGTACAAATAGTGCCTCCAAATCTTCAATGCATGAACAATGGCGGCTAGCTCCTAGTCATGAACAGGATAGTTCTTCTCATGCGGCTTCAACTGCCGAGAAGCATAAGCAATTACCTTACCTTCCTGTATCAACACACAACCTATCCCCACTCTCGAGGCATCACAATAAACGGTATATGAACCTGAAGCTGATGGCAATACTAACACTGGAGCTGTGGTCAAAGCTGTCTTGAGCTTCCGAAAGCTCTCCTCGCACTCATCCGACCACACGAATGGTGCACCCTTCTGGGTCAATTTAGTCAATGAAGAAGCAATGGATGAAAATCCCTGAACGAACCGGTGATAATATCCCGCCAAACCAAGAAAACTCCTGATCTCTGTAGCTGAGGTCGGTCTAGGCCAACTCTGCACCGCCTCTATCTTTTTCTGATCAACCTGAATACCATCACGAGACACCACATGTCCCATAAATGCTACGGACTCGAGCCAAAACTCGCACTTGGAGAATTTAGCATATAGCTTCTCCTCCCTCAATCTCTGCAACACAATACTCAAATGCTGAGCATGCTCCTCCCGACTACGGGAGTAGACTAGAATGTCATCAATGAACACAATCACAAATGAATCCAAATAAGGCCCGAACACACTGTTCATCAGATGCATAAATGCTGCTGGGGCGTTGGTCAGCCCAAAAGACATCACAAGAAACTCATAATGACCATATCCGGGTCCTGAATGCAGTCTTCATAATATCCGAGTCCCCGATCTTCAGCTGATGATAGCCCGAACGAAGATCGATCTTAGAAAACACCCTCGCACCCTGTAACTGATCAAACAAATCATCTATGCGCGGTAGAGGGTACTTGTTCTTCACTGTCACTTTGTTCAATTGTCGATAATCAATACACATTCGTATGGAACCATCTTTCTTTTTAACAAATAATACCGGCGCACCCCACGGAGACACACTAGGACGGATGAAACCCTTATCCAGAAGTTCTTGAAGCTGCTCTTTCAGTTCTTTCAACTCAGCTGGTGCCATCCGATAAGGAGGAATGGATATAGGCTGAGTGCCCGGCACCAAGTCAATGCCAAAATCAATATCCCTGTCCGGCGGCATGCCCGGCAGGTCTGAGGGGAATACATCTGGGAAATCCCTCACAACAGGTACAGAATCAATGCTAGGAGACTCAGCTCCCACATCTCTCACAAAAGCTAAGTACGTTAAACACCCTTTTTCAACCATCTTCTGGGCCTTTAGGAACGAAATAACACGGCTAGGGACGAAATCGGTCGAACCCCGCCACTCAATCTGAGAAATACCAGGAATGGCCAATGTAACTATCTTAGCATGACAGTCCAATATAGCATGATACGGAGACAACCAGTCCATACCCAATATAACATCAAAGTCCACCATCCCTAACAATAACAAATCTGCCTGGGTCTCCAGACCCCAATAGATATAACACAGGATCTATAGACATGATCCACAACGATCGTATCACCCACGGGGGTGGATACATGAACAGGTAAATCAAGACTACCATGGGTCGCACCCAAGTGATGTGCAAAATAAGAGGACACGTAAGAATATGTGGACCCCGGATCAAATAGAACAGAGGCATCTCTGTGACAGACAGAAATGATACCTGTAATCACTGCATCGGAGGCAACTGCATCACGCATGTCAGGAAGTGCATAGAAACATGCCTGGCCTCCACTAGATCTCTCCTCGCCCCGGGGCGACCACGAGAAGACTGACCTCCACCTCTATTAGACTGAGATGGTGCTGAAGAGGAGGGCTGATCCCTCTGCTGAGTCCTGCCCCTACGTAGTCGAGGGCAATGTCTCCTCATGTGGCCAAACTCACCACACTCATAACATGCACCTGGTGCCGGAGAAGTAGGTGTTGCACTCTGGGCTGGGAGGGCACCAAGCGATGACTGACCCTGCTGAAACCCCTGTCGACCACGACCATAAGAACCTCCGCTCTGCTCTGGGCGGCCTGAATGAGAAGGTCTAGATGAGCGACCTCGGCTCTGCTGGGAATGCCCTCTAGATGGAGCACCGCTGAATCTGCCAGAACCGCGAGGCCTCTTGGCCTCCCGCTCCTCTCTCTCTCGGCGACGATCCGCCTCAACGGAGCGTGCCATATCAGCTACCTGCTCAAACGATGATGACAGAACTCGCTCGCCGGTCATAAGAATACGGATAGAGTAGTTGAGGCCATCAATGAACCTCCTGATCCTCTCCCTATCAGTGGGGATCATCCATGTGGCATGCCTAGCCAACCGAGTGAATCTAAGCTCATACTGGGTCACAGACATGTCGCCCCTGAATCAACCACTCGAACTGGCGACGTAGCTCCTCGCGATGAGACTAAGGTACATATTTCTCTAGAAAGAGAGTAGAGAACTGCTGCCATGTGAGAGGTGCTGCTCTTGCAGCCTACGCCTCTCAAACTCCTCCCACCAATCAAATGCGGGACCAGTTGAACCGAAATGTAGTAAATGAAACTCCGCTGGACTCAAGAATACCAGCCGTACGCAACATCTTCTTGACACTTATCCAAGAAACCCTATGCATCCTTGCCCTCAACGCCACTGAAATGGGGTGGCCGAAGTCTACCAAATCTCTCAAGACGACGCCGCTCGTCATCGGGCATAACCTGAACCATATGCTCTGGAGCCGGAGCCGGTGCAGTCGGAGGAATAACCGGTGCAACCACCCGAGCGGGGACCGCCTCGGTGTCCGAAGTCCCCGAACAACCGGGTCGGCGTGCGAGCCGCAGGGGTCCGCCGACCACCCCCTGACTGAGATGTCGCTACGGTAGCGGTAGCTGAAACTACCTGAGCCAGACCGGAACACACTAATAATATTTGAGCAAGAGTCTCCCGAAGACCGAGAATAGCAATAGATATAGTCCGGCCCCGAACTGGGGCCGCTGGGGCATCAACCACCGGGGGCTGCTCCTGAACTGGTACAACAGGCGGGTCAGCTGGCACTGCCTCAGCCCGCCCTACCTCTAACTCTAGCACGACCGCGCCCACGACCTCTAACAGGTGGCAATGGAGGTCGTCCACCTCGTCCCTGATGCTCGCGTTCTCGCCATCTACGAGAGAATAGAATATAGAAGTTCAGTTCTCAGAACAACAAGATCGCACGACATAGTTCAAGAAAAGTGAAGTTTTCCTAAAGGTTCGCAGCCTCCCGAGGATAAGTACAGGCGTCCCCGTACCGATCCACAAGACTCTACTAACCGGCTCAAGACTCATGAGGCCTAGTAAACCTAGGCTCTAATACCAACTTGTCACGACCCCAAATCCGGCCGTGATGGCGCCCAACACACTGCTAAGCCAGCCTGACCAATCAATATCAACAACGGAGCTAGAAGCTCTCTTTAACCCATTTAAGCATTTCAAAATATATGAAACAATAGTAATATTTATACCAACAACGGGGAGACCAAGTCCCAAAATATACTAACTCCCATAGACCGAAGGGTCAAGAGTCATGAGCCTCTAAAGAACATAAGTGTAATAAAGTTTATAACAACTCAGTGCGGAAAGGAAAGACAACAAGATAAGAAATGACAGCTAGAAGGGGAGTCAGGTCCTGCGGACGCTGCAGCTACCTCGATTGTCCCGCACAATGCCTCCAAGTAGCTACCGAATCAAGTCTGCTGAGAGGTACCTGGATCTGCACACAAGGTGCAGGAGTAAAATGAGTACTGCCAGACTTAGTGGTAATAAACAAGGGTAAGACAGCGCAGATAAGAAATCCGCAATAAAGCACTATGTAAAGCTATAATCAGCTACCCTGTCATAGAATCAATCTTCACTGTACCTGTTCCAACAAATACCAATAAATAGCATAACAACTAGCAGATGTAGCTAAATGCAATGTAATGCATGATATGACCGCTACGGCGTGTAGCCCGACTCCAATTTTGGGTACCCGTGCTCACCGTGGGGGTTCAGACTCCGGAGGGGCTCCTACAGCCCAAGCACATCTCATAGAGATATTCCTGCGGCGTGCAGTCCGATCCAACATATATCTCGCTGCGGCGCGCAGCCCGATCCACTACTAGTCGGCTAATATGCAGATACAGCCTCGCAGGCTCAAAAGTAGTTTTTTTGAAAACTCTTTTATCATTTTTCAGTTGGAAAACAGTAATATCAAGTTCCAGAGATTGGAATTAGCATAATAACAAAAATACCTGCGGACTAGTAGTAAACTAGCATGACTATATGATAAGACAATGATAACGATCCTCGCGGGATCCAATAACTGGCTCACAGCCCACAATATACTCAACCGTCCAAGAAGGAGGTTCAACGGCTCGAGAATAGCCAATAATACAGTATCAACAGGTCGGACTAATATATAGTCTCCAGTTCATGATCGACCCCGCACTCTCAAGAGTGTGCGTGTCTCGCCGCTATACAGCATCACAAAGTGGTATACCGGGGTTTCGAACCCGCTGGTCATCACCCACATCTATTACTCACCTCAATACGGCGCGACGACTACTCCGCAATGCCCTTGCCACAAGAATCAAGCTCCGCACGCATAGAATCTGATCAAATACAGTAGAAATACAACGAATTAGGCCAATGGGACGACACCCAATCAATACAACTCAATTTACATCAAAATTGCCAAAGTTGTCAAAACCCGACTTTCGGTACGCTTGTCGAAAAATTACAAAAGTTACATATTCGGAATCCTCATCTCGATACGAGTCTAGGTATATAAAATTTACCAAAATCGGACTCCATTTGCCCACTCAAATCAGTGTTTTTCTTTAATTTAGGCCTAGGGCTCAAACCCACCTTTAATCTTCCATTTACATAAATTTAACCCATGATTTCATGTTAAAATGATGTAATTAAGCCACAAAACTTACCTCCAACGAATCCCCGATGAATTACCAGCAATTCCCGTGAGTTTCTCTCTCTAGAACTCAAAAATGGCATTTTTGGGTATTAAACCCGCGACTGGTTCTGTTCTGAACTTAACTTCACTGCCAGCCTATTTTCTTCATCGCGTTCGCGACGCCTCTCACGCGAACGCGATGCCTTTTTCCTCTTCTTCATCACGAATGCGGCACTCTCCCACGCGTCCGCGAAGATCAACTCCGCAGCCTCCTGACTTTTACTCTACGCGAACGCGACGTGAAGTCACGCGTCCGCGATGCCTTACCTTTTCCTCGTACGCGAACGCGACCCACCCATCGCGAACGCGATGGCCAACTGGCCCCAACCTTCGCGAACGCGGCATTGCCCTCGCGAACGCGATGCCTTACTGAACCTGGCCTTCGCGAACGCGGAACCTTCCTTCGCGAACGCGAAGGCTTATTTTATGCCCAGTGATCTGCAGATTACAGCAGACCATTTCATGCTTCCAAATGCCGGATGATGGTCCGGATTCACCCCGAGGCCCCCGGACCCCAACGAAAACCACCAACATACCCCAAAACACGATACGAACTTGTTCCAATCATAAAAACACCATCCTAAACATCAAAATCACCAATTACACACGGATTCAAGCCTAAATTTCTTAAAACATTCCGAATTACACATTCAATCAAAAACCCGACCAAACAACGTCCGAATGACCTGAAATTTTGCAGACACATCCAAAATCACCTAACGAAGCTACTGCAACTGTCAGAATTCCATTCCGACCCCCGGATCAAAATCTCGCCTACCATTTGGATTTCGCCAAAATTCAACCTTAGCCAATTCAAGCCTATTTCTACATCGGGCCTCCAAATTCAATTCTGATGCTCCCCTAAGTCACAAATCACCTTCCGGAACTAACCGAATCATCGGAGTCCGATTCCGAGCCCTCTAACTAAATAGTCAAACTCCGGGTTGACTTTCCTTATTCAAGTCTCCTTCAAAAAGGCTATATGCCTCATTTTCAATCCAATTCACTCCTAACTCACCCGATAGACTCTAACACCGATATAAAATCATAAAACATGCATTTACAACATAACGGGGTGGTAATTCTCGTGACGACGGGCTGGGTCGTCACAAAAACACATTATGAACTTGTTCGTGCGATCACATCGCCAATATCACCTCGTTTCATCAAATCAAGCCTCAAATGCATGATTTTCATACCTTTAGTTTTTCAAAACTTTCAAACTTGGGACTCAAGGTCCAAAACATCTCAAACGACATCCAAATGTCACCAAACTTTACAGAAATCACATATATAATATTTAAGACTTGTACCGGGCGTCGGAACCAAAATACGAGCCCGATACCAAGGTCAATTAATTTATTTCCTTTAATAATTACATCAAAAACAATTTCACATAAAAATTCATAACTTGGGCTCTAGGCCTCGGAATTCGACTCCGGACGCATGTCCAAGTCCCATATTTTTCTACGGACCTCTCGGGACCATCCAATCTCGGTCCGGATCCGTTTACTAAAAATGTTGACCGAAGACAACCATATCAATATTAATATAATTTTTATCCAAATTTCTCATAGAATTCATATTTTCTATCACAAAATCTTTCCGGCTACATGCTCGGATCGTGCACGTAAATCGAGGCAACATAGAATGAGGTTTTCAAGGCCTCAGAAGCTCGAAATGATTAATTAGATAAAATGGGAAATCAATAGAAAGGAATTATATGCAGTATATAAATGTTTATTGGCATTTGAACCATATATTGTATATAATAAGTTTATTATAAGAACGGATAATACACAAGTAAAATTGTGGCTAACCAGGAAGATACAAGATTCAGTTACAACAAAGGAAATACGGAGACTAGTGCTGAATATATTGAACTTTACATTTACAATTGAAGTAATCAGTACTAACAAAAATGTCATTGCAGATTACATATCAAGACAAAGCTACACAGACTGACGAAGAAACAACCGAAAAGCTATACAATATCATCACTGCCCTTTCTTTAAAAATGGACAATATGGAAATGAAACTAAACAAGATAAAATCTAATGAGGAGAAACTCAAAGCTACAAGTCAGCAGCATGACTATAAAAATGCGGAACTACGTCGATCGGAAGACGGTAAAATTCCAGAGCTAGAAGGAGACGTTGGGAAACTCCTAAAAACCCATAATGTTTGTTTAAATACAACTGCAGGAACAAGCAAGGGAAAAGAAGTTAGTAAACCAAAATACACACAAAACCTAAATAAATTATTCGAAAAACCATTTATTCCAAAATACCAAAAAGATCCATTATTTATACCTCCACAAACTATTTCATACGTAGATAGCCTAAGCCAAGACAAGAAAACCTACAACCATATAACCAGAACATACGTAGAAAATATCTATAAAATACAAATATTTTTAAACCTCAAACCAAGAGCTACAACAACCGAACCAAATACCGATTATATAACACAAAAATTACAAGGCTATAATAGACTTATCGCACTACCCAACACTAACCCCAAGCTAGTAGCAACCTGCTACAATTATGGATTATTGAACACCGTATATACTATGGATGGAACAGAATTGACAGCTATACTAGATCTATATAAAGCATTTATGAACTATAAAAGAGTTACTAAAGGCAAATTATTTTTTATCAAGTGTTATGCGGCACCAGCAGAGATATTATTTGATGAGATAAAACCACCAATTCAAGTGGTAAAGATAGGATTGACCAGGGAAATGATCATCCCAGAGATTATTGAACAGCAACCCGAGATACCAAAATTAGATATACCGGAATTTTATGCTAATAAAAGAACTATAGGAATAGCAACTATTGTACAAGAATTAGCTACAAACTATACCAATGGAAACCCGGTATGGAGCTATTATTCAAGAGATCAAGTCATGATATATTCACATTCCAGAGAAGTAAAACAACTAGACATGGAAGAAGTTAGACAGTGGGTCATAACATTGTTAAATCCAGAGAAGATGCCCCAAACAAGAGCTATCAAAAAGGAATTTATTTCAGAAAATTTATTAGCTAGATATTGTAAATTAGTAAGCCAAAAGTACTCAGACCATCTATGTACAAAGTGTAACGGGGAAGATAATTATATTCCAGAAGTGGAATTTGAATAAACTACGGAGACAATGTAATAAATCTATCATGAAGCTAAGAAGAAAAAGAGGAGAAGAAGACAAAAGCTAAGAAGAAAAAGAGGAAAAGAAGACAAAAGCTAAGAAGAAAAAGAGGAAAAGAAGACAAAAGCTAAGAAGAAAAAGAGAAAAAGAAGACAATGACATGTAACAACCAAGAAGAAAAACTACGGATGGAATTCAACAAAAAGATTAGGCAAAGAAAAATGAAGAAGAAGACAAAGCAAGATAGTGACATAAAGCTAGGAAAGCGACATCCACCGGACAAAATAAAGCACTGAGCAGGAAAAGCAACGGATGAGATAAAAAGAAAAAAGCTAGATAGGAATATAATGTAAATTATTAAAGCATTATTAGTCTTTCTTTTTATTATTTTATGTAAAGGAAACAGTAGAAAAAACGCATCAAGGAATAGTTAACGCGTTATAAGACTAATATAAATAGATTAGCAGATAGGAGAAGAGAGGCAAGACTTCTCTACGGGAAGCAAAAGCCTTCTTCATCTTTGTAAAAATTCTCTCAAATACTTATAATAAAAAGATATTAAGTTTTTCAAAGCTATGGAACAACAATCCGAATCTATGCCATAAATATCAAATCTACAAGAACAGGTATATCAATTTATGATTATGCATAGCTAAATTCTTATATTCCTGATAAATCATCTTATAATACTATAGTTTTCATCATGTTATAGTAATGCTATAAAAAACAATTTGAGCAAGTTTGCCATGGAAGTATGCTTTAAGTAGTAACCTAGGCTAAGTCACTCCTAATGGGAAACCGGTGAGGCGAGGAGATGCCGTTTAGGGAAGTACCGCAGTTGAGGACATTGCTAGGGTAAATGATTAGAGCAAAGGGCCATGGTAGTGACCAGAAAAATTGTTTTTTTATATCTTATTAGTATATGATGAATATGATAGTAAAATAAGAAGATTAGAAGGAATATCATAAGAAGAATAGCAATACATGAAATAATGATAACATACATACTAGACGAAATGACAGATAATTATAAGATATTAATCTTTTATGTACTTAGAAAGATAACCGAACCTGAAATAAGAAAAAATATATGGAATCAAATTTAAGAATATGAAAATCTAGTTTTAACAGAAATAATTAACCAAGAATGGAGTGAAGAACTAGAAGAACTAGAAGAAGCATATAATAATGACGAACTAGAAAGAGTATATAATTATGACTATACAAATACATGGGACTCAGGACCCGAAACAGACTAAAATATGATAAATTACGAATATTTAAGTTATTGGACAGAAACTATGCTTGAAATAAGTAAAACCGAACAAAATATGAAAAATGATTTAGATAATTATATGCAAACTAAAAAAATCAGACACATAGAGTCATTAAATAAAAATATAGAAAAATTACTGTTACTAAAAAAGTTAGCCAAAGAAAATTATAATTTAGCTTTTAACCAGCAATGAATCAAAAATCTAATCAATTATCAACACATTTAGTAACTAACCAATCCAAAAGACCTATAACATAGCTAATCGGAGCTATACCCGACCCCAACCCCCAATTTGGTATCAGAGCTTGTTTTGAAAATAGTAGTAATAACAGTAGTAATAATATTAGTACCAAATTGCCAATTTGGGGTGTGGGGTCGGGTATAGCTCCGATTAGCTCTGTTATAGGTCTCTTAGATTGGTTAGTTACTAACCTGTGTTGATAATTGATTAGATTTTTGATTCATTGCTGGTTAAAAGCTAAATTATAATTTTCTTTAGCTAACTTTTTTAGTAACAGTAATTTTTCTATATTTTTATTTAATGACTTTATATGTGTGATTTTTTTAGTTTGCATATAATTATCTAAATCATTTTTCATATTTTGTTCGGTTTTACCTATTTCAAGTATAGTTTCTGTCCAATAACTTAAATATTCGTAATTTATCATATTTTAGTCTGTTTCGGGTCATGAGTCCCATGTATTTGTATAGTCATAATTATACACTCTTTCTAGTTCGTCATTATTATATGTTTCTTCTAGTTCTTCTAGTTCTTCACTCCATTCTTGGTTAATTATTTCTGTTAAAACTAGATTTTCATATTCTTGAATTTGATTCCATATATTTTTTCTTATTTAGGTTCGGTTATCTTTCTAAGTACATAAAAGATTAATATCTTATAATTATCTGTCATTTCGTCTAGTAGGTATGTTATCATTATTTCATGTATTGCTATTCTTCTTTTGATATTCCTTCTAATCTTCTTATTTTACTATTATATTCATCATATAATAATAAGATATAAAAAACAATTTTTCTGGTCACTACCATGGCCCTTTGCTCTAATCATTTACCCTAGCAACGTCCTCAACTGCTACTTCCCTAAACGGCATCTCCTCGCCTCACCGGTTTCCCATTAGGAGTGACTTAGCCTAGGTTACTACTTAAAGCATACTTCCATGGCAAACTTGCTCAAATTGTTTTTTATAGCATTACTATAACATGATGAAAACTATAGTATTATAAGATGATTATCAGGAATATAAGAATTTAGCTATGCATAATCATAAATTGATATACCTGTTCTTGTAGATTTGATATTTTTGGCATAGATTCGGATTGTTGTTCCATAGCTTTGAAAAACTTAATATCTTTTTATTATAAGTATTTGAGAGAATTTTTACAAAGATGAAGAAGGCTTTTGCTTCCCGTAGAGAAGTCTTGCCTCTCTTCTCCTATCTGCTAATCTATTTATATTAGTCTTATAACGCGTTAACTATTCCTTGATGCGTTTTTTCTACTGTTTCCTTTACATAAAATAATAAAAAGAAAGACTAATAATTCTTTAATAATTTACATTATATTCCTATCTATCTTTTTTCTTTTTATCTCATCCGTTTCTTTTCCTGCTCAGTGCTTTATTTTGTCCGGTGGATGTCGCTTTCCTAGCTTTATGTCACTATCTTGCTTTGTCTTCTTCTTCATTTTTCTTTGCCTAATCTTTTTGTTGAATTCCATCCGTAGTTTTTCTTCTTGGTTGTTACATGTCATTGTCTTCTTTTTCTCTTTTTCTTCTTAGCTTTTGTCTTCTTTTCCTCTTTTTCTTCTTAGCTTTTGTCTTCTTTTCCTCTTTTTCTTCTTAGCTTTTGTCTTCTTCTCCTCTTTTTCTTCTTAGCTTCATGATAGATTTATTACATTGTCTCCGTAGTTTATTTAAATTCCACTTCTGGAATATAATTATCTTCTCCGTTACACTTTGTACATAGATGGTCTGAGTACTTTTGGCTTACTAATTTACAATATCTAGCTAATAAATTTTTTGAAATAAATTCCTTTTTGATAGCTCTTGTTTGGGGCATCTTCTCTGGATTTAACAGTGTTATGACCCACTGTCTAACTTCTTCCATGTCTAGTTGTTTTACTTCTCTAGAATGTGAATATATCATGACTTGATCTCTTGAATAATAGCTCCATACCGGGTTTCCATTGGTATAGTTTGTAGCTAATTCTTGTACAATAGTTTCTATTCCTATAGTTCTTTTATTAGCATAAAATTCCGGTATTTCTAATTTTGGTATCTCGGGTTGCTGTTCAATAATCTCTGGGATGATCATTTCCCTGGTCAATCCTATCTTTACCACTTGAATTGGTGGTTTTATCTCATCAAATAATATCTCTGCTGGTGCCGCATAACACTTGATAAAAAATAATTTGCCTTTAGTAACTCTTTTATAGTTCATAAATGCTTTATATAGATCTGGTATAAGCTGTCAATTCTGTTCCATCCATAGTATATACGGTGTTCAATAATCCATAATTTTAGCAGGTTGCTACTAGCTTGGGGTTAGTGTTGGGTAGTGCGATAAGTCTATTATAGCCTTGTAATTTTTGTGTTATATAATCGGTATTTGGTTCGGTTGTTGTAGCTCTTGGTTTGAGGTTTAAAAATGTTTGTATTTTATAGATATTTTCTACGTATGTTCTGGTTATATGGTTGTAGATTTTCTTGTCTTGGCTTAGGCTATCTACGTATGAAATAGTTTGTGGAGGTATAAATAATGGATCTTTTTGGTATTTTGGAATAAATGGTTTTTTGAATAATTTATTTAGGTTTTGTGTGTATTTTGGTTTACTAACTTCTTTTCCCTTGCTTGTTCCTGCAAGCTGTATTTAAACAAACATTATGGGTTTTTAGGAGTTTCCCAACGTCTCCTTCTAGCTCTGGAATTTTACCGTCTTCCGATCGACATAGTTCCGCATTTTTATAGTCATGCTGCTGACTTGTAGCTTTGAGTTTCTCCTCATTAGATTTTATCTTGTTTAGTTTCATTTCCATACTGTCCATTTTTAAAGAAAGGGCAGTGATGATATTGTATAGCTTTTCGGTTGTTTCTTCGTCAGTCTGTGTAGCTTTGTCTTGATATGTAATCTGCAATGACATTTTTGTTAGTACTGATTACTTCAATTGTAAATGTAAAGTTTAGTATATTCAGCACTAGTCTCCGTATTTCCTTTGTTGTAACTGAATCTTGTATCTTCCTGGTTAGCCACCATTTTACTTGTGTATTATCTGTTCTTATAATAAACTTATTATATACAATATATGGTTCAAATGCCAATAAACATTTATATACTGCATATAATTCTTTTCTATTGATTTCCCATTTTATCTCCGGGTTTGTGAATGTTCCTGAATAATACCTACAATGATGTTCTATTTTTTCTTTATCATACCTGTATTTTAATACTCCTCCATAGCTTTTTTCACTTGCGTCTCATTCTACTATATATGTAAATTTTTTATCTTCATCTGGGAAGTATAGTTTTGGTAGATTTTTACATATTTGTTTAACTTTTCTTACTTGTTTTTTATCTTCTTCACTAAAATGGTACTCTATATCCTTTTTTAGATTTTTTTGCAATGGTTTTAGAGCATCTGCTAATTTTGGTATATATTCTCTTACTTGGTTTACTAATCCTAAAAATGATTGTAGTTTCTTTTTTGTATCTAATTGTTCATTTGAATTTATTATTTTTTGTACTATATGAGTTTGCATTTTAATTCCACTTTTATCTATTTCTATTCCTAGAAATTCTATTTGATTTTTCATTATTTCTGCCTTTTTTCTACTTAGGCTTATTCCCGATATTTCTATAATATGTATAAATTTTTCTAATAATTTTATATGTTCATCTTGTGTTTTTGAATATAATAATATATCATCAATATATATTATGCAATTTTCTAGTTGTTTGAAATAGTTATCCATAAAATGTTGATATCTACCTGGTGCATTTTTATATCCGAAAGGTAATACATTCCATTCATAAAATCCTTGGGGTACGGTAAATGCTGTTAATTTTTTGGATTCTTCTTCTAACTTTAAGTGATAAAATCCCTGATTTACAATCAAATTTACTAAAATAGTTATATCCTTGGATTTGTCTTATTTTTAGTATTTTATTTGGTATTGGGTAATTGTATGTCTTAGTTTTTGCATTTAGATTTCTATAATCAATAACCATTCTATTTTTTCCTCTTTTTTGTTCGCTATGTTTATTTACTATGAATGCTCGACTAGTGTGACGACCCAAAGGGTCATCACTTATTTAATTAATCATTTCGAGCTTCTGAGGCCTTGAAAACCTCATTCTATGTTGCCTCGATTTACGTGCACGATCCGAGCATGTAGCCGGAAAGATTTTGTGATAAAAAATATGAATTCTATGAGAAATTTGGATAAAAATGATATTAATATTGATATGGTTGACTTCGGTCAACATTTTTGGTAAACGGATCCGGACCCGAGATTGGATGGTCCCGAGAGGTCCGTAGAAAAATATGGGACTTGGACATGCGTCCGGAGTCGAATTCCGAGGCCTAGAGCCCAAGTTTTGAATTTTTCTATGAAATTATTTTTGATGTAATTGTTAAAGGAAATAAATTAATTGACCTTGGTATCGGGCTCGTATTTTGGTTCCGACGCCCGGTACAAGTCTTAAATATTATATATGTGATTTCTGTAAAGTTTGGTGACATTCGGATGTCGTTTGAGATGTTTTGGACCTTGAGTTCCAAGTTAAGAAGTTTTGAAAATCAAAAGTATGAAAATCATGAGTTTGAGGCTTGATTTGATTAAAACGAAGTGATATTGGCGATGTGATCGCACGAACAAGTTCATAATTTGTTTTTGAGGTTATGTACATGTTTGGTTTGGAGCCCGGGGGGCTCGGGTAAAGATTTGACAGGCTGTTGGATGAAATTCTGAATTTTTGAACTGCTGGTTTTTCACCCAGCTGTTGGCTTCGCAATTGCGAAGAATTTCTCGCAATTGCGAAGGGAACAGAGTGTAAGGCAAGGCTCGCAAATGCGAACCTTCATCGCAAATGCGAAGCCCCCTTTGACCCAGCCTTGTTCGCAAATGCGAACAATTGTTCGCATTTGCGAAGGTCCCCAGTGCCTGCCTATGTTCGCAAATGCGAACAAAAGTTCGCAAATGCGAACATTCCCCATACTGCCTTGGTTCGCAAATGCGAACACTGCCTTATACAGCATGTGTTCGCAAATGCGAACATTAGTTCGCAAATGCGAACATCCCTTTGTCTGCCAGTGTTCGCAAATGCGAACAAATGTTCGCAAATGCGAACTTCCCAACCTTAGCTTATTTTTCAAACTCCAGAAATTGGTCGGGGTTCGCAATTGCGAACCCATGTTCGCAAATGCGAACACAGAGACCCGAAAAACACGAATTTCAGTCATTTCTTCACTTTTTACAAAACCAAAACACCCATTTGCGATTCTTCAAGGATTTCTTCTTCATCAAAACGATTGTAAGTCACTTTTTACTTAATTCTTTCAATTCCTAACATCATTAAACATGTTTTTCATAAGAAATCAAAGATTTTCATGGTAGAATTCTTGTTTTTGTTAGAAAATAGGGTTTTTAATAAATTGGGGAATCGGACCTCGAATTGAGGTCCAATTTTGAAACAAGTCATATACATGAACTCGTGGGGGGATGGGTAACCGGATTTTGGTCCTAACCCCGAGTTCCGACCATGTGGGCCCGGGGTTGAAATTCACTATTCCGGGCAGAATGTTGTAAAAGTTGTATTTGGTCTTAAGAATTAGTTTGTAGAGTAGAATTGATGATATTAAATCAATTGTGTATAGATACGGTTGGATTGGAGCCAAAGTTGAAAGAAAAAGACATTTCCACGGATTGAATTGTTCATAAGCATTCGAGGTAAGTGTTTGTTCTATCCTAGCTTGAGGGAATAGGATTATGTGTTATGTGTTATGTGATCGAGTGCGGTGTATGGGCTGTGGTGACGAGCATCCATACATTGGCGTCTAGTATGACCGTGAGTCGTTGGAAAATGATTATTTTGAGATATATTACAGATGAATTGTTATTGTTCTCCCTTGTTGGGACTTGTTGTGAAGATAATTATTGATTGCCCTTGATGGGACGGTTTATGAATTACTGTTTCTTTCTTTGCCCTTAACTGTGATTGTTATTTGGGTGAGTGATTCACGTCCAAGCAACGGTCGTAGTCAATATAACTTGGTTTAATAAGTCCAGGATCGATCCCACAGAGAATTAACCTACCAATTGCAACTTTCACAACCCCAAAAGTACTTACGAATCAAGTTCCCAAACTTTGAATATATATTTGTGTGGATTCGAACAACTACTTTGCAAGAATTAAAGAATGCTTTAAAAGAAAGAATTGAATGTTGAATAAAATAATATAGAGAAAGACTAAGGTATTGATTTCCCTATTGATGGAATCCCTTATCGTTATGCTCATACAAATTGTTAATATATTCTATCAATCATGAACGCTATGTGTATCGTAACCCTCTCCCGAGCAATTACAATAATTTACTAGTGCACTCTCCCGAGCTACCCTAGCTAGCTTTAATTTGAATAGTTCACTTTAGATTGCACCCAAGACTTCGTTATTCCTAACCCCGTCTTTACGCCTAAAATTATAGATTCCTCTAATAACCTAGGTGTGGTGTTGTTCAACAATAAACCTAAATATGCACTCTTTTCCAAGTTATGCACACTAAATAGGCACAGCTAATTGGGGATCCTACCAATTAACTACAATAAGAATGAAGTTGAACAAATAGAAATCTAATTCACAATTTGTAATCACATAAACGATAAGTTCATCAATCAATAGGTTCCATCAAAACCTTAGAAAAGAATTTAGCTACTCATGCTTGAAGAAACAAGAATAATAATTGAAATCATAAAGAATTGCTTGATATAAAATAATAGAAAGAGTTTGAGAGGAATCTCTCCTACTAAAACCTTGCAAAAGTATTGAAGAAATAAAGTACATGCCTCTATGTGGCAAACTAGGAGTTTATATAGAGGTTTTAGGGCTTAAAAACTAAGTTTGAGTCCAATTGGGATTTGCTGCAGCGGTGACTTCCGCGGTTCGTTCGCGGCCGCGGACGGACCGCGAACAGTAAAACTTCAGAGAGCCAGTTTTTCCGCGGTTCATCCGCGGTCGCGGAGAAACCGCGGTGTTTCACCCTGTTCCGTTGCGCATTTGGACAAACGCAAAACATGAAAGTTGTAGCCCTTTGTATTAGCTTTCCAACCATATATTATGAAGCCAAAATGGAGATCTGAGCGAAAAGTTATGTCCAATTTACTAAACAGTGCACAATATGCCTCATCCATTCTTCGCTTGTTCGACACTTATCAAATTTGACCCCCGAACTCGATCCCGGCTTAATTCCTTGAGCTTTTACTCAGACTTCAAAGCTCCAAATCACTTAAATTCATTCCATAACGTCCATATAACTCGGAATCACACCTTTCCGGCTACTTTCAACATAAGTTCTTGACTTGTACCACTTTTTGGCCTTTTTCACCATCTTTTGACTCCAAAACTTGCTCTTTTAGTCTTCATTAGCTCAAGTGTACCTATAACACACTAAGAACACTAATAAAAGTATTTTGTCATCATAAACAATATCAAAACAACAATAAAGCGTGATTATTTAGGGCATTAATATAGTCAAATTCACCTATTATCAATACCCCACACTTAAACCTTTGCTCGTCCTCGAGCAACCTTAATCACACTTTAGGCCAATTTTATTTATGTCTCCCCCAATTATGTCACAAAAAGCTATTTTTCATGATTAACCTAAGATATGCACAATCCTTACATAACCTTAAACTCTCATGCCAACACATTATTGCTTACTCTAATTATTACCAAAAACTTGCAAATTTACCTTCTTCCTCTTGAGTTACATGCTCTCACCAAATTTATTGAGAGAAGTTCCCACACATAAACAATGAAGAACATAGAACTTATAAATATCGGAAAATTCACTCACTCTCAACAAAGAACATTCATATGCGTACAGACACACCATAGGCTTGCCCCTAGTGTAATACTCCACTAATCGAGTTATTCAATCATAAATCAAGAGGTCTTTAAGGGTTGTAATGTAGGCTACGGGACGGGTAGGATACTTTTGGGTATAGTGACTAGCCTCCCTAAGCACTTTTCTTTTCCTTTTCACAACTTTCCCTTTTAGTTTTCTTTTCTTCCTTATGTCTCCCATAAACATTTATTCGCCTTTATTTTCTTTTAATCCCCATTTTCCTTTGTTGGTGTAGCCGGCCTTTTTAGTTTTTTTTTTCATATATACATTGATATAGCTCTTTTTCTCATTGCTTTGCACACATTTGCATTATTTTGGCCAGTTCACTATTTTCTACCATTCATTCTTGATTTTCCCTTCTCAATTTCCCTTCACCCCACACTTAAACTTTTGCATATTCATTACAATACAAGTGCTTCTAAGAGGTAAATTAGAACAAAATATAATAATTTTGAAGAACATTCAAGGGTTATCAAAGAATAGGCTTTAAGCTCAAAGGGGTTAACTAAGATATAATGTACGGGTGAATTCATGTCTATTGATATATGGGGTTACACAAAGAAATGCCTCTATCCTTTCTACAACCGAACAACTTCTATTTCGCTTTGCAAACACACAGGGCAAGTTCTAGGCATCATGTACAACATACAATGTAAGTAAAAACCTCACATACACATGGCATACAACTCAATTGGAATCCGGTTTATCTACAAAGTCCTATCTATGTTCAAGCAAGCATTATTGTGCAATTTAAGGCATATTGAGATTCTACAATCAAGCTTAGAAAATACATTCTCAAGTTCAATTTACACTTTTGCTAATGTGCATATCCGGGGTTACATGTTGCCCTTTTACCTCTAATCCTAAGAAAAGAAAAATCTACCTAACCCGGTTCAAATAAAAACCCTTGGAAAAGAACCGTGGTCAAAAGAAAAACCAAGGGTGAGATGATACACTACCTAGAAAAAGAAAATAAAAGAAAGAAAAATTTTTACGTGGACTACTTCCCTCAAGAGTACTTGTCCTATATAGTCCGTCATCAGGAAGAGTCCTCTACTCATATTTTTGGATTTTTTTAAAATTTTCTGATTTTTTTTGTATTTTTATTATTTTATATTACTTACTACACTAATATATACATCATGTACAAGATAAGTTTCCCACCCCACACTTAAAAATATGCCATGTCCTCATGGCATAATAATACATGTATAGCACAGAAGGGTGAGACAACTTACCTGGGATCTACCCCGTGTCTAGCCACTTTATCACTTTCTTTTTCACCATATCCTTCAAATTCGGGTTCAGTCTTCTTTTGCGTTTCCTAGAAGGTTTGTGCCCCTCTTCCCGGAGAATCTTGTGCATGCAGTATGCAAGGCTGATCCCCTTTATGTCTGCCATGGTCCACCCAATGGCAGTCTTGCATTCTTTTAGTACCTGTATAAGCTTTTGAGCCTGCACATCTAGCAAACCAGATGAAGTAATAGCAGGTAAAGTGGAGTTAGAATCTAAATACTCATACCTGAGATATGATGGTAGTGGTTTAAGTTCAAGCTTCGGTGGCTCTTCTATAGATGGCTTAGCTGGTGGGTTTTCTCTTTTTTCAAGGTGTAGGGGTTCGAATTCGATCTCTCGCTTCCAAAATCCCTTGCCTTCCAAGGATAATACCCATTCGGCCAGACTTTCACCATTTACTTCTTCCATGTTCATCAGGCATGCTTGCAGTGGGTCTTCGATAGTCAATTCTGCATCGTCGGTTTCCACTATTACATCGACCGCATCAACTAGAGAGCAATTTGCGAACTCACTAGGGCGCCTCATGGATTTTTGCACATTGAAGATGATCTCCTCATCATTCAACCTCATCTTGAGTTCCCCAGTTTCACAATCAATTATGGCTCTCCCAGTAGCTAGGAATGGTCTTCCCAGGATTAGGGGAATTTCTTCGTCGACCCTGCAATCAAGAATAACAAAATCGGCGGGAAACACGAACTTCCCGACCTGGATTAGCACATCATCTATAATGCCAAATGGACGCTTAACCGTCCTGTCAGCAAGCTGTAAAAGCATAGAGGTGGGTCTGGCTCTCCCAATACCTAACCTCTTATAGACAACTAAGGGCATGAGATTAATACTTGCCCCCAAATCACATAAAGCCTTAGCAAAGGAATAATTCCCTATAGTGCATGGGATGGTGAAACTACCTGGATCAGATAGCTTCTCAGCAATGGGTCTGGAAACCACTGCACTACAAGTCTGTGTGAGTGTAACTGTGGCCAAGACTTGGAAATCAAATTTCCGCGACATTAAATCCTTCATCATCTTAGAATAACCAGGCATTTCTTTTAAAGCTTCAATTAATGGGATGTTTACCTGAATTTGCTTGAGCATGTCGAAGAACTTTTTGTATTGCTCCTCTTTTTGGTGTTTGGCCAATCTTTGGGGGAATGGTGGTGGAGGCCTCTTCTTCCGGTGACTTGGGATTTATCTTTGTCTATCGCTTTCTCATCAATCTGCTGCTCTACCTTTTCCATTACTTTTTCCGCTCCCTGTTGTGCTTCTTTATTTTCAGCAATTGGCTGGATTGTGGCTTTTGTCAATCCTGTGGATTCATCCAGTTCAATGGGCAATGGCGTAGGTGTCTCAGCCTGTCTGTCAATATTTTCACTTTCATTCTCAGCATCAAGATCTCTACCGCTTCTCAGAGTCACTGCCATTATTTGCTTTGGGATTTGGTCCTTTGGGTTCGTTTGTGTATCTGCAGGTAATGTCCCTTGAGGACGGTTGTTTAGTGACATAGCAATCTGCCCCATCTGCACTTCCATATTTTTGATCGCTGCATCATGTGCATCTATTCTTTCATTGGTCTTAGCATTTGACCCAATTACCTGCTGCATCATAGCTTCCAACCTTGCAAACCCATCGTCATGCCTGCCCCCATGTGGTGGTGGGGGTGGATGATATCCCTGCTGCTGATTGCCGAAATTCTGAGGTCTAGGATATGGAGCCATGTTGTGTGGTGGCCTCATACCTGCTGCATTGAATTGTGGCTGGGGAGGTCTGTATTGCATTGGAGCCTGTTGGCCCCAGTTTTGATTACCTTGTCGTTGTCCTCCATAGTTAGCCACATAGTTCATATCTTCATGCTGATGATGATGTTCTTGGTCTGCAGCCCATGGATTACCTATGGGTTGGCTAATGCAAGATGTGCATAAACCACCATTGGTAGTATCTACAATGTGAACTTGCTGCTTAACCCCTGATTCTTCCATCTTCTTTGTCAGGATGCTCATCTGTGTCAATATAGTGGCCACGTTCTCCTCTAGAGTGTTGGATGGATCCAGAGGTACAGAGTGTACTACTGGTGTGATAGGAGCATTCCTGGACGTCCACCCGGAATTTTGAGCCATTTTGTCTAGCAAATTTTGGCCCTCTCTCCAAGTCTTGCTCAGAAAAGCCCCACCTGCTGAAGCATCTACAATATTCTTCATACTGTCTGAAAGTCCCATGTAGAACCTTTGACCCAACATCTGTTCAGGGATTCCATGGTGAGGACACATAACAAGCATGCCTTTGAATCTCCCCCAAGTTTCATGTAATGTTTCCAATGGTTTCTGTTTGAAGCTCACAATCTCATCAATTTGTTGAGCTGTTTTGTTGGGTGGATGGAACTTGTTGTGGAATTGTTTGACTAACTCATCCCAAGTTGCAATGGAGTTTATTGGGAGTGAGTTTAGCCATATCTGTGCTGCTCCTGTAACTGAGAATGGAAAAAGTAGTAATCTGATAGCTTCCGGAGTTATATTCGGTTGCCTTTGTGTTTTGCATATTGATAGAAAGTTTTTGAGGTGCTGCTGTGGATCTTCAACCTGAGACCCAGAGAATAATCCCTTGTTTTGCAACAAGTGAAGCATGTTGTTGGTAATCTGGAAAGACTCAGCTTGAATTGCTGGCACAACGATGGCAGTTGCCAAATTATCCGCTGTGGGTTGTGCCCAGTCGAACAATGCACCTTCTTGTGCCTCCTGTGCCTCTTGCATGTTTAGCCCTGCTTGCTGGTTTTGAACGTTCATGTCACCCATGTCGAAGTCTAGTTTGATTGGTTGTTGAGATTGTTGAATTTGTTTGATGGCTTTGTTACGTGCCCGGAAAGTTTGCTCGGGGTCCGAGAGTCCTTCGATTAGTTCTCCAGTCCTTGCAGATTTTCTAGGCATGCACCTGAATACCCAAATCATCAAACGTCAAAATATTCAATGTAGAGTGTAGAAAGAACCTGAATACACAAGAATCTTGAAGTTCGGCAATGGCAATTGATAATTCCGTTAATTCCCCGGCAACGGCGCCAAAATTGATTCACGTCCAAGCAACGGTCGTAGTCAATATAACTTGGTTTAATAAGTCCAAGATCGATCCCACAGAGAATTAACCTACCAATTGCAACTTTCACAACCCCAAAAGTACTTACGAATCAAGTTCCCAAACTTTGAATATATATTTGTGTGGATTCGAACAACTACTTTGCAAGAATTAAAGAATGCTTTAAAAGAAAGAATTGAATGTTGAATAAAATAATATAGAGAAAGACTAAGGGATTGATTTCCCTATTGATGGAATCCCTTATCGTTATGCTCATACAAATTGTTAATATATTCTATCAATCATGAACGCTATGTGTATCGTAACCCTCTCCCGAGCAATTACAATAATTTACTAGTGCACTCTCCCGAGCTACCCTAGCTAGCTTTAATTTGAATAGTTCACTTTAGATTGCACCCAAGACTTCGTTATTCCTAACCCCGTCTTTACGCCTAAAATTATAGATTCCTCTAATAACCTAGGTGTGGTGTTGTTCAACAATAAACCTAAATATGCACTCTTTTCCAAGTTATGCACACTAAATAGGCACAGCTAATTGGGGATCCTACCAATTAACTACAATAAGAATGAAGTTGAACAAATAGAAATCTAATTCACAATTTGTAATCACATAAACGATAAGTTCATCAATCAATAGGTTCCATCAAAACCTTAGAAAAGAATTTAGCTACTCATGCTTGAAGAAACAAGAATAATAATTGAAATCATAAAGAATTGCTTGATATAAAATAATAGAAAGAGTTTGAGAGGAATCTCTCCTACTAAAACCTTGCAAAAGTATTGAAGAAATAAAGTACATGCCTCTATGTGGCAAACTAGGAGTTTATATAGAGGTTTTAGGGCTTAAAAACTAAGTTTGAGTCCAATTGGGATTTGCTGCAGCGGTGACTTCCGCGGTTCGTTCGCGGCCGCGGACGGACCGCGAACAGTAAAACTTCAGAGAGCCAGTTTTTCCGCGGTTCATCCGCGGTCGCGGAGAAACCGCGGTTTTTCACCCTGTTCCGTTGCGCATTTGGAAAAACGCAAAACATGAAAGTTGTAGCCCTTTGTATTAGCTTTCCAACCATATATTATGAAGCCAAAATGGAGATCTGAGCGAAAAGTTATGTCCAATTAACTAAACAGTGCACAATATGCCTCATCCATTCTTCGCTTGTTCGACACTTATCAAATTTGACCCCCGAACTCGATCCCGGCTTAATTCCTTGAGCTTTTACTCAGACTTCAAAGCTCCAAATCACTTAAATTCATTCCATAACATCCATATAACTCGGAATCACACCTTTCCGGCTACTTTCAACATAAGTTCTTGACTTGTACCACTTTTTGGCCTTTTTCACCATCTTTTGACTCCAAAACTTGCTCTTTTAGTCTTCATTAGCTCAAGTGTACCTATAACACACTAAGAACACTAATAAAAGTATTTTGTCATCATAAACAATATCAAAACAACAATAAAGCGTGATTATTTAGGGCATTAATATAGTCAAATTCACCTATTATCAGTGAGAAAGAGTGATAATGCACGAAGGGTGATGCCGTGCCATGTTTATTTATTTATGCACGAAGGTTAATGCCGTGCCATGTTTATTTATTGATTATGCACGAAGGATCATGTCGTGCCCTGTTATTGAACCATGTACGAAGTATCATGCCATACTATGGATGTGAGGATGAGAGTAAAAGCACGAAGGGTGATGCCGTGTACTTTATTTGTTTATTTGGTGAGGTTGAGAGTAAAAGCACGAAGGGTGATGCCGTGCAACTGCTTGCTATTTCTTGAATTGATATTACTTGTGTTTACATTATACTTTGTTTTTCCTTGTGAAATTATTAACTGTGGTTAATTGTTGAATTCTTTAAGATATTCCTTATAGTGTTAATACTTGATTATTTCTTGTTATTTTGTGGTACACATATATATATATTGAATTGCACAGGTTTATGTGAGTGTCTGGTCCTAGGCTTGTCACTACTTCGCCGGGATAGGCCAGGCACTTACCAACACATGGGGTCGGTTGTGCTGATGCTACACTTCTGTGCATTTTTGCACAGGTCCAGGTTACGATCAGGAGGAGCAGCAGCAGTAAATAGATTGCGTGGGAGTTGATCATATTTGAGACCGAGGTAGCTTGCAGACGTCCGCAGGCCCGGCGTCTCTTTCTTTATTTATGTTATTAGCTGTAGTCTCTTTGTTCCGAGACAAACAGAATTATGTTATATTTCCTTCAGACTTTTATGTGTAGTATTCCGTAGTAGTTTGTGAGTTGGTGACTCCACGTCTTGGGTAGAGGATTTCGGTATGATTTTCACTTTGTAATTAGTTATTTCCATTTCGATAAAGTATTCCGCATTTGTTTAATTAAAATTGTGTTAAAAACAGGATAGTATGAATACAGTGGCTTGCCTAGCTACCACGAGTAGGCACCATCACGATCCCGATATTGGGGGAAAAATCCGGGTCGTGACAAGTTGGTATTAGAGCTCTAGGTTACATAGGTCTCACCACTCACGAACAAGCTTAGTAGAGTTTGAGAGGTAGGTACGGAGACGTCCGTACTTGTCCTCCAGAGTCTATTGAGTTAGGAAAGAGTCTCTCATTTGTTCTTTCTTGTCGTGCGACTTGTTCCTCAATTACCGATTGAATTTCTATTCTGTCCTTTCGCAGATGGTGAGGACACGCGCTTCTTCGTCCGCTGACCAGCAGCCCGAGCCCCAGGCAGCTCCCGTGAGGGGCAGGGGCCAAGGCCGTATCGGAGGCCGTGGTAGGGGTAGAGCTCAGCCCCAGGCAGCTACCCCAGAGGTGGAGCCTCATATTGAGATTGACGAGGAGGTTCCGGTTCCAGCAGCTCCAGTGGGCCCAGCTCAGGTCCCAGGAGAGGCTTTATTTACCCCGGATCTCCGGGATGCCTTGGTCAGAATATCGGGATTCATGGACAGCATTGCCGGAGCGGGTCTATTATCAGTTGCCCCAGCCACTTCTCAGGCTGGAGGAGGGGCCCAGACTCCTATTACTCATACTATAGAGCCAGTAGCTCCTCAGCCTCAGGCACCAGTAATCCAGCCAGCTGTGGCTACTCAGTCAGGTACCACAGCTTATGCCGGTGATGGAGTGGCCATGACTTTTGATTCGTTATGGAGGCTTGATCGGTTCTCCAAGTTATTTACCACTACATTCAGTGGAGCCGCATCAGAGGATCCTCAGGACTTTTTATTCAGTTGCCATGAGATTCTCAAGACTATGGGGATCGTGGAGACAAACGGAGTTGATTTCTGTACCTTCAGACTTGCAGGATCCGCCAAGACTTGGTGGAGAGATTATTGCCTGACTCGACCAGCAGGGTCCCCAGCTTTATCATGGGACCGGTTTGCGGAACTATTTATGGAGAAGTTTCTCCCTGCTACTCAGGAGGGATGTACTTCGGAGGCAGTTTGAGCGCCTCCATCAGGGCACTATGAGAGTTACATAGTATGAGACGAGATTTATCGACTTGGCTCGTCATGCAGTAGTGATACTTCCCACGGAGCGGGAGAGGGTCCACAGATTTATAGATGGGCTTAATCAGCCGATTAGACTCCAGATGGCTATGGGCGTGGGGAGTGACATATCATTTTAGGAGGCAGCCAATGCAGCACGCAGAGTTGAGATGGCTCTTGCTAGGGGAGGCGGTTATTCTTCATATAAGAGGCCTCGTCATTCAGGCAGGTTTGGTGGTCCTTCCTCTGGTAGCAGAGAATCCTTTGATAGAGGCCAGTCCTCCAGGCCTTTTCATTCCGCCCTTCAGGCTTCACAGGGTGGATCAGGTGATCGTGGTTCTCGGGGGCATTATTCAGACCAGTCTCCTATTAATGCTCGGCCTCTTCAGAGTGTTCGTGGAGGCCATTCAGGTCGTCAGGGCCAGCAGCCCTATCAGTCTAAGAGTTGCTGCGGCTGTGGTGACCCAGGTCATTTTATCAGGAATTGCCCGCTAGCAGCGGGCAACTCTCAGCAGCGAGGCCCTCGTCCAATGATTTAGGCCCCAGCTGACCCTCAGCCTGCCCAGCCAGCGAGGCGGGGGTAGAGATTATAGAGGTGGAGGTCGAGACCGTAGAGGTGGAGACCGTCCAGCGAGAGGTAGAGGTCAGCCGGTTGATGGTCGTCCTAGAGACGCAGCTCAGAGGGGAGGTGCAGATCCCCGATTCTATGCTTTACCAGCCAGGCCAAAGGCAGAGGCATCAGATGCTGTGATTACAGGTACTATTCTTGTGTGTGGCAGAGGTGCTTCGGTATTATTTGACCCTGGATCTACATATTCCTATGTGTCTTCCTACTTCGCACCGTATTTGGTTGTGCCCAGCTATGCTCTGGATATTCCAGTTTATGTGGCTACGCCAGTGGGCGACTCCATTGTAGTCGATCGGGTGCATCGTTCGTGCGTAGTTATATTTGGGGGTCTTGAGACCCGTGTTGATCTGTTGCTTTTGGATATGGTAGATTTTGATGTCATATTGGGGATGGACTGGTTGTTCCCATACCATGCTATTCTTGATTGCCATGCTAAGACGGTGACTTTAGCCTTGCCAGAATCACCCCGACTTGAGTGGAAAGGTACCTCAAGCCACTCCGTTCGCACTGTTATTTCTTATGTTAAGGCTCGACGCATGATCGAGAAGGGGTGTCTAGCTTATCTGGCTTATGTTCGTGATTCCAGCGCAGAAGTTCCTCCCATTGAGTCAGTCCCTATTGCACGGGAGGTTCCTGAGGTTTTTCCTTCAGACCTGCCGGATATGCCACCCGACAGGGATATTGATTTCTGTATTGATTTGGCACCGGGCACTCAGTCCATCTCTATTCCACCCTATCGTATGGCCCCACCGGAGTTAAAAGAGTTGAAAGATCAGTTGCAGGACCTTCTTGAGAAGGGCTTTATCAGGCCCAGTGTTTCCCCCTGGGGAGCACCCTGTATTATTTGTAAAGAAGAAGGATGGCTCGATGCGGATGTGTATTGATTACCGGCAGTTAAACAAGGTGACTATCAAAAATAAATATCCACTGCCGAGGATTGATGATTTGTTTGACCAGCTCCAGGGAGCGAGGGTATTCTCTAAGATAGACTTGAGGTCGGGCTACCATCAGTTGAAGATCAGGGCGGCTGACATTCCTAAGATAGCCTTTCGCTCTAGATATGGGCATTATGAGTTCTTGGTCATGTCCTTCGGATTGACCAATGCCCCAGCAGCATTCATGGAGTTGATGAATCGGGTATTCAGGCCTTACTTAGATCTGTTCGTGATAGTCTTCATAGATGACATCTTGGTGTACTCCCGCAGCCAGGAAGAGCACGAGCAGCACCTCAGAGTGGTTCTTCAGACTCTGAAAGATAACCAGCTATATGCCAAATTTTCTAAATGTGAGTTCTGGCTGAGTTCGGTAGCATTTCGGGGTCACATTGTATCAGTGGAAGGTATTCAGGTAGACCCAAAGAAGATTGAGGCAGTCCAGAATTGGCCTCGACCAGCTTCAGTGACTGAGATCCGGAGTTTCTTGGGATTAGCAGGTTACTATCGTCGTTTTGTAGAGGGGTTTTCTTCTATTGCAGCCCCGATGACCAGGTTGACCCGGAAGGGTGTCCAGTTTCAGTGGTCAGAGGAGTGTGAGGCGAGCTTTCAGAAGCTCAAGACGGCTTTGACCACCGCACCAGTGTTGGTACTACCTACAGGTACAGGGCCTTATACAGTTTATTGTGACGCATCTCGTACAGGGCTTGGAGCGGTATTGATGCAGGATGGTAAGGTTATCGCATATGCTTCGAGGCAGTTAAAGATACATGAAATGAATTATCCAGTTCATGATCTTGAGTTAGCAGCAGTGGTTCATGCCTTAAAGATCTGGAGGCATTATCTATATGGTGTGACATGTGAGGTGTACACCGATCACAAAAGCCTACAGTACTTGTTCAAACAGAAGGAGTTGAATCTACGACAGCGGAGATGGTTAGAGTTGCTAAAAGACTATGATGTTACTATATTATATCACCCAGGTAAGGCAAATGTGGTGGCCGATGCATTGAGTAGAAAGTATGCCAGCATGGGTAGTCTTGCATATATTCCGGTCAATCGGAGACCATTAGCTCTAGATGTCCATGCCTTAGCCAACCGGTTCGTGAGATTAGACATTTCTGAGCCTAGCAGAGTGTTAGCCTACACGGTCGCTCGTTCTTCTTTATTAGAGCGTATCCTGTGAGAGGCAATTTGATGATCCTCATTTGCGTGAGTTGAGAGATACAGTACAGCGGGGAGGTGCCACACAGGTAAATCTAGATGATGATGGGGTATTGAAATTGCAGGGTCGAGTTTGTGTGCCCAATGTCGAAGGAATTCGAGAATTGATCTTAGCAGAGGCCCACAGTTCGCGGTATTCTATTCACCCAGGCGCCGCGGAGATGTACCAGGACTTACGGCAACACTATTGGTGGCGCAGAATGAAGAAAGACATCGTTGCGTATGTCGCTCGGTGTCTAAATTGTCAGCAGCAGGTGAAATATGAGCACCGGAGACCTGGTGGTGTATTCCAGAGGATTGAAATTCCCGAGTGGAAATGGGAGCGGATCACTACGGACTTCGTTACTGGACTTCCTTTGACTCGGAGGAAATTTGATGCTATTTGGGTCATTGTTGATAGGCTGACCAAATCAGCACACTTTATTCCAATATCTGTCTCCTACTCGTCGGAGAGGTTAGCGGAGGTTTACATTAGGGAGATTGTTCGTCTCCATGGGGTGCCAGTATCTATTATCTCTGATCGGGGAACGCAGTTTACCTCGCGGTTCTGGAGAGCGGTCCAGCAGGAGTTAGGCACCCAGGTTCAGTTGAGTACAGCATTTCATCCTCAGACGGATGGCCAATCCGAGAGGACTATTTAGATTCTAGAGGACATGCTTCGAGCCTGTGTTATTGATTTCGGAGGCTCGTGGGATCAGTTTCTGCCATTAGCAGAGTTCGCCTACAATAACAGTTACCAATCTAGCATCCAGATGGCTCCGTATGAGGCGTTGTATGGTAGGCGATGTCGATCACCGGTCGGATGGTTTGAACCGGGAGAGGCTCGGTTGTTGGGTACAGACTTAGTTCAGGAGGCCTTGGATAAGGTCAAGACTATTCAGGAGAGATTGCGTTCAGCTCAGTCCAGGAAGAAGATTTATGCGGATCGTAAGGTTCGAGATGTAGATTTCATGGTTGGTGAACGAGTATTGCTCCGGGTGTCGCCTATGAAGGGCGTGATGAGGTTTGGGAAGAAGGGAAAGCTCAGCCCTAGGTATATTGGTCCATTTGAGATTCTAGACAGAGTGGGAGGGGTGGCTTACAGATTAGCTTTGCCGCCTAGCTTATCAGCCGTGCATCCAGCTTTTCACGTATCTATGCTTCGGAGATACCACGGCGATCCCACACATGTGTTAGACTTCAGTACCGTCCAATTGGACAATGATCTATCTTACGAGGAGGAGCCGGTGGCTATTCTAGACCGGCAGGTTCGACAGTTGAGGTCGAAGAGTTATCCTTCTGTGCGCGTTCGGTGGAGAGGTCAGCCTCCTGAGGCATCGACCTGGGAGTCCGAGTCTGATATGCGGAGCCGCTACCCACACTTGTTTCCTGACTCCGGTACTTCTTTCTTTTGTCCGTTCGAGGACGAACGGTTGTTTTAGAGGTGGAGATTGTGACGACCCAAAGGGTCATCACTTATTTAATTAATCATTTCGAGCTTCCGAGGCCTTGAAAACCTCATTCTATGTTGCCTCGATTTACGTGCACGATCCGAGCATGTAGCCGGAAAGATTTTGTGATAGAAAATATGAATTCTATGAGAAATTTGGATAAAAATGATATTAATATTGATATGGTTGACTTCGGTCAACATTTTTGGTAAACGGATCCGGACCCGAGATTGGATGGTCCCGAGAGGTCCGTAGAAAAATATGGGACTTGGACATGCGTCCGGAGTCGAATTCCGAGGCCTAGAGCCCAAGTTATGAATTTTTCTATGAAATTGTTTTTGATGTAATTGTTAAAGGAAATAAATTAATTGACCTTGGTATCGGGCTCGTATTTTGGTTCCGACGCCCAGTACAAGTCTTAAATATTATATATGTGATTTCTGTAAAGTTTGGTGACATTCAGATGTCGTCTGAGATGTTTTGGACCTTGAGTTCCAAGTTAAGAAGTTTTGAAAATCAAAAGTATGAAAATCATGAGTTTAGCTTGATTTGATTAAAACGAAGTGATATTGGCGATGTGATCGCACGAACAAGTTCATAATGTGTTTTTGAGGTTATGTACATGTTTGGTTTGGAGCCCGGGGGGCTCGGGTAAAGATTTGATAGGCCGTTGGATGAAATTCTGAATTTTGAACTGCTGGTTTTTCACCCAGTTGTTGGCTTCGCAATTGCGAAGAATTTCTCGCAATTGCGAAGGGGACAGTGTAAGGCAAGGCTCGCAAATGCGAACCTTTATCGCAAATGCGAACAAAAGTTCGCAAATGCGAACAATTGTTCGCATTTGCGAAGGTCCCCAGTGCCCGCTTATGTTCGCAAATGCGAACAAAAGTTCGCAAATGCGAACATTCCCCATACTGCCTTGGTTCGCAAATGCGAACCATTGTTCGCAAATGCGAACATCCCTTTGACAGCATGTGTTCGCAAATGCGAACACTGGTTCGCAAATGCGATCATCCCTTTGTCTGCCAGTGTTCGCAAATGCGAACAAATGTTCGCAAATGCGAACTTCCCAGCCTTAGCTTATTTTTCAAACTCCAGAAATTGGTCGGGGTTCGCAATTGCGAACCCGTGTTCGCAAATGCGAACACAGAGACCTGAAAAAAAAGAATTTCAGTCATTTCTTCACTTTTTACAAAACCAAAACACCCATTTGCGATTCTTCAAGGATTTCTTCTTCATCAAAACGATTGTAAGTCACTTTTTACTTAATTCTTTCAATTCCTAACATCATTAAACATGTTTTTCATAAGAAATCAAAGATTTTCATGGTAGAATTCTTGTTTTTGTTAGAAAATAGGGTTTTTCATAAATTAGGGAATTGGACCTCGAATTGAGGTCCGATTTTGAAACAAATCATATACATGAACTTGTGGGGGGATGGGTAACCGGATTTTGGTCCTAACCCCGAGTTCCGACCATGTGGGCCCGGGGTTGAAATTCATTATTCCGGGCAGAATGTTGTAAAAGTTGTATTTGGTCTTAACAATTAGTTTGTTGAGTAGAATTGATGATATTAAATCAATTGTGTATAGATACGGTTGGATTGGAGCCAAAGTTGAAAGAAAAAGACATTTCCACGGATTGAATTGTTCATAAGCATTCGAGGTAAGTGTTTGTTCTATCCTAGCTTGAGGGAATAGGATTATGTGTTATGTGATCGAGTGCGGTGTATGGGCTGTGGTGACGAGCATCCATATACTGGCGTCTAGTATGACCGTGAGTCGTTGGAAAATGATTATTTTGAGATATATTACAGATGAATTGTTATTGTTCTCCCTTGTTGGGACTTGTTGTGAAGATAATTATTGATTGCCCTTGATGGGACGGTTTATGAATTACTGTTTCTTTCTTTGCCCTTAACTGTGATTGTTATTTGGGTGAGGAAGAGTGATAATGCACGAAGGGTGATGCCGTGCCATGTTTATTTATTTATGCACGAAGGTTAATGACGTGCCATGTTTATTTATTGATTATGCACGAAGGATCATGTCGTGCCCTGTTATTGAACCATGTACGAAGGATCATGCCGTACTATGGATGTGAGGATGATAGTAAAAGCACGAAGGATCATGCCGTACTATGGATGTGAGGATGAGAGTAAAAGCACGAAGGGTGATGCCGTGCAACTGCTTGCTATTTCTTGAATTGATATTACTTGTGTTTACATTATACTTTGTTTTTCCTTGTGAAATTATTAACCGTGGTTAATTGTTGAATTCTTTAAGATATTCCTTATTGTGTTAATACTTGATTATTTCTTGTTATTTTGTGGTACACATATATATATTGAATTGCACAGGTTTATGTGAGTGTATGGTCCTAGGCTTGTCACTACTTCGCCGGGATAGGCCAGACACTTACCAGCACATGGGGTCGGTTGTGCTGATACTACACTTCTGTGCGTTTTTGCACAGGTCCAGGTTACGATCAGGAGCAACAGCAGCAGTAAATAGATTGCGTGGGAGTTGATCATATTTGAGACCGAGGTAGCTTGCAGACGTCCGCAGGCCCGGCGTCTCTCTCTTTATTTATGTTATTAGCTGGAGTCTCTTTGTTCCGAGACAAACATAATTGTGTTATATTTCTTTCAGACTTTTATGTGCAGTATTCCATAGTAGTTTGTGAGTTGGTGACTCCACGTCTTGGGTAGAGGATTTCAGTATGATTTTCACTTTGTAATTAGTTATTTCCATTTCGATAAAGTATTCCGCATTTATTTAATTAAAATTGTGTTAAAAACAGGATAGTATGAATACGGTGGCTTGCCTAGCTACCACGAGTAGGCTCCATCACGATCCCGATATTGGGGGAAAAATCCGGGTCGTGACAACTAGTATGTTTACTATTGCTTTCTTGTATATAACCTTGTTCTAATAATTCGTCAATGTGTATTTTAAATTCATTTAAATCTTTGAAATTGTATTTTAAAGGTTTTTGTGTTATTATACTATTTTCATCAATTAGCTCTATTTTTACCTTTGTTTTATGTTTTTCCCAACCTTGTAATGGTTTTTCACTATACAATGGTTCTAGTTTTTCTTGGATTATTTTGACTGTATTTATTGAAAAAATAATTAATTCTATTTTATTAGTATCTTCTTTTTCATTTTCTAATTTTTGTGTTATTTTCTCACTTCCTTTTATCCAATCAGTTGTTTTTCTTTTCTTTTTTAGAACTCTTTTTGCTCCTATTTTTTGTTTACATGGTGTTGTAAACCACCAATGTGTTTTAGTTATTACGTGTGGGTATAGTTTATCTAAGAATGGTATTCCTAGTAAAATATCTCTTGTCGGTAATTCAAAATTGTATATTTCTTCTATAATAAGTATTTTATCCCATATTTGTATTTTTATATTTTTTGATTTGTAGGTAATTATACTTCCTTCATTATTAAATCCTGTTACTGGTAAAGGTGTTCTAAATTTTTCCCATTTCTCTTCTGGTAGACAATTATATCCGCATAAATTTACTTCTGATCCCGTGTCTATCATAGGTGTGTAGTATCTATTGTAGTATCCTTCCACTATTATTTTTACTAGTATATGTATTTTCATATTTATAATATAGTTCTTTTTATTGTTACTTTCTTATTTTCATAATGTATGATTAGTTGTTCATTATCTAAGTTGTATGGTTTAACTTTTTCTAGCCATTTTATTCCTAATATAATATTTTTATCTCCTTGATATATTTTAAATCTTATTATCATAATTATTCCTCCTATAATTATGTCACGACCCAAATCCGGTCGTGATGGCGCCTAACAATCAAGCTAGGCCGGCCAGACCAACAATTTAATTATCACAAAATACCAGTCCCCAAATGGACAACCCAAGAAGAAATATATGAGTTTAAGAACTCCAATAATAATAATACTGAACAAAAGTACTGACACTCCCAAAGATCCGGAGTCACAAGTCTAGAGCCTCTAACAAACCCAACAGGAAAAGAGAGTACGATATAGAAGTCCTCAAGTCTGAATACCAAAATACAAAATAACAATTGGAAATGAGAGGAGAAGCTAGGTTCTACGAACGTAGGCAGCTACCTCAGCAACCCGATATGACACTGCAACCACTGGAATTTCCCGTCTACTGCTCCTGAGTACCTGAGTCTGCACACAAAAGGTGCAGGGAGTAGGGGTGAGTACTAAGTACTCAGTGAGTAACAAATATATATAAGTAGCTGACAGTAAGAATTCCACAAAATACCACAATATGAAGCTACACTACAGTCCGAATCTTCTACGAACTACAGCAACAATACAATACAGCTACCACAGAGTAATTCAACAAATACAGATGCAATGCAATGCACATAACCGCTACGGCGTGTAGCCCGATCCAATTTAACGTCGACGGCGCTCACCGGGGGTGTGTACAGACTCCGGAGGGGCTCCTACAGCCCAAGCGCAATACTGCTGCGGCGTGCAGCCCGATCCTCATATCAACCACTGCGGCGTGCAGCCCGATCCCATGCTCAGTCCACAACAAGCAATTAAGTCACAAACAATTCATTTTCCTTAATTCCAGTTCTCAATTCATAATTTATGAAAAATACTTTAACTTTATTAAATTTATAAAAGCCGGTGACTTAGCATTTCAAAAGTGTGATTTCAATTTCCAGGACTGAGATCAGTGATTTAAGCAATTATAGCTATCACATAAATATTGTCCTCTAAGGACGCTACAGGTCGGCACAAGGCCCCAAACAAGGCTTACAGCCCACAAATATATCAAATACAGTGTATTTCCAACACTAACAACATATCATTTACTTTCGGGATGGACCAAGTCTCAATCCCCAATCACAATCAATCCCGCACCTGCCACGGTGTGCGAGCCACGACCTATTAGCGTCACAATGTGCTAAGCCGGGGTTTCGAACCCTCAGGCTACCATATACACAAACTACTCACCTCTAGCCGGTCGTAGACTCGTCCGCGATGCCTTTTCCTTTGAATTTCGTTGCCTCGTGTATAGAATCTAGTCAAATAACAATAATTATATCAAATACGGGTCAAAGAATCATAACCCACTTCAATTTATATGAAATTCGCATAATTACACTAAGTTGGTAAAACCCGACCCCGGGCCCCACTGCTCGGAAAATTCGAAATTAGTACAAACGCGATCCTTATCTCGCCACGAGTCCGTGCATATAAAATTTATCGAAATCGGAGTTCAAATGGCCTCCCAAAACTCAAAATCCCGTTTTCAATATTTGGATCACATTTTTTCAAGATTTCAACCCAATTTCATGAAGATTGATGTTAATACTACCATAAAATGATGTTTTTGAGTCAAGAATCTTACCTCCGACGAATACCCGATGACTTCTCGGTGATTTCCTCGAGTTTTCTTCTCTCTAGGGCTCAAAATTATGTTTTGGGGGTGTAAACCCGTAAGCTCTCTGTTCTGCAATTTAATTCACTGCCAGAGACTTTTGTTCTTCGCGTTCGCGTGAGCTCCCACGCGTTCGCGAAGAACAGCTCCTCTTTACTCTTCGCGATCGCGACGCTTACCACGCGTTCGCGATGCTCAATTCCAGTTACCCTTCGCGAACGCGACGCCTCCCACGCGTTCGCGATGTTCAAGCTTCCAGGCGCCCATATTTCTTCTACGCGTTCGCGATACACCTCCCGCGAACGCGAAGCACAACACCCACGACCCTACGCGAACGCGACCCAAGCAACGCGTTCGCGATGCTCAACACCCCTGGCCTACGCGAACGCGACACCCCGAACGCGAACGCGATGCATTGATCTTCCTGGCCTTCGCGAACGCGGCCCATGCCACGTGAACGCGAAGGTCAAAATGACTGGGCAGAAACCTGCAGTTTTCTGCAGATTTTGCCAAGTCCCACAAGCCCGGTTGATGGTCCGAAATCATCCCGAGGCCCCCGGGACCCCAACGAAAACCACCAACGCACTCCAAAACATGATACGGACTTGTTCCAATCATAAAACACCATACTAAACATCAAAATCTCCATTTACTCACGAATTCAAGCCTAAGTTTTTCAAAACTTTCAAAACTAACATTCAATCCAAAACCCGATCAAACGATGTCCGAATGACCTGAAAATTTGCAGACATATCCAAAATCACATAACGAAACTACAGAAATTGTCGGAATTCCATTCCAACCCCCGGATCAAAATATCACCTACCATCCGGTTTTTGCCAAAAATCACCCTTCGCCAATTCAAGCCTAAAACTACACCGGACCTCCGAATTCAATTCCGATTGTTCTCCTAAGTCATAAATGATCCCCCGGAACTAGTCGAATCATCAGAATCCAGTTCCGAGCATTCTAACTGAATAGTCAACTCTTGGTTGACTTTCCATATTCAAGCTTTCTTTAAACATGCTATTTGTTTCATTTTCAATCCAAATCACTCCTAACTCACCCGATATATTCTAATACTGATTTAAAAGCATAATATATGTAAATGCAAGGTAACGGGGTGGTAATTCCCGTAACGACGGGCCGGGTCGTTACATTCTCCCCAACTTAAACAAACGCTCGTCCGCGAGCGGGTTAAGAAACATACTTGGAGTATCAAACAAGTGTGGATATCTACTTCGCATCTCCTGCTCGGTCTCCCAAGTTGCTTCCTCCATGGGACGACCTCTCCACTGCACTTTCACTGAAGCTATGTCCTTAGATCTCAGCTTACGAACATGTCGACCCAAAATGGCTACCGATTCCACATCATAGGTCAAGTCCTCATCCAACTGTATCGTGTTGAAGTCTAACACATGTGACGGGTCTCCAACATACTTCCGGAGCATAGATACGTGGAACACCGGGTGAACTCCCGACAAACTGGGTGGCAAAGCAAGCATATAAGCCACCTCCCCAACTTTCCTAAGCACCTCAAAAGGTCCAATGAACCTTGGGCTCAACTTTCCTTTATTTCCAAACCTCATAACACCCTTCATAGGCGAAACTTTCAGCAACACCTTCTAACCTACTGAATAAGACACATCTCGGACCTTCCGGTCTACATAACTCTTCTGACTCGACTGAGCTGTGCGAAGTCTCTCCTGAATCACCTTCACCTTATCTAAGGCATCTTGGACTAACTCTGTCCCCAATAACCTAGCCTCGCCAGGCTCGAACCAACCGATTGGAGACCTACACCGTCTCCCATATAAAGCTTCATTGTAACGACCCGGCCCGTCGTTACGGGAATTACCACCCCGTTACCTTGCATTTACATATATTATGCTTTTAAAATAGTATTAGAGTATATCGGGTGAGTTAGGAGTGATTTGGATTTAAAATGAAACAAATAGCATGTTTGAAGAAAGCTTGAATATGGAAAGTCAACCAAGAGTTGACTATTGAGTTAGAGTACTCGGAACCGGATTCTGATGATTCGACTAGTTCCGAGGGATCATTTATGACTTAGGAGAGCAATCGGAATTGAATTCGGAGGTCTGGTGTAGTTTAAGGCTTGAATTGGCGAAGGTTGAATTTTGGCGAAAATCGGATGGTAGGTGATATTTTGATCCGGGGGTCGGAATGGAATTCCGACAATTTCTGTAGCTTCGTTATGTGATTTTGGATGTGTCTGCAAATTTTCAGGTCATTCGGACATCGTTTGACCGGGTTTTGGATTGAATGTTAGTTTTGAAAGTTTTGAAGAAACTTAGGCTTGAATCCGTGGATAATTGGTGATTTTGATGTTTAGTATGGTGTTTTTATGATTGGAACAAGTTCGTATCATGTTTTGGGGTACGTTGGTGGTTTTCGTTGGGGTCCCGGGGGCCTCGGGATGATTTCGGACCATCAACCGGGCATTTGGACTTGGCAAAAATCTGCAGAAAAACTGCAGGTTCTGCCCAAGCCCTTAAGCCTTCGCGTTCGCATGACAAGTGTCGCGTTCGCGAAGGCCAAGCCTTTGTGTGCATCGCGTTCGCGGGAGGGGGAGTCGCGTTTGCGTAGGTCAGGGGTGTTAAGCATCGCGAACGCGTTGCTTGGGTCGCGTTCGCGTAGGGTCGTGGGTGTTGTGCTTCGCGTTCGCGGGAGGTGTATCGCGAACGCGTAGAAGAAATCTGGACGGCTGGAAGCTTGTACATCGCGAACGCGTGGGAGGTGTCGCGTTCGCGAAGGGTAATGGAATTGTGCATCGCGAACGCGTGGTAAGCGACGCGAACGCGAAGAGTAAGGAGGAACTGTTCTTCGCGAACGCGTGGGAGCTCACGCGAACGCGAAGAACAAAGGTCTCTGGCAGTGAATTAAATTGCAGAACAGAAGGGTTACGGGTTTACACCCCCAAAACACAAATTTGAGCCCTAGAGAGAAGAAAACTCGAGGAAATCACTGAGAAGTCATCGGGTATTCGTCGGAGGTAAGATTCTTGACTCAAAAACGTCATTTTATGGTAGTATTAACATCAATCTTCATGAAATTGGGTTGAAATCTTGAAGAAATGTGACCCAAATATTGAAAACGGGATTTTTGGATTTGGGAGGCCATTTGAACTCCGATTTCGATAAATTTTATATGCACGGACTCGTGGCGAGATAAGGATCGCGTTGGTACTAATTTCGGAATTTTCCGAGCAGTGGGGCCCGGGGTCGGGTTTTACCAACTTAGTGTAATTATGCGAATTTCATATAAATTGAAATGGGTTATGATTCTTTGACCCGTATTTGTTATAATTATTGTTGTTTGACTAGATTCTACACACGAGGCAGCGAAATTCAAAGGAAAAGGCATCGCGGACGAGTCTACGACCGGCTAGAGGTGAGTAGTTTGTGTATATAGTAGCTTGAGGGTTCGAAACCCCGGCTTAGCACATTGTGACGCTAGTAGGGCGTGGCTCGCACACCGTGGCAGGTGCGGGATTGATTGTGATTGGGGATTGAGACTTGGTCCATCCCGGAAATGAATAATATGTTGTTAGTGTTGGAAATACACTGTATTTGCTATATTTGTGGGATGTAAGCCTTGTTTGGGGCCTTGTGCCGATCTGTAGCGTCCTTAGAGGACAATATTTATGTGATAGCTATAATTGCTTAAATCACTGATCTCAGTCCTGAAAAAAAATTGAAATCACATTTTTGAAATGCTAAGTCACCCGCTTTTACAAATTTAATAAAGTTAAAGTATTTTTCATAAATTATGAATTGAGAACTGGAATTAAGGAAAATGAATTATTTTGTGATTTAATTGCTTATTGTGGACTGAGCATGGGATCGGGCTGCACGCTGCAGTGGTTGATATGAGGATCGGGCTGCACGCCGCAGCAGTATTGCGCTTGGGCTGTAGGAGCCCCTCCGGAGTCTGTACACACCCCCAGTGAGCGCCGTCGACGTTAAATCAGATCGGGCTACACGCCGTAGCGGTTATGTGCATTGTATTGTATCTATATTTGTTGAATTACTCTGTGGTAGTTGTATTGTATTGTTGCTTGCTAGTTCGTAGGAGATTCGGACTGTAGTGTAGCTTCATATTGTGGTATTTTGTGGATTTCTTACTGTCGGCTACATATATATATTTGTTACTCACTGAGTACTTAGTACTCACCCCTACTCCCTGCACCTTTTGTGTGCAGACTCAGGTACACAGGAGCAGTAGACGGACATCTCCAGCGTTTACATTGTCACATCGAGTTGCTGAGGTAGCTGCCTACGTTCGCAGAACCTAGCTTCTCCTCTCATTCCAGTTGTTATTTTATATTTTGTATTCAGACTTGAGTACTTCTATATCGTACTCTCTATTTCCTGTTGGATCTTGTTAGAGGCTCTAGACTTGTGACTCCGGATCTTTGGGAGTGTCAGTACTTTTGTTCAGTATTATTATTATTGGAGTTCTTAAACTCATACATTCTTCTTGGGTTGTCCATTTGGGACTAATATCTTTGTGTTAATTAAATTGTTTGTTTGGCTGGCCTAGCTTGATTATTGGGCGCCATCACGACCGGATTTGGGTCGTGACATTCATACGGTGCCATCTGAATGCTGGACTGATAGCTATTATTGTAAGCAAACTCCGGCAAAGGCAAATAATCAGCCCATGAACCACCAAAATCAATGACACAAGCACGCAACATGTCCTCCAATATCTGAATAGTACGCTCAGACTGCCCATCCGTCTGTGGATGAAATGCTGTGCTCAGCTCCACCTGTGAACCCAACTCTCGCTGAAATGTCCTCCAGAACTGAGATGTGAACTGGGTACCTCTGTCCGATATAATGGAAATAGGAACTCCATGCAATCTCACTATCTCACGGATGAATATCTCTGCCAACCGCTCTGAGGTATAGGTAGTACACACTGGGGATGAAATGAGCTGACTTGGTCAACCTATCCACCACCACCCAAACTGAATCAAACTTCCTCGCTGTCCGAGGGAGTCCACTAACAAAGTCCATAGTTATTCTTTCCCACTTCCAATCCGGAATATCAATACGCTGGAATACACCACCAGGTCTCTGATGCTCATACTTGACCTGCTGACAGTTTAGACACCGAGCCACATGGCTCGCAATATCTTTCTTCATCTTTCTCCACCAGTAATGCTGCTTCAAATCCTGATACATCTTCGCGGCTCCTGGATGAATAGAATACCGCGAGCTATGGGCCTCCTCCAATATCAACTCACGAAGACCATCAACATTGGGCACGCATATCCGGCCCTGCATCCGCAATACACCATCACTATCAATAGTGACATCTCTAGCATCATCATGCTGAACTCTGTCCTTAAGGACAAGTAAGTGTGGATCATCATACTGGCGCTCTCGAATACTATCATATAATGAAGAACGAGCTACTACACAAGCCATCATCCGACTGGGCTCAGAAATATCCAGCCTTACCATCTGATTAGCTAACGCCTGAACATCAACTGCTAGGGGTCTCTCCCCAACTGGAATATACGCCAAACTGCCCATACTAATAGCCTTCCGGCTCAATGCATCAGCCACTACATTGGCTTTCCCGGGATGGTACAAGATAGTAATATCATAGTCTTTAAGCAACTCAAGCCATCTTCGCTGCCTCAAATTTAGATCTTTCTGCTTAAACAAATGCTGAAGGTTGCGGTGGTCTGTATATACATCACAAGATACACCATACAGGTAATGCCTCCAAATCTTCAAGGCATGAACAATAGCAGCTAACTCCAAATCATGAACAGGGTAGTTCTTCTCGTGGGGCTTTAGCCGACGAGAAGCATATGCAATAACTCTACCCTCCTGCATCAACACACAACCGAGTCCAACTCGGAAGCATCACAATACACCGTATATGACCCCGAGGCCGATGGTAACACAAGTACTGGAGCCGTGGTCAAAGCCTCTTTGAGCTTCTGAAAGCTCTCTTCACATTCATCAGACCACACAAATGGAGCATTCTTCTGTGTCAACTTAGTCAACGGTGAAGCAATAGACGAGAAACCCTGAACAAACCGGCGATAATAGCCTGCCAAGCCGAGAAAACTCCGAATCTCTGTAGCGAAGGAAGGTTTGGGCCAATTCTGCACTGCCTCGACCTTCTGTGGATCAACCCGAATACCATCACCTGGACACTATATGTCCCAGAAAACCCACAGTATCAAGCCAGAACTCACACTTAGTGAATTTTGCATAAAGCTTCACTTCTCTCAACCTCTGCAATGCCACTCTCAAATGCTGTGCATGCTCCTCCTGGCTGCGTGAATATACGAGAATATCATCAATAAACACAATCACAAAAGAATCCAGGTACGGCTGAAATACACTATTCATCAAGTGCATGAATGCTGCTGGGGCGTTAGTCAACCCGAAAGACATCACCAGGAACTCGTAGTGCCCATATCGCGTCCTGAACGCTGTCTTCATAATGTCCGAGTCCCTGATCTTCAACTGATGATAACCCGATCGAAGATCAATCTTAGAAAATACACTAGCTCCCTAGAGCTGATCAAATAGGTCTTCAATACGAGGCAATGGGTACTTATTCTTCACTGTTACCTTGTTCAGCTGCTTGTAATCAATGCACATTCTCATTGTGCCATCTTTCTTCTTCACGAACAACACCGGTGCACCCCAAGGTGACACACTCGGACGAATGAAACCCTTATCTAGGAGTTCCTGAAGCTGTTCTTTCAATTCTTTTAACTCTGCTGGTGCCATGCGATAGGGAGGAATAGAAATGGGCTGAGTGCCCGGCACCAAGTCAATACCAAAGTCAATATCTCTGTCAGGCGGCATGCCTGGTAGGTCTGCTGGAAATACATCCGGAAACTCCCTTACAATGGGGACCGAATCAAGACTGGGTGTCTCGGCCGCAACATTTCTAATGAAGGCCAAATAAGATAAACAACCCTTGCCGATCATTCGTTGAGCCTTTATATAAGAAATCACCCTGTCGGACATATAATCAGTCAAGCCACGCCACTCGATCCTCGGACTACCTGGAATAGCTAGTGTGACTGTTTTGGCATGACAGTCCAGAATCGCATGACAAGGAGATAGCCAATCCATGCCTAGGATAACATCGAAATCTACCATGCCCAGTAGTAATAGATCAACTCGGGTCTCCGGACCCCCAATAGTAATAATACAGGATCGATATACCTGATCCACAATAATAGTATCCCCTACTGGGGTAGACACATGTACGGGCAAAGCAAGAATACCACGCGTCATACCCAAATGACGTGCAAAATAAGTAGAGACATAAGAATAGGTGGATCCGGGATCAAATAAGACAGAAGCATCCCTGTGGCAGACTGAGATAATACCTGAAATGACCGCATCTGAAGCACTAGCATCCTTCCCGTCCGGAAGAGCATAGAAACGAGCCTGGCCTCCACCAGTACGATCCTCACCCCTAGGGCGACCTCTGGATACCTGGCCACCAGTCCTAGCCGACCGTGCTGGCGCTGAAGAAACAGGAGTAGAAGATGAAGACTGATCCCTCTGCTGAGACCGCTTACGAAGCCACTGACGACACTCTCTCATGATATGGCCCAAATCACCGCACTCAAAACAACGGCCTGAAGATGGAAGAAGGGGATGCTGAGGACCCCTCGCTACCGATGAACCCTGTGCTGAGGAAGCAGGAGCAGAGCTCTGAGCTGGAAGAGCACTCAGTGCAGGCTGACTCTGCTGACGGCTCTGCTGACCCTGATAACCCTGATGGCCCTGACGACCACGATCTGATGAAACCCCACTGGACTCTGCACGTCCAGACTGATGAGACCTGAAAGAGCGACCTCTGCTATGCTGAAATTGGCCCCTAGACGGAGCACCACTGTAACTGCCAGTACCACGAGGCCTCTTAGCCTCTCTCTCCTCTCGCTCTCTGCGGCGATCTGTCTCAATGTGACGGGCAGCATCCACCACCTCCTCAAAGGTAACTGTCGAAACTCTCTCCCCGGTCATCAATATGCGGATGGGATAAATAAGACCATCAATAAATCTCCGGATCCTCTCCCTGTCTGTAGGAACCATCCACATGGCATGACGGGCCAGCTGTGTGAATCTCATCTCGTACTGATTAACTGTCATCTCTCCCTGCTTCAACCACTCGAACTGACGTCGCAGCTCCTCTCTCTGAGACTGAGGCACGTACTTCTCCAAATATACCGTGGAGAACTGCTGCCAAGTGAGGGGCACTGCCCCAGCGGGCCTATGCTTCTCGAAATCCTCCCACCACCGAAATGCTGCACCTGTGAACTGAAAAGTGGTGAATGAAACACCGTTGGACTCTAGAATACCCGCGGTGCGAAGCATGCGCTGACATCTGTCAACAAAACCCTTGGCGTCCTCGCCCTCAGCACCACTAAATGTTGGAGGCTGTAGCCTCTCTAATCTCTCCAAACGACACTGCTCATCGTCGGGCATAACTGGAACCTTATAAGCAGGAGTTGGTGCAACGGGCGCAACTGGCTGGACTGGCTCGGGTGTGTGAGCCACGGGGGTCTGATTCCCTCCCCCTGCCTGTGAAGAAGATACTGCAGCAGTAGCTGCAACTACCTGTGCCAAGCTTGTGCACACTGATAAGATCTGAGCCAAGGTCTCCTGAAGACCCGGTATCACAATAGGCACTGCCGGTGCCTGAACCTGAGTTGCTGGAGCGTTTGCCGCTGGAATCTGGTCCTGAGTCTGATTGGCTGCTGGGTCAGCAGGTGCTGGTGCTGGTGCTGCTGCCCTACCTCTACCACGACCACGGCCTCTAGGTGCCAATTGTGGTCGTCCGCCACGTCCGTTAGCTCGTGTTTTCGCCATCTGCGAGAGAATAGAATATGGAAAGATTTAAATTTCATGTTAACACAAATCGCACGATATGAATCCAAGAAAATGAGGTTTTTCCTAAAGTTTCTGTAGCCCTTCGAAGGTAAATACGGACGTCTACGTACCGATCTGCGAAAGCCTACTAAACCGGCTCATGACTCGTGAGTCCTAATAACCTAGAGCTCTGATACCAACTTGTCACGACCCAAATCCGGTCGTGATGGCGCCTAACAATCAAGCTAGGCCAGCCAGACCAACAATTTAATTATCACAAAATACCAGTCCCCAAATGGACAACCCAAGAAGAAATATATGAGTTTAAGAACTCCAATAATAATAATACTGAACAAAAGTACTGACACTCCCAAAGATCCGGAGTCACAAGTCTAGAGCCTCTAACAAACCCAACAGGAAAAGAGAGTACGATATAGAAGTCCTCAAGTCTGAATACCAAAATACAAAATAACAACTGGAAATGAGAGGAGAAGCTAGGTTCTGCGAACGTAGGCAGCTACCTCAGCAACCCGATATGACACTGCAACCACTGGAATTTCCCGTCTACTGCTCCTGAGTACCTGAGTCTGCACACAAAAGGTGCAGGGAGTAGGGGTGAGTACTAAGTACTCAGTGAGTAACAAATATATATAAGTAGCTGACAATAAGAATTCCACAAAAAACCACAATATGAAGCTACACTACAGTCCGAATCTTCTACGAACTACAGCAACAATACAATACAGCTACCACAGAGTAATTCAACAAATACAGATGCAATGCAATGCACATAACCGCTATGGCGTGTAGCCCGATCCAATTTAACGTCGACGGCGCTCACTGGGGGTGTGTACAGACTCCGGAGGGGCTCCTACAGCCCAAGCGCAATACTGCTACGGCGTGCAGCCCGATCCACATATCGACCACTGCGGCGTGCAGCCCGATCCCATGCTCAGTCCACAACAAGCAATTAAGTCACAAACAATTCATTTTCCTTAATTCCAGTTCTCAATTCATAATTTATGAAAAATACTTTAACTTTATTAAATTTATAAAAGCCGGTGACTTAGCATTTCAAAAGTGTGATTTCAATTTCAAGGACTGAGATCAGTGATTTAAGCAATTATAGCTCTCACATAAATATTGTCCTCTAAGGACGCTACAGGTCGACACAAGGCCCCAAACAAGGCTTACAGCCCACAAATATATCAAATACAGTGTATTTCCAACACTAACAACATATCATTTACTTCCGGGATGGACCAAGTCTCAATCCCCAATCACAATCAATCCCGCACCTGCCACGGTGTGCGAGCCACGCCCTATTAGCGTCACAATGTGCTAAGCCGGGGTTTCGAACCCTCAGGCTACCATATACACAAACTACTCACCTCTAGCCGGTCGTAGACTCATCCGCGATGCCTTTTCCTTTGAATTTCGTTGCCTCGTGTGTAGAATCTAGTCAAATAACAATAATTATATCAAATACGGGTCAAAGAATCATAACCCACTTCAATTTATATGAAATTCGCATAATTACACTAAGTTGGTAAAACCCGACCCCGGCCCCACTGCTCGGAAAATTCCAAAATTAGTACCAACGCGATCCTTATCTCGCCACGAGTCCGTGCATATAAAATTTATCGAAATCGGAGTTCAAATGGCCTCCCAAAACTCAAAATCCCGTTTTCAATATTTGGGTCACATTTTTTCAAAATTTCAACCCAATTTCATGAAGATTGATGTTAATACTACCATAAAATGATGTTTTTGAGTCAAGAATCTTACCTCCGACGAATACCCGATGACTTCTCGGTGATTTCCTCGAGTTTTCTTCTCTCTAGGGCTCAAAATTATGTTTTGGGGGTGTAAACCCGTAAGCTCTCTGTTCTGCAATTTAATTCACTGCCAGAGACTTTTGTTCTTCGCGTTCGCGTGAGCTCCCACGCGTTCGCGAAGAACAGCTCCTCTTTACTCTTCGCGATCGCGACGCTTACCACGCATTCGCGATGCTCAATTCCAGTTACCCTTCGTGAACGCGACGCCTCCCACGCGTTCGCGATGTTCAAGCTTCCAGCCGCCCAGATTTCTTCTACGCGTTCGCGATACACCTCCCGCGAATGCGAAGCACAACACCCACGACCCTACGCGAACGCGACCCAAGCAACGCGTTCGCGATGCTCAACACCCCTGGCCTACGCGAACGCGACACCCCGAACGCGAACGCGATGCATTGATCTTCCTGGCCTTCGCGAACGCGGCCCATGCCACGCGAACGCGAAGGTCAAAATGACTGGGCAGAAACCTGCAGTTTTCTGCAGATTTTGCCAAGTCCCACAAGCCCGGTTGATGGTCCGAAATCATCCCGAGGCCCCCGGGACCCCAACGAAAACCACCAACGTACTCCAAAACATGATACGGACTTGTTCCAATCATAAAAACACCATACTAAACATCAAAATCTCCATTTACTCACGAATTCAAGCCTAAGTTTTTCAAAACTTTCAAAACTAACATTCAATCCAAAACCCGATCAAACGATGTCCGAATGACCTGAAAATTTGCAGACATATCCAAAATCACATAACGAAGCTACAGAAATTGTCGAATTCCATTCCGACCCTCGGATCAAAATATCACCTACCATCCGGTTTTCGCCAAAAATCACCCTTCGCCAATTCAAGCCTAAAACTACACCGGACCTCCGAATTCAATTTCGATTGTTCTCCTAAGTCATAAATGATCCCCCGGAACTAGTCGAATCATCAGAATCCGGTTCCGAGCACTCTAACTCAATAGTCAACTCTTGGTTGACTTTCCATATTCAAGCTTTCTTTAAACATGCTATTTGTTTCATTTTCAATCCAAATCACTCCTAACTCACCCGATATATTCTAATACTGATTTAAAAGCTTAATATATGTAAATTCAAGGTAACGGGGTGGTAATTCCCATAACGACGGGCCGGGTCGTTACAAATTATTTCTTTTTCCGCTATTTCTTCACTAATTATCATTCCTTTAGGTAATTCGGGGTATAGTTTTTCACTAGTTAGTATCTCATCTTCCGTGATTAATTCTCTTGTTATATAGTTTTCTTCTTGTCCTGTATTTATTAGTATTAAGTATTTTCTTCCATTCATTACTCCTGTTATGTAATAATGATGATGTTTTATTTCTCCTGGTAATTGCTCTATAAGTTTAGGTATTTTATATCCTACTTTATCTGATGTGCTTGTTTTATTTGATGATGTTTGTCCCACTTCAAAACTCAATCTTTTTGATGAGCTTAATCTTTCTTTTACTATGTCTAAATCTTCTTCTATGTCCAGTTCATTATAACTATACTCATTGTTATCTATAACTGTAACTATTCTTTCAAAAGGATTTTCTATCTTTATTTTGTTTATTTTATTTCTTGCCATTATCTTATGTTTAGTTGTTAATATATATAAGTATTTTACATTTTGCTGTATATATCTTACTACCTGGAGTTAATTCTATTCCTGACATTTTCCAGTATAATACAAGTGATTTATCTATATTTTTATCATTTATCGCTACTGAATAGTTAGCACTAATTATGAATTTAAATTTTTGGTATATCAAATTTCCTCGTACTGCACTTATTATACTTTTTTCTATAGGTTGTATAATTCTATCATCTGCTAGGTAAATTTCTATTGGTGTATCTATCCCTTCTCTAAAACATGCTTTTATTAATATTTTTGTTCCTCCTAGATGTACATATTTAATTGGGTTTTTTGCCCTTATATCTTGTATTTCTTTATTTATTATTCGTTTATTTATTATTGGTATTTTAGCTTTTCCTTTGGTGTATTTACAGTCTATTATGTGTTCTTTTTGGCTAATTACATAATATTCTTCTTTACTTCTTTTGAACCAATTTTTCATTTTTGGTATATCTAATATTTTTTCTACACTAAAGTTTAATTCTTTTCCTTTTATTTGTTCAAATATATTTTCATCAAATATTACTTTTTGTTCTGTAGATTCTTCATCTTGGTATTCTTCTTGGGTTATTATATTTATTTCTTTTTCAGTCATCTATTAATTCATTGTCTTCATTATCTGATTCTAGTATTGATTCTAATTCATTTTCTGATAATTCATATATACTATCATTACTTTCTAATTCATAGTCTATATATTCCATTTGTACGTATTCTTCGTCGTTTATTATTATTTCTGATACTTGCCTAACGACCCGACTGGTCGTTTTAGAAAATTACGCCCCAATCCCCAATTCAACTGTTCCCCTAAGTTCATTTCTGCTATTGTGGTTTGCCGAGAGAGTCGGTTATGAAATTTGGAGCATTTTGGGACACTTAGTCCCTAAATGAGAGCTTTAAAGCTAGCAAACGGTCCGTAGCTGGAACATTGTTAAGATGATCTCAGAACGGAAATCCGATGGTTCCATTAGCTCCGTTAAGTGATTTCGGGGTTGAGAGCGCATTCGGGATGTATTTTGGAGGTCCGTAGCTCAATTAGGCTTGAAATGCCGAAGGTTGAAATTTTGGCGAATCCGAACGATAGGTGAGATTTTGATCCGGGGGTCGGAATGGAATTCGGACAATTTCTGTAGCTTCGTTATGTGATTTTGGATATGTCCGCAAATTTTCAGGTCATTCGGAAGTCGTTTGGTCGGGTTTTAGATCGAATGTGTAATTCAGAGAGTTTTAAGAAATTTAGGCTTGAATTCGATGTGAATTATGGGTTTTGATGTTGCTAGACGTGTTTTGAGGATTGGAACAAGTTCGAATAAGGTATTAGGATGTGTTGGTGTGTTTGGATAAGATCCCGGGGGCCTCGGGGTGGTTTCGGATGGTTAAACGGGAGAAAATCATGGAAATTGCAGGTTAGGGAATTCTGCCTCTGTTGTTTTCGCCCCTGCGGAAATGGAACCGCAGAGGCGAGCCCGCTGAAGCGGAAATTGGAGCACGGAAGTGGACTAGAGCGCAGGGGCGGTCCTTGTCCGCATGAGCGGCCTCGCAGGTGCGAGGATGGGGACCGCAGAAGCGGTTAGGAGACGAGTGGGGAATCTCGCATAAGCGGACAAGCCTCCGCTTAGGCGAGTCCGCAGAAGTGGACTTTTGTTCGTAGGAGCGGAGAGTTCCGTAGGAGCGGAGAGTTCCGCAGGAGCGGACCTTTGTCCGCGGGAGCGGCCTCGCGGAAACGGCTGTAGGCTCGCAGAAGCGGAATGGGCCAGCCAGGCCTGGGCTTCGCAGGAGCGACAAAATGTCGCGGAAGCGGATCCGCAGAAGCGGAAACTTCGTCCGCTGAAGCGGAAATCGCAGAGAGTTAATTATATCAGAAGTTAGAAATTTCAGAAACATTTCCAAACTTTGAGGGCTCGGCTTAAGGGGCGATTTGGGCGATTTTGAAGGGAGATTCAAGGGGTTTCTTCAGGTAATCAATTATGGACTCCAATTATGATTGTTGTTGATAATATTATGCAAGTTTTTCATGAAAATGGAGGAATTTGGGGTAATTAATGGGGGTTTTCACCCTAGACCAAAACCTTTAGAAAACCTTTGATTTGAATGGGCAAACGGAGTCCGATTTCGATAAATTTTTTATGCACGGACTCGTATTGAGATAAGGAACCCGAATATATAATTGTCGTAATTTTTCGATAAGCGTACCAAAAGTCGGGTTTTGGCAACTAGTGGGTTTTGGTGAATTTTGAGTTAATTTGATTGGGTAATGCCCAATTGGCCTATTTTGATGTGATTCTATTGATTTTTATCAGATTCTACACTTGTGGAGGCCGACATTCGCGGCAAGAAGGTTATTTCTTAGCGGTTTTGTACCGGAATTGAGGTAAGTGGCTTGTCTAACCTCGTGTGGGGGACTTTCACCCCTAGGATATTATTGTGATACTTTAAATGCCTTGTACGCGAGGTGACGGGCGTGTACATGCGCCTGGTTGTTGAACACATACTTTACTCAAAATGTTCAATGAGTGATATTCCTGTTCTTAGTTGTTAAATTCGATATTCCTACCCAGTAGTAGTTAGAAAAGCATGATTAGATAGAATCTAACTGTCTAGTTGCTTAATTGACTTACTTGAGTTTTCTTGGAAATCGCTGGCGCTGTTCACCGGCGAAGTTATCATTAAGCATATTATACTTCTCTCTGTGTATTCCTTTACTTGCTGTGGTTATGGACTACGAGTTCGATTCCCGAGATCCTGAGATTATTGAAATATGGACTACGGGTTCGATTCCCGAGATCCTTAGATTATTGAAATATGGACTACGGGTTCGATTCCCGAGATCCTGAGATTATTGAAATATGGACTACGGGTTTGATTCCCGAGAACCTGAGATTATCGAAATGTGGACTACGGGTTCGATTCCCGAGATCCCGAGATTATTGAAATATGGACTACGGGTTCGATTCCCGAGATCCCGAGATTATTGAAATGTGGACTACGGGTTCGATTCCCGAGATCCTGAGATTATTGAAATGTGGACTACGGGTTCGATTCCCGAGATCCTGACTTATTGGTAGGGACTGCGGGTTCGATTCCCGGAGATCCCGAGTTATTGAGATATTATTGAGACATGGGCTGCGGGTTCGATTCCCGGAGACCCAGAGGTACCGAGAATGGGACTGTGGGTTCAATTCCCACAGATCTTGGATTTGTTTATTTGAGTTGGTTATTTGTTGTTAGCTTAATTGTAGACAGTTGCGGTAATCATCATAATGTTGTTATTTCGGAAATTATTATCATTTAAACTGTTTATTTTGTTATCATCATTATATTATTGTTTTCTCAGTAGGGCCCTGACCTACCTCGTCACTACTCCATCGAGGTTAGGCTTGGCACTTACCGAGTACCGCCGTGGTGTACTCATGCTACTCTTCTGCACACTTTTGTTGTGCAGATCTAGGTACACCAGAGCAGGCTCGTGCTAGGTGATTCCGCAGCTTTCTGGGAGACTTCGAGGTATGATCTGCTACGTCCGCGGATCCGGAGGCTTCCCTTCTATTTTAGTATTACTAGTTGACATTTTTCTTCATTTCGTTGTTAGATACTCTTTACACATAGAGCCACAGTTGTATTTCCCTTTTAGTCCGTGTTACCGTGGGGTTCCGGATCTTGGTAGTGTTTTATTCATTGTGTGACGGATGTATGTGCCAAGCGGCATGGATTACATATCTTTCATGTTATTTTTCCGCTGTTTCTTATTTAAGTATTTATAACTTATATATCCCGCAACGTGTTAGGCTTACCTAGTCGTGGGGACTGGGTGCCATCACGACATGTTCACAGTTGGTGAACTAGGGTCGTGACATTAGCTCTTTGATTTTTAGGTATTTTGCAATCTTTTGCTAAGTGTCCTAATTTTCCACAATTATAACATTTACATTCTGATAATTTTTTCTTAGGTCGGTATTGTCTTTTGTTATTAAATTTCTTTACATAATATCTTCGTCTAGGTCTTTTATACTTAAATTTTGACTTATACTTTTTGTATTTTTTAATTTTATTATGTTTTTTATTATAGTATCTTTTATTGCATCCAAACTGGGGTGTTGTTTTATCTTTACAACATGCTAAGTTTTTTATTAATGTTTTTTCCATTTTAATTTCTTCTTTATGTTTTTCACATAATTCTGCGAACCAGTTTTGTAAGTATCTAATTCTTGCTCCTAAGGTATCTTGTAATGCTGCATTATTCCAATCTTTTAATATTTTTGAACTAAATGGTTCTGGTAACTTTGAAAAATATAATTTTCTTATTTCTTTACTTTCCTCTACACTATATATTCCTTTATAGTAAAATTCTTTAAATTCACATGTATATTCGTCTATATAACACATATTACATATTGCTAATTTTGACATTAGATTTCTATTTAATATTTTTTCTTTATTCTGTTCTACTTCTTCTGTTTCTGCACTACTAAATTCATTTCTTATAGTTGTTTCATATTTTCGTAGAATTTCTATAGCTGTTGTAGCTTTTTCACCATTAAGTTTTTTATCACTTCTTAATATTCCTAAGGCATCTTTATTTATATTTTGTAACCATAACTTAGTCGTTCCTATTAATGTTCTTTCTATGTATTCTGGTACATCTGATATTTCTATTTTATTTTCTATAATCTGTTTTGTCATGTATCCTATCCATAATTGTATTGTCTTATTTATATCTTTTACACAGTCTAGATCTAAGAAATTATGTTGTATTGTTGTTGGTATTTGTGTTGGAATCCATTTTGTATATTTTGGTTCTTTATCATTTCTATATGTTTTCTTAAAATTATTTTCGTAATTTATATAACTTTTTTGCTCTATTTGTGTATCTTTTGTTCCTGATGTACTAGGTTTTTCATCTATTATCGCATTTATTTCTATACGATCATTTCTACCTTCTTCGTTTTGTTCAACTTGTGCTATATTTTCTAAAATTTCCGTATATGTTTCGCTTGTTTCTGAATAATTTTCTAAATCACTATTATTATTTGGTTCATTTATTTCTTCTGTCCTAATTATTTCTAATTTTTCTTCTTTTAATTGTTCTTTGAACTTATTTATCTCAAGTTGTAATTTATTTTCTTGTTCTTTTTCTTTTTGTCTGATTTCATATAGTTCTTTTAACATATTTAATTCTTTTTCTAATTCTATTATTTTAGCATTTTTTGTTTCTTCTATCTGTTTTATTTCTCTTTTTGATTGTTGTTTGATTTTTTCTATCTCATATTTTCGATCCATTTCCTCATTTTCTCTTGTAATCCTAACTAGAGCAGTTAAGCTATCTTCTAATTTTAGTGATTCTTTTTCTAACATTAGATATAAGTTATCTCCTATTTTCTTATATTTTCTTCCTATATTAGAAAATACAATTTTTATTTTTAGTCCTTCTAGGTTTTCATATGTTTTTTCGTCTACTGCAAATTCCTCTTTATTCATTTTTTAAGTTGTATAATCATTTTCCATTCTAATTCTGAAATTATATCTATAAGTTGTTCTAATCTATCATTATTATTTTTGGAGATTTTTAGGTAATTATATTCACAATATAATCCATATAATTCATTTTTAATTCTATCTGCTTCTTTTAATCTGTCTTGTTTATTACTAATATTATTACTACTGTTATTACTACTATTTTCAATACAAGCTCTGATACCAAATTGGGGGTTGGGGTCGGGTATAGCTCCGATTAGCTCTGTTATAGGTCTCTTGGATTGGTTAGTTACTAACTGTGTTGATAATTGATTAGATTTTTGATTCATTGCTGGTTAAAAGCTAAATTATAATTTTCTTTGGCTAACTTTTTTAGTAACAGTAATTTTTCTATATTTTTATTTAATGACTCTATGTGTCTGATTTTTTTTGTTTGCATATAATTATCTAAATCATTTTTCATATTTTGTTCGGTTTTACTTATTTCAAGCATAGTTTCTGTCCAATAACTTAAAAATTCCTGAGTCCCATTTATTTGTATAGTCATAATTATATACTCTTTCTAGTTCGTCATTATTATATGCTTCTTCTAGTTCTTCTGGTTCTTCACTCCATTCTTGGTTAATTATTTCTGTTAAAACTAGATTTTCATATTCTTGAATTTGATTGGAACAGTGGGAATAACAACAACCAAATGTCACGACCCCAAATCCGGTCGTGATGGCGCCAAGCACATTGCTAAGCCATCCTGACCAATCAATATCAACAACGGAGCTAGAAGCTCTCTTTAACCCATTTAAGCATATTACTTCACGAAGCAACAGCGAGACATATAACCAACAACGGGGAGACCAAGTCCCAAAATATACTAACTCCCATAGACCGAAGGGTCAAGAGTCATGAGCCTCTATCGAACATGAGTGTAAAAAGGTTTACAAGATACCAAGTGCGGAAAGAAAAGTCAATACAAAATCAAGACAGTAAGAAGGAATATCGGGTCCTGCGGACTCTGCAGCTACCTCGTATATCCCACAGATGTCGCCTCGCACAACTACTGGATCACTGCTGAGAGGTACCTGGATCTGCACACAAGGTGCAGGGAGTAAAATGAGTACTTCCAGACTCAGTGGTAATAAACAAGGGTAAGACAGCGCAGATAAGAATTCCGCGATAAAGCACTATGTAAAGCTATAATCAGCTACCCTGCCACAGAATCAATATTCACTGTACCTGTACCAACAAATACCAATAAATAGCATAACAGCTAGCAGATGTAGCTAAATGCAATGCAATGCATGATATGACCGCTACGGCGCGTAGCCGACTCCAATTTTGGGTACCCGTGCTCACTGTGGGGGTTCAGACTCCGGAGGGGCTCCTACAGCCCAAGCACATCTCATAGAGATATTCCTGCGGAGTGCAGTCCGATCCAACATATATCTCGCTGCGGCACGCAGCCCGATCCACTACTAGTCAGCTAATATGCAGATACAGCCTCGCAGGCTCAAAATAGTTTTTGAAAACTCTTTTATCATTTTTCAGTTGGAAAACAGTAATATCAAGTTCCAGAGATTGGAATTAGCATAATAACAAAAATATCTGCGGACTAGTAGTAAACTAGCATGTCTATATGATAAGACAATGATAACGATCCTTGCGGGATCCAATAACTGGCTCACGGCCCACAAATATACTCAACCGTCCAAGAAGGAGGTTCAACGGCTCGAGAATAGCCAATATCACATTACAGTATGTAACCATCCGAGAAGGAGGTTCAACGGCTCGAGAATAGCCAATAACACAATATCAACAGGTCGGACTAAACTATAGTCTCCAATTCATAATCGACCCCGCATTCTCAAGAGTGTGCGTGTCTCGCCGCTATACATCGTCACAAAATGATATACCGGGGTTTCAAACCCGCTGGTCATCACCCACATCTATTACTCACCTCAATACGGCGCGACGACTATTCCGAAATGCCCTTGCCACGAGAATCAAGCTCCGCACGAGTAGAATCCGATCCAATACAGTAGAAATACAACAAATTAGGCCAATGGGACTACACCCAATCAATACAACTCAATTTACATCAAAATTCCCAAAGTTGTCAAAACCCGACTTTCGGTACGCTTATCGAAAAATCACGAAAGTCACATATTCGGAACCCTCATCTCAATACGAGTCTAAGCATATCAATTTTACCAAATTCGGACTCCGTTTGCCCATTCAAAACCTTGATTTTCTAAAGTTCAAGCCTAGGGCTAAATCCTCCATAAATTACCCCAAATTCCTCCATTTTCATGATATAATTGCATAATATTACCAACACTAATCATAGTTTAAGTCCATAGTTGATTACCTGATGATTTCCCTTGAATTTCTCTTCAAAATCGCCCAAATCGCCTCTAAAGCCGAGACCCAAATGTGTGAAATGTTCTGAAATTTTTCTAACTTCGGATACACTTAACTCACAGCGATTTTCGCTTCTGCGGATAAAATTCCGCCCCTGCGGAACCGCTTCTGCGACCAATTGGTCGCTTCTGCGAACCCAGGCCCAGCCGGCCAATTCCGCTTCTACGAGCAAAGGGCCGCTTAAGCGGGCCCGCTTCTGCGAAGAAGCTTCCACTTCTGCGGAAACATCCGCTTCTGCGCACCATAGTCCGCTTCTGCGGACTCGCCCAGACGGTCAAATGTCCGCTTCTGCGGACCTTCTCATTTCTCTTTTCGTCCGCTTCTGCGATCAGTGGCTCGCACCCGCGATGCCGCTTCAGCGGAATGACTTCCGCTTCTGCGTAACCAACCGCTCATGCGCCCCTCGTCCGCTTTTGCGGACTCGCTCCTGCGTCCAAAATTTCGCAGGAGCGGAAACAACAGAAACAGAATCCCAACCTGCAATTTCCATGATTTTCTTCCGATTAACCATCCGAAAACACCCCGAGGCCCCCGGGACCCCAACGAAAACCACCAACATACTCCAAAACACGATACGAACTTGTTCCAATCATAAAAACACCATCCTAAACATTAAAGTCACCAATTACACACGGATTCAAGCCTAAATTCCTTAAAACATTCCGAATTACACATTCGATCAAAAACCCGACTAAACGACGTCCGAATGACCTGAAATTTTGCAGGAACATCCAAAATCACCTAACGGAGCTATACTGCAACTGTCGGAATTCCATTCCGACCCCCGGATCAAAATCTCACCTACCGTTCGGATTTCGCCAAAATTCAACCTTAGCCAATTCAAGCCTATTTCTACACCGGGCCTCCAAATTCAATTCCGATCTCTCCCCTAAGTCACAAATCACCTTCCGAACTAACCGAATCATCGGAATCCGATTCCGAGCCCTCTAACCAAATAGTCAACTCCGGGTTGACTTTCCTTATTCAAGTTTCCTTCACAAAGGCTATATGCCTCATTTTCAATCCAATTCACTCCTAACTCACCCGATAGGCTTTAACACCGATATAAAATCATAAAATATGTAATTACAACATAATGGGGTGGTAATTCTCGTGACGACGGGCCGGGTCGTCACATTCTCCCCTCTTAAGCAAACGCTCGTCCTCGAGCGGGTCAAGAAACATACCTGAAGTCTCAAACAAGTGAGGATATCTGCTCCGCATCTCCCGCTCGATCTCCCAAGTGGCCTCCTCCACGGGTCGACCTCTCCACTGAACCTTAACTGATGCAATCTCCTTAGACCTCAATTTTCTCACCCGGCGTCCCAAAATGGCAATAGGCTCCACATCATAGGATAGATCACCATCAAGCTGAATGGTGCTGAAATCTAATACATGAGACGGATCTCCAATGTACTTCCGGAGCATAGACACATGGAATACCGGATGAACGCCGGATAAACTGGGTGGCAAGGCTAACTCATATGCCACCTCTCCAACTCTCCTAAGTATCTCAAAAGGACCAATGTACCCGGGACTCAACTTCCCTTTCTTCCCAAACCTCATGACACCCTTCATAGGTGAAATCTTCAACAATACTCTGTCACCAACCATGAAAGACAACTCTCGAACTCTACGGTCCGCATAACTCTTCTGACGAGACTGTGCTGTACGAAGCCTCTCCTGGATCAACTTTGCTCTATCCAGAGCATCCTGGACTAACTCAGTCCCTATCAATCTAACCTCACCAGGCTCAAACCATCCCACGGGGGATCTACACCGCCCTGCCATACAATGCCTCATACGGGGCCATCTGAATACTCGACTGATAACTGTTGTTGTAGGCAAACTCGGCAAGTGGTAGGAACTCATCCCACGAACCACCAAAATCAATCACACAAGCTCGCAACATATCCTCCAAGATCTGAATAGTGCGCTCAGACTGTCCGTCTGTCTGGGGGTGAAATGCTGTACTCAACTCAACCCGTGTACCCATCTCTCGCTGAAATGCTCTCCAAAACTGAGAAGTGAACTGAGTACCCCTATCGGATATGATAGACACTAGAACTCCATGCAACCGAACAATCTCTCGAATAAAGATCGCTGCCAACCGCTCCGATGAGTAGGTAGTACTAACTGGAATGAAGTGAGCTGACTTGGTCAGTCTATCCACAATCACCCATACAGAATCAAACTTCCTCGCCGTCCGAGGGAGTCCAATAACAAAGTCCATAGTGATCCTCTCCCATTTCCACTCAGGAATAACAATGCGCTGAAATACACCACCGGGCCTCTGATGCTCGTACTTAACCTGCTGACAGTTGAGGCACCGTGCTACATGTCCGACAATGTCCATTTTCATCTTTCTCCACCAATAGTGTTGTTTCAAATCATGATACATCTTCGCGGCTCCTGGATGGATAGAATACCGCGAGCTATAGACCTCCTCCAAAATCAACTCACGAAGGCCATCAATATTGGGCACGCATATTCGGCCCTGCATCCTCAATACGTCGTCACTATCAATGGTGACATCTCTAGCATCATCATGCTGAACTCTGTCCCTCAGGACAGCCAAATGTGGATCATCATACTGGCGCTCACGAATACGATCATATAGAGATGACCGAGATACAACACAAGCCAATACCCTGCCGGGCTCCGAAATATCTAACCTCACTAGCCGATTGGCTAGCACCTGAACATCATAAGCAAATGGCCTCTCCTTAGATGGAATATATGCCAAGCTCCCCATACTGACCGCCTTCCGGCTCAAAGCATCGGCCACCACATTGGCCTTCCCCGGATGATATAATATAGTAATGTCATAATCCTTCAACAACTCAAGCCATCTCCGCTGTCTCAAATTAAGGTCTTTCTGTTTGAACAAGTGCCTGGAGACTACGATGGTCGGTATACACCTCACAAGACACACCGTACAAATAGTGCCTCCAAATCCTCAATGCATGAACAATGGCGGCTAGCTCCAAGTCATGAACAGGATAGTTCTTCTCATGTGGCTTCAACTGCCGAGAAGCATAAGCAATTACCTTACCTTCCCGCATCAACACACAACCTATCCCCACTCTCGAGGCATCACAATAAACGGTATATGAACCTGAAGCTGATGGCAATACTAACACTGGAGCTGTGGTCAAAGCTGTCTTGAGCTTCCGAAAGCTCTCCTCGCACTCATCCGACCACACGAATGGTGCACCCTTCCGGGTCAATTTAGTCAATGAAGAAGCAATGGATGAAAATCCCTCTGAACAAACCGGCGATAATATCCCGCCAAACCAAGAAAACTCCCGATCTCTGTAGCTGAGGACGGTCTAGGCCAACTCCGCACCGCCTCTATCTTTTCGGGTCAACCAGAATACCATCACGAGACACCACATGTCCCAGAAATGCTACGGACTCGAGCCAAAACTCGCACTTGGAGAATTTAGCATATAGCTTCTCCTCCCTCAATCTCTGCAACACAATACTCAAATGCTGAGCATGCTCCTCCTGACTACGGGAGTAGACTAGAATGTCATCAATGAACACAATCACAAATGAATCCAAATGAGGCCTGAACACACTGTTCATCAGATGCATAAATGATGCTGGGGCGTTGGTCAGCCCAAAAGACATCACAAGAAACTCATAATGACCATATCGGGTCCTGAATGCAGTCTTCATAATATCCGAGTCCCTGATCTTAAGCTGATGATAGCCGCAACGAAGATCGATCTTAGAAAACACCCTCGCACCCTGTAACTGATCAAACAAATCATCTATGCGCGGTAGAGGTACTTGTTCTTCACTGTCACTTTGTTCAATTGCCTATAATCAATACACATTCGCATGGAACCATCTTTCTTTTTAACAAATAATACCGGCGCACCCCACGGGGACACACTAGGACGGATGAAACCCTTATCCAGAAGTTCTTGAAGCTACTCTTTTATTTCTTTCAACTCAGCTGGTGCCATCCGATACGGAGGAATAGAAATAGGCTGAGTGCCTGGCACCAAATCGATCCCAAAATCAATATCCCTGTCCGGCGGCATGCCCGGCAGTCTGAGGGAAACACATCAGGAAAGTCTCGCACAATGGGAACTGAATCAATGCTAGGAGACTCAGCTCCCACATCTCTCACAAAAGCTAAGTACGATAAACACCCTTTTTCAACCATCTTCCGAGCTTTTAGGAACGAAATAACACGGCTAGGGACGAAATCGGTCGAACCCCGCCACTCAATCTGAGAAATACCAGGAATGGCCAACGTAACTGTCTTAGCATGAGAGTCCAATATAGCATGGTACGGAGACAACCAGTCCATACCCAATATAACATCAAAGTCCACCATCCCCAACAATAACAAATCTGCCTGGGTCTCCAGACCCCCAATAGATATAACACAGGATCTATAGACATGATCCACAACAATCGTATCACCCACGGGGGTGGATACATGAATAGGTAAATCAAGACTACCACGGGTCGCACCCAAGTAATGTGCAAAATAAGAGGACACGTAAGAATAGTGGACCCTGGATCAAATAGAACAGAGGCATCTCTGTGACAGACAGAAATGATACCTGTAATCACAGCATCGGAGGCAACTGCATCACGCCTGTCGGGAAGTGCATAGAACCGTGCCTGGCCTCCACCAGATCTCTCCTCGCCCCTGGGGCGTCCACGAGAAGACTGACCTCCACCTCTACTAGACTGAGATGGTGCTGAAGAGGAGGGCTGATCCCTCTGCTGAGTCCTGTCCCTATGGAGTCGAGGGCACTGTCTCCTCATGTGACCAAACTCACCACACTCATAACATGCACCCGGTGCCGGAGAAGGGTACTGAAGGGAACCCCTCGCCGCAGAAGAACCCTGGGCTGAAGAAGTAGGTGCTGCACTCTGGGCTGGGAGGGCACTAAGTGATGACTGACCCTGCTGAAACCCCTGTCAACCACGACCATGCTGGGAGTGCCCTCTAGATGGAGAACCACTGAAACTGCCAGAACCACGAGGCCTCTTGGCCTCCCGCTCCTCTCTCTCGGCGACGATCCGCCTCAATGGAGCGTGCCATATCAGCTACCTGCTCAAACGATGATGATAGAACTCGCTCGCTGGTCATAAGAATACGGATAGAGTAGTTGAGGCCATCAATGAACCTCCTCATCCTCTCCCTATCAGTGGGGATCATCCATGTGGCATGCCTAGCCAACTGAGTGAATCTAAGCTCATACTGAGTCACAGACATGTCGCCCTGAATCAACCACTCGAACCGGCGACGTAGCTCCTCGCGACGAGACCGAGGTACATATTTCTCTAGAAAGAGAGTAGAGAACTGCTGCCATGTGAGAGGTGCTGCTCTTGCAGGGCCTACGCCTCTCAAACTCCTCCCACCAATCAAATGCGGGACCAGTGAACTGAAATGTAGTAAATGAAACTCCGCCGGACTCAAGAATACCAGCCGTACGCAGCATCTTCTGACACTTATCCAAGAAACCCTGGGCATCCTCGCCCTCAACGCCACTGAAATGGGGTGGCTGAAGTCTACCAAATCTCTCAAGACGACGCTGCTCGTCCTCGGGCATAACCTGAACCATATGCTCTGGAGCTACATTCCACCAGGATACACATAACATAATCAGTTTAGTCTTCCTGAGTTTAAACTCGTTCCACTACACATAAGGCACTTTACATTTCAGCTAAGAGGCAGTGAACATATTTCTTACACCCATAGCTAGGGCTACATATCAAATCACAATAAAGATCAATACCGATCGTATGAACTTTGTAATACCGGCTCGCGAAATTAGTACCTTGGTGCTCAATCCATAGACAAGGATCTGGCCTTAAGTCCTCCCGACTGGCCCAACATGAATTCACGGAGATTATATCTCGCCCCTCGATCGGGGAAATCACAAGCCATAAGGCAATCATATTACTGGGCGATCGAAGCGTACTCAGACGTGCGGAAGGAGTTTCAAAAATTATATCTCAAGCTGCATCAAGTACGCACGATAAGAATTCCAAGAAATGTGAAGTGTTTTCTAAAGGTTCGCAGCCTCCCGAGGATAAGTACGAGCGTCCCCGTACCGATCCACAAGACTCTACTAACCGGCTCAAGACTCATGAGGCCTAGTAAACCTAGGCTTTGATACCAACTTGTCACGACCCCAAATCCGGTCGTGATGGCGCCCAGCACATTGCTAAGCCAGCCTGACCAATCCATATCAACCACGGAGCTAGAAGCTCTCTTTAACCCATTTAAGCAAATTAATTCAAGAAATAACAACGATACATGTAACGAAAACGGGGAACCAAGTCCCATAATACATCAACTCCCATAGACCAAGGGTCAAGAGTCATGAGCCTCTACTGAACATGAGTGTAAAAAGGTTTACAAGATACCAAGTGCGGAAAGAAAAGTCAATACAAAATCAAGATAGTAAGAAGGAATATCGGGTTCTGCGGACTCTGCAGCTACCTCGTATATCCCACAGATGTCGCCTCGCACAGCTACTGGATCACTGCTGAGAGGTACCCGGATCTGCACACAAGGTGCAGGGAGTAAAATGAGTACTGCCAGACTCAGTGGTAATAAACAAGGGTAAGACAACGCAGATAAGAAATCCGCAATAAAGCACTATATAAAGCTATAATCAGCTACCCTGTCATAGAATCAATCTTCACTGTACCTGTACCAACAAATACCAATAAATAGCATAACAGCTAGCAGATGTAGCTAAATGCAATGCAATGCATGATATGACCGCTACGACGCGTAGCCCGACTCCAATTTTTGGGTACCCGTGCTCACTGTGGGGGTTCAGACTCCGGAGGGGCTCCTACAGCCCAAGCACATCTCATAGAGATATTCCTGCCGCGTGCAGTCCGATCCAACATATATCTCGCTGCGGCGCGCAGCCCGATCCACTACTAGTCAGCTAATATGCAGATACAGCCTCGCAGGCTCAGAAGTAGTTTTTGAAAACTCTTTTATCATTTTTCAGTTGGAAAACAGTAATATCAAGTTCCAGAGATTGGAATTAGCATAATAACAGAAATAGCAGCGGACTAGTAGTAAACTAGCATGTCTATATGATAAGACAATGATAACGATCCTCGCGGGATCCAATAACTGGCTCACGGCCCACAAATATACTCAACCGTCCAAGAAGGAGGTTCAACGGCTCGAGAATAGCCAATATCACATTACAGTATGTAACCATCCGAGAAGGAGGTTCAACGGCTCGAGAATAGCCAATAACACAATATCAACAGGTCGGACTAAACTATAGTCTCCAATTCATAATCGACCCCGCACTCTCAAGAGTGTGCGTGTCTCGCCGCTATACAGCATCACAAAGTGGTATACCGGGGTTTCGAACCCGCTGGTCATCACCCACATCTATTACTCACCTCAACACGGCGCGACGACTATTCCGAAATGCCCTTGCCACGAGAATCAAGCTCCGCACGCGTAGAATCTGATCCAATACAATAGAAATACAACAAATTAGGCCAATGAGACTACACCCAATCAATACAACTCAATTTACATCAAAATTCCCAAAGTTGTCAAAACTTGACTTTCGGTACGCTTATCGAAAAATCACGAAAGTCACATATTCGGAACCCTCATCTCAATACGAGTCTAAGCATATCAATTTTACCAAATTCGGACTCCATTTGCCCATTCAAAACCTTGATTTTCTAAAGTTCAAGCCTAGGGCTAAATCCTCCATAAATTACCCCAAATTCCTCCATTTTCATGATATAATTGCATAATATTACCAATACTAATCATAGTTTAAGTCAATAGTTGATTACCTGATGATTTCCCTTGAATTTCTCTTCAAAATCGCCCAAATCGCCTCTAAAGCCGAGACCCAAATGTGTGAAATGTTCTGAAATTTTTCTAACTTCCGATACACTTAACTTACAGCGATTTTCGCTTCTGCGGAAGAATTTCCGCTCCTACGAGTCCGTATCCGCGACCAAAGGGTCGCTTCAGCAGTTCCAGGCCTAGCCGGCCAATTCCGCTTCTGCGAGCAAAGGGCCGCTTAAGCGGGCCCGCTTCTGCGAAGAAGCTTCCGCTTCTGCGGAAACATCCGCTTCTGCGCACCATAGTCCGCTTCTGGGGACTCGCCCAGGCGGTCAAATGTCCGCTTCTGCGGACCTTCTCATTTCTCTTTTCGTCCGCTTCTGCGATCAGTGGCTCGCACCAGCGATGCCGCTTCAGCGGAACGACTTCCGCTTCTGCGTAAAGGCTTAAAATGTACCCAGTGATCTGCAATTTACAGCACACTCTCCATGATCCAAAAATGCCGGATGATGGTCCGGATTCACCCCGAGGCCCCCGGACCCCAACGAAAACCACCAACATACTCTAAAACACGATACGAACTTGTTCCAAGCATAAAAACACCATCCTAAACATTAAAGTCACCAATTACACACGGATTCAAGCCTAAATTCCTTAAAACATTCCGAATTACACATTCGATCAAAAACCCGACCAAACGACGTCCGAATGACCTGAAATTTTGCAGGCACATCCAAAATCACCTAACGGAGCTACTGCAACTGTCGGAATTCCATTCCGACCCCGGATCAAAATCTCACCTACCGTTCGGATTTCGCCAAAATTCAACCTTAGCCAATTCAAGCCTATTTCTACACCGGGCCTCCAAATTCAATTCCGATCGCTCCCCTAAGTCACAAATCACCTTCCGGAACTAACCGAATCATCAGAATCCGATTCCGAGCCCTCTAACCAAATAGTCAACTCCGGGTTGACTTTCCTTATTCAAGTTTCCTTCACAAAGGCTATATGCCTCATTTTCAATCCAATTCACTCCTAACTCACCCGATAGGCTTTAACACCGATATAAAATCATAAAACATGTATTTACAACATAACAGGGTGGTAATTCTCGTGACGACGGGCCGGGTCGTCACATTATCTTTCTAAGTACATAAAAGATTAATATCTTATAATTATCTGCCATTTCGTCTAGTAGGTATGTTATCATTATTTCATGTATTGCTATTCTTCTTATGATATTCCTTCTAATCTTCTTATTTTACTATCATATTCATCATATAATAATAAGATATAAAAAACAATTTTTCTGGTCACTACCATGGCCCTTTGCTCTAATCATCTACCCTAGCAATGTCCTCAACTGCGGTACTTCCCTAAACGGCATCTCCTCGCCTCACCGGTTTCCCATTAGGAGTGACTTAGCCTAGGTTACTACTTAAAGCATACTTCCATGGCAAACTTGCTCAAATTGTTTTTTATAGCATTACTATAACATGATGAAAACTATAGTATTATAAGATGATTATCAGGAATATAAGAATTTAGCTATGCATAATCATAAATTGATATACATGTTCTTGTAGATTTGATATTTCTGGCATAGATTCGGATTGTTGTTCCATAGCTTTGAAAAACTTAATATCTTTTTATTATAAGTATTTGAGAGAATTTTTACAAAGATGAAGAAGGCTTTTGCTTCCCGTAGAGAAGTCTTGCCTCTCTTCTCCTATCTCCTAATCTATTTATATTAGTCTTATAACGCGTTAACTATTCCTTGACGCGTTTTTTCTACTGTTTCCTTTACATAAAATAATAAAAAGAAAGACTAATAATGCTTTAATAATTTACATTATATTCCTATCTAGCTTTTTTCTTTTTATCTCATCCGTTGCTTTTCCTGCTCAGTGCTTTATTTTGTCCGGTGGATGTCGCTTTCCTAGCTTTATGTCACTATCTTGCTTTGTCTTCTTCTTCATTTTTCTTTGCCTAATCTTTTTGTTGAATTCCATCCGTAGTTTTTCTTCTTGGTTGTTACATGTCATTGTCTTCTTTTTCTCTTTTTCTTCTTAGCTTTTGTCTTCTTTTCCTCTTTTTCTTCTTAGCTTTTGTCTTCTTTTCCTCTTTTTCTTCTTAGCTTCATGATAGATTTATTACATTGTCTCCGTAGTTTATTCAAATTCCACTTCTGGAATATAATTATCTTCTCCGTTACACTTTGTACATAGATGGTCTGAGTACTTTTGGCTTACTAATTTACAATATCTAGCTAATAAATTTTCTGAAATAAATTCCTTTTTGATAGCTCTTGTTTGGGGCATCTTCTCTGGATTTAACAGTGTTATGACCCACTGTCTAACTTCTTCCATGTCTAGTTGTTTTACTTCTCTGGAATGTGAATATATCATGACTTGATCTCTTGAATAATAGCTCCATACCGGGTTTCCATTGGTATAGTTTGTAGCTAATTCTTGTACAATAGTTGCTATTCCTATAGTTCTTTTATTAGCATAAAATTCCGGTATATCTAATTTTGGTATCTCGGGTTGCTGTTCAATAATCTCTGGGATGATCATTTCCCTGGTCAATCCTATCTTTACCACTTGAATTGGTGGTTTTATCTCATCAAATAATATCTATGCTGGTGCCGCATAACACTTGATAAAAAATAATTTGCCTTTAGTAACTCTTTTATAGTTCATAAATGCTTTATATAGATCTGGTATAGCTGTCAATTCTGTTCCATCCATAGTATATACGGTGTTCAATAATCCATAATTGTAGCAGGTTGCTACTAGCTTGGGGTTAGTGTTGGGTAGTGCGATAAGTCTATTATAGCCTTGATAATTTTTGTGTTATATAATCGGTATTTGGTTCGGTTGTTGTAGCTCTTGGTTTGAGGTTTAAAAAGGTTTGTAATTTTATAGATATTTTCTACGTATGTTCTGGTTATATGGTTGTAGGTTTTCTTGTCTTGGCTTAGGCTATCTACGTATGAAATAGTTTGTGGAGGTATAAATAATGGATCTTTTTGGTATTTTGGAATAAATGGTTTTTCGAATAATTTATTTAGGTTTTGTGTGTATTTTGGTTTACTAACTTCTTTTCCCTTGCTTGTTCCTGCAGTTGTATTTAAACAAACATTATGGGTTTTTAGGAGTTTCCCAACGTCTCCTTCTACCTCTGGAATTTTACCGTCTTCCGATCGACGTAGTTCCGCATTTTTATAGTCATGCTGCTGACTTGTAGCTTTGAGTTTCTCCTCATTAGATTTTATCTTGTTTAGTTTCATTTCCATACTGTCCATTTTTAAAGAAAAGGCAGTGATGATATTGTATAGCTTTTCGGTTGTTTCTTCGTCAGTCTGTGTAGCTTTGTCTTGATATGTAATCTGCAATGACATTTTTGTTAGTATTGATTACTTCAATTGTAAATGTAAAGTTTAATATATTCAGTACTAGTCTCCGTATTTCTTTTGTTGTAACTGAATCTTGTATCTTCCTGGTTAACCACCATTTTACTTGTGTATTATCTGTTCTTATAATAAACTTATTATATACAATATATGGTTCAAATGCCAATAAACATTTATATACTGCATATAATTCTTTTCTATTGATTTCCCATTTTATCTCCGGGTTTGTGAATGTTCCTGAATAATACCTACAATGATGTTCTATTTTTTCTTTATCATACCTGTATTTTAATACTCCTCCATAGCTTTTTTCACTTGCGTCTCGATTCTACTATATATGTAAATTTTTTATCTTCATCTGGGAAGTATAGTTTTGGTAGATTTTTACATATTTGTTTAACTTTTCTTACTTGTTTTTTATCTTCTTCACTAAAATGGTACTCTATATCCTTTTTTAGATTTTTCTGCAATGGTTTTAAAGTCTCCGCTAATTTTGGTATATATTCTCTTACTTGGTTTACTAATCCTAAAAATGATTGTAGTTTCTTTTTTGTATCTAATTGTTCATTTGAATTTATTATTTTTTGTACTATATGAGTTTGCATTTTAATTCCACTTTTATCTATTTCTATTCCTAGAAATTCTATTTGATTTTTCATTATTTCTGCCTTTTTTCTACTTAGGCTTATTCCCGATATTTCTATAATATGTATAAATTTTTCTAATAATTTTATATGTTCATCTTGTGTTTTTGAATATAATAATATATCATCAATATATATTATGCAATTTTCTAGTTGTTTGAAATAGTTATCCATAAAATGTTGATATCTACCTGGTGCATTTTTATATCCGAAAGGTAATACATTCCATTCATAAAATCCTTGGGGTACAGTAAATGCTGTTAATTTTTTGGATTCTTCTTCTAACTTTAAGTGATAAAATCCCGATTTACAATCAAATTTACTAAAATAGTTATATCCTTGGATTTGTCTTATTTTTAGTATTTTATTTGGTATTGGGTAATTGTATGTCTTAGTTTTTGCATTTAGATTTCTATAATCAATAACCATTCTACTTTTTCCTCTTTTTTGTTCGCTATGTTTATTTACAATGAATGCTGGACTAGTATGTTTACTATTGCTTTCTTGTATATAACCTTGTTCTAATAATTCGTCAATGTGTATTTTAAATTCATTTAAATCTTTGAAATTGTATTTTAAAGGTTTTTGTGTTATTATACTATTTTCATCAATTAGCTCTATTTTTACCTTTGTTTTATGTTTTTCCCAACCTTGTAATGGGTTTTCACTATACAATGGTTCTAGTTTTTCTTGGATTATTTTGACTGTATTTATTAAAAAAATAATTAATTCTATTTTATTAGTATCTTCTTTTTCATTTTCTAATTTTTGTGTTATTTTCTCACTTCCTTTTATCCAATCAGTTATTTTTCTTTTCTTTTTTAGAACTCTTTTTGCTCCTATTTTTTGTTTACATGGTGTTGTAAACCACCATTGTGTTTTAGTTATTACGTGTGGGTATAGTTTATCTAAGAATGGTATTCCTAGTAAAATATCTCTTGTCGGTAATTCAAAATTGTATATTTCTTCTATAATAAGTATTTTATCCCATATTTGTATTTTTATATTTTTTGATTTGTAGGTAATTATACTTCCTTCATTATTAAATCCTGTTACTGGTAAAGGTGTTCTAAGTTTTTCCCATTTCTCTTCTGGTAGACAATTTGTGACGACCCAAAGGGTCATCACTTATTTAATTAATCATTTCGAGCTTCTGAGGCCTTGAAAACCTCATTTTATGTTGCCTCGATTTACGTGCACAATCCGAGCATGTAGCCGGAAAGATTTTGTGATAGAAAATATGAATTCTATGAGAAATTTGGATAAAAATGATATTAATGTTGATATGGTTGACTTCGGTCAACATTTTTGGTAAACGGATCCGGACCCGAGATTGGATGGTCACGAGAGGTCCGTAGGAAAATATGGAACTTGGACATGCGTCCGGAGTCGAATTCCTGAGGCCTAGAGCCCAAGTTATGAATTTTTCTATGAAATTGTTTTTGATGTAATTGTTAAAGGAAATGAATTAATTGACCTTGGTATCGGGCTCGTATTTTGGTTTCGACGCCCGGTACAAGTCTTAAATTTTATATATGTGATTTCTGTAAAGTTTGGTGACATTTGGATGTCGTTTGAGATGTTTTGGACCTCGAGTCCCAAGTTTGAAAGTTTTGAAAACCAAAGGTATGAAAATCATGAATTTGAGGCTTGATTTGATGAAAACGAGGTGATATTGGCGATGTGATCGCACGAACAAGTTCATAATGTGTTTTTGAGGTTGTGTACATGTTTGGTTTGGAGCCCGGGGGCTCGGGTAAAAATTTGATAGGTCGTTGGATGAAATTCTGAATTTTGCACTGCTGGTTTTTCACCCAGCTGTTGGCTTCGCAATTGCGAAGTATTTCTCGCAATTGCGAAGGGGACAGTGTAAGGCAAGGCTCGCAAATGCGAACCTTGATCGCAAATGCGAAGCCCCATTGACCCAGCTTTGTTCGCAAATGCGAACAATTGTTCGCATTTGCGAAAGTCCCCAGAGCCCTGCCTATGTTCGCAAATGCGAACAAATGTTCGCAAATGCGAACATTCCCCATACTGCCTTGGTTCGCAAATGCGAACCATTGTTCGCAAATGCGAACACCCCTTTGTCTGCCAGTGATCGCAAATGCGAACAAATGTTCGCAAATGCGAACTTCCCCTTTGTCTGCCAGTGATCGCAAATGCGAACAAATGTTCGCAAATGCGAACTTCCCAGCCTTAGCTTATTTTTCAAACTCCATAAATTGGTCGGGGTTCGCAATTGCGAACCCATGTTCGCAAATGCGAACATAGAGACCTGTAAAACACGATTTTCAGTCATTTCTTCACTTTTTACAAAACAAAAACACCCATTTGCGATTCTTCACGGATTCTTTCTCCATCAAAACAATTGTAAGTCACTTTTTACTTAATTCTTTCAGTTCCTAAAATCATTAAACATGTTTTTCAATAGAAATCTAAGGTTTTCATGGTAGAATTTCTTGTTTTTGTTAGAATATAGGGTTTTTCATAAATTGGGAAATTGGACCTCGAATTGAGGTCCGATTTTGAAACAAATCATATGCATGAACTCGTGGGGGGATGGGTAACTAGATTTTGGTCCTAACCCCGAGTTTCGACCATATGGGCCCGGGGTCGAAATCCACTATTCCGGGCAGAATGTTGTAAAGGTTGAAATTGGTCTTTTGAATTAGTTTGTTGAGTAGTATTGATGATATTAAATCAATTATGTATAGATACGATTGGATTGGAGCCAAATTTGAAAGGAAAAGGCATTGCCACGGATTGAATTGTTCATAAACATTCGAGGTAAGTGTTTGTTCTATCCTAGCTTGAGGGAATAGGATTATGTGCTATGTATTATGTGATCGAGTGCGGTGTATGGGCTGTGGTGACGAGCATCCATACACTGGCGTCTAGCATGACCATGAGTCGTTGTTAATACTTGTTGTGAGACATATTTGAAGATAAATTGTTGAATCCTTGCCGGGTTGTAGAATTGTTATTGTTCTCCCTTGTCGGGACTTGTTGTGAAGAGAGCTATTGATTGCCCTTGCAGGGACTTTGTTGAAATGATTATTGTGTCGCTTGCCGGGACGGTTCATGATTTGTTGTTTTCTTTCTCTGCCCTTAACTGTGATTGTTATTTGGGTGAGGAAGAGTGATAATGCACGAAGGGTGATGCCGTGCCTTGATTTATTATTTATGCATGAAGGTTAATGCCGTGCCTTGTTATTGATTGTGCACGAAGGTTAATGCCGTGCCATGTTTTATTGATTATGCACGAAGGATCATGTCGTGCCTTGTTATTGAACCATGTATGAAGGATCATGCCGTACCATGGATGTGAGGATGAGAGTAAAAGCACGAAGGGTGATGCCGTGTACTTTATTTGTTTATTTGGTGAGGATGAGAGTAAAAGTACGAAGGGTGATGCCGTACACTTTATTTGCTTATTTGGTGAGGATGAGAGTAAAAGCACGAAGGGTGATGTCGTGCAACTACTTGATATTCCTTGACTTGATATTACTTGTGTTTCCATTATACTTTGTTTTTCTTGTGAACTTATTAACTGTTGTTTAATTGTTGAGTTCTTTTGAGATATTCCTTATTGTGTTATTACTTGGTTATTTCTCGTTATTTTGTGGCATACATATATATTGAACTGCACAGGTTTATGTGGGTGTCTGGTCCTAGGCTTGTCACTACTTCGCCGGGATAGGCCAGGCACTTACCAGCACATGGGGTCGGTTGTGCTGATATTACACTTCTGTGCGCTTTTGCACAGGTCCAGGTTACGATCAGGAGCAGCAGCAGCAGTAAATCGATTTCGTGGGAGTTGATCATATTTGAGACCGAGGTAGCTTGCAGACGTCCGCAGGCCCGGCGTCTCTCTCTTTATTTATGTTATTAGTTGTAGTCTCTTTGTTCCGAGACAAACAGAATTATGTTATATTTCCTTCAGACTTTTATGTGTAGTATTCCATAGTAGTTTGTGAGTTGGTGACTCCACGTCTTGGGTAGAGGATTTCAGTATGATTTTTATCTTGAAATTAGTTATTTCTATTTTGATAAAGTATTCCGCATTTATTTAATTAAATTGTGTTAAAAATAGGATAGTATGAATACAGTGGCTTGCCTAGCGACCACGAGTAGGCGCCATCACGATCCCGATATTGGGGGAAAATCCGGGTCGTGACAAGTTGGTATCAGAGCTCTAGGTTACATAGGTCTCACCACTCACGAACAAGCTTAGTAGAATTTGAGAGGTAGGTACGGAGACGTCTGTACTTGTCCTCCAGAGTCTATTGAGTTAGGAAAGAGTCTCTTATTTGTTCTCTCTTGTCGTGCGACTTGTTCCTCAATTACTGATTGAATTTCTATTCTGTCCTTTCGCAGATGGTAAGGACACGCGCTTTTTCGTCCGCTGACCAGCAGCCTGAGCCCCAGGCAGCTCCCGTGAGGGGCAGGGGCCAAGGCCGTATCAGAGGCCGTGGTAGGGGTAGAGCTCAGCCCAAGGCAGCTACTCTAGAGGTGGAGCCTCATATTGAGATTGACGAGGAGGTTCCGGTTCCAGCAGCTCCAGTGGGCCCAGCTCAGGTCCCAGGAGAGGCTTTAATTACCCCAGATCTCCGGGATGCTTTGGTCAGAATAGCGGGATTTATGGACGGCATTGCTAGAGCGGGTTTATTATCAGTTGCCCCAGCCACTTCTCAGGCTGGAGGAGGGGCCCAGACTCCTATTGCTCATACTCCGGAGCCAGTAGCTCCTCAGCCTCAGGCACCAGTAATTCAGCCAGCTGTGGCCACTCAGTCAGGTACCACAGCTCATGCCGGTGATGGAGCGGCCATGACTTCTGATTCGTTATGGAGACTTGATCGGTTCTCTAAGCTATTTACCACTACATTCAGCGGAGCCACATCAGAGGATCCTCAGGATTTCTTATTCAGTTGCCACGAGATTCTCAAGACTATGGGGATCGTGGAGTCCAATGGGGTTGAATTCTGTACATTCAGGCTTTCAGGATCCGCCAAGACTTGGTGGAGGGATTATTGCTTGACTCGACCAGCAGGGTCCCCAGCTTTATCATGGGATCAGTTTGCAGAGCTATTTCTGGAGAAGTTTCTCCCTGCTACTCAGAGGGATGTACTTCGGAGGCAGTTTGAGCGCCTCTATCAGGGCACTATGACGGTCACTTAGTATGAGACGAGATTTGTCAATTTGGCTCGTCATGCAGTGGTGATACTTCCCACAGAGCGGGAGAGGGTCCACAGGTTTATAGATGGGCTTAATCAGCCGATTAGACTCCAGATGGCTATGGGCGTGGGGAGTGACATATCATTTCAGAAGGCAGCCAATGCAGCACGCAGAGTTGAGATGGCTCTCGCTAGAGGAGGCGGTTATTCTTCGGATAAGAGGCCTCGTCATTCGGGTAGGTTTGGTGCTTCTTCCTCTGGTAGCAGAGAATCCTTTGATAGAGGCCAGTCCTCCAGGCCTTTTCATTCCGCCCTTCAGGCTTCACAGGGTGGACCAGGTGATCGCGGTTTTCGGGGGTATTATTCAGACCAGCCTACTATTAATGCTCAGCCTCTTCAGAGTGTTCGTGGAGGCCATTCAGGTCGTCAGGGCCAGCAGCCCTATCAGTCTAAGAGTTGCTACGGTTGTGGTGACCCAGGTCATTTTATCAGGTATTGCCCTCTAGCAGCGGGCAACTCTCGGCAGCGAGGTCCTCGTCCTATGATTCAGGCCCCAGCTGACCCTCAGCCTGCCCAGCCAGCCGGAGGCGGGGGTAGAGATTATAGAGGTGGAGGTCGAGACCGTAGAGGTGGAGACCGTCCAGCGAGAGGTAGAGGTCAGCCAGTTGATGGTCGTCCTAGAGACGCAGCTCAGAGGGGAGGTGCAGATCCCCGATTCTATGCTTTACCAGCCAGGCCAGAGGCAGAGGCATCAGATGTCGTGATTACAGGTACTATTCTTGTGTGTGGCAGAGGTGCTTCAGTATTATTTGACCCCGGATCTACATATTCCTATGTGTCTTCCTACTTCGCACCGTATTTGGCCGTGCCCAACTATGCTCTGGATATTCCAGTTTATGTGGCTACACCAGTAGGTGACTCCATTGTAGTCGATCGGGTGCATCGTTCGTGCGTAGTTATATTTGGGGGTCTTGAGACCCGTGTTGATCTGTTGCTTTTGGATATGGTGGATTTTGATGTCATATTGGGGATGGACTGGTTGTCCCCATACCATGCTATTCTAGATTGTCATGCTAAGACGGTGACCTTAGCCTTGCCAGAATCACCCCGACTAGAGTGGAAAGGTACCTCAAGCCACTCGGTTCGCACTGTTATTTCCTATGTTAAGGCTCGACGCATGGTCGAGAAGGGGTGTCTAGCTTATCTGGCATATGTTCGTGATTCCAGCGCAGAGAGGTTCCTTCCATTGAGTCAGTCTCTATTACACGGGAGTTTCCTGAGGTTTTTCCTTCAGACCTGCCGGGCATGCCACCCGACAGGGATATTGATTTCTGTATTGATCTAGCACCGAGCACTCAGCCCATCTCTATTCCACCCTATCATATGGCCCCGCCAGAATTAAAAGAGTTGAAAGATCAGTTGCAAGACCTTCTTGAGAAAGGCTTTATCAGGCCCAGTGTTTCCCCCTGGGGAGCACCTGTATTGTTTGTGAAGAAGAAAGATGGCTCGATGCGGATGTGTATTGATTACCGGCAATTGAACAAAGTGACAATAAAGAATAAGTATCCACTGCCGAGGATTGATGATTTGTTTGACCAGCTCCAGGGAGCGAGGGTATTCTCAAAGATAGACTTGAGGTCGGGCTACCATCAGCTGAAGATCAGGGCGGCTGACATTCCTAAGACAACCTTTCGCACTAGATATGGGCATTATGAGTTCTTGGTCATGTCCTTCGGGTTGACCAATGCCCCAGCAGCATTCATGGAGTTGATGAATCGGGTATTCAGGCCTTACTTAGATCCGTTCGTGATAGTCTTTATAGATGACATCCTGGTATACTCCCGCAGCCAGGAAGAGCACGAGCAGCACCTCAGAGTGGTTCTTCAGACTCTGAAGGATAATCACCTATATGCCAAATTTTCAAAATGTGAGTTCTGGTTGAGTTCGGTAGCATTTCTGGGTCACATTGTATCAGTAGAGGGTATTCAGGTGGAACCAAAGAAGATTGAGGCAGTCAAGAATTGGCCTCGACTAGCTTCAGTGACCGAGATCCGAAGTTTCTTGGGGTTAGCATACTACTACCGTCGATTTGCAGAGGGATTCTTTTCTATTGCAGCTCCGATGACCGGGTTGACCCAGAAGGGTGCCCAGTTCAAGTGGTCAGATGAGTGTGAGGCGAGCTTTTAGAAGCTCAAGGCAGCTTTGACTACAGCACCAGTGTTGATATTACCTACAGGTGCAGGGCCTTATACAGTTTATTGTGACGCATCTCGTACAGGGCTTGGAGCGGTATTGATGCAGGATGGTAAGGTTATCGCTTATGCTTCGAGGCGGTTAAAAATACATGAGAAGAATTATCCAGTTCATGATCTTGAGTTAGCAGCAGTGGTTCATGCCTTAAAGATCTGGAGGCATTATCTATATGGTGTGACATGTGAGGTGTACACTGATCACAAAAGCCTACAATACTTGTTCAAGCAGAAGGAGTTGAATCTACGACAGTGGAGATGGTTAGAGTTGCTAAAAGACTATGATGTTACTATCTTATATCACCCAGGTAAGGCCAATGTGGTGGCCGATGCTTTGAGTAGAAAGTATGCCAGCATGGGTAGTCTTGCATTCATTCTGGTCAGTCAGAGACCATTAGCATTAGATGTCCAGGCCTTAGCCAACCGGTTCGTGAGATTAGACATTTCTGAGCTTGGCAGGGTGTTAGCCTGCACGGTCGCTCGTTCTTCTTTATTAGAGCGTATCCGTGAGAGGCAGTTTGATGATCCTCATTTGCGTGATTTGAGAGATACAGTACAGCGGGGAGGTGCCACACAGGTAAATCTAGATAATGATGGGGTATTGAAATTACAGGGTCGAGTTTGTGTGCCCAATGTCGAAGGGATTCGAGAGTTGATCTTAGCAGAGGCCCACAGTTCGCGGTATTCTATTCACCCAAGCGCCGCGAAGATGTACCAGGACTTACGGCAACACTATTGGTGGCGCAGAATGAAGAAAGATATCGTTGCGTATGTCGCTCGGTGTCTAAATTGTCAGCAGGTGAAATATGAGCACCAGAGACCTGGTGGTGTATTCCAGAGGATTGAAATTCCCGAGTGGAAATGGGAGCGGATCACTATGGACTTCGCTACTGGACTTCCTTTGACTCGGAGGAAATTTGATGCTATTTGGGTCATTGTTGATAGGCTGACCAAGTCAGCACACTTTATTCCAGTATCTGTCTCTTACTCGTCGGAGAGGTTAGCGGAAGTTTACATTAGGGATATTGTTCGTCTCCATGGGGTGCCAGTATCTATTATCTCTGATCGGGGAACGCAGCTTACCTCGCGGTTCTGGAGAGCGGTCCAGCAGGAGTTAGGCACCCAGTTTCAGCTGAGTACAACATTTCATCCTCGGACGGATGGCCAGTCCGAGAGGACTATTCGGATTCTCGAGGACATGCTTCGAGCTCCGTGTTATTGATTTCGGAGGCTCGTGGGACCGCTTCTACCATTAGCGAGTTCGCCTACAATAACGAGTTACCAATCTAGCATCCGGATGGCTCCGTATGAGGCGTTGTATGGTAGGCGATGTCGATCACCGGCTGGATGGTTTGAACCGGGAGAGGCTCGGTTGTTAGGTACAGACTTAGTTCAGGAGGCCTTGGATAAGGTCAAGACTATTCGAGAGAGATTGCGTTCAGCTCAGTCCAGAGGCAGAAGACTTATGCGGATCGTAAGGTTTGAGATGTAGATTTCATGGTTGGTGAACGAGTATTGCTCCGAGTGTCGCCTATGAAGGGCGTGATGAGGTTTGGGAAGAAGGGCAAGCTCAGCCCTAGGTATATTGGTCCATTTGAGATTCTAGACAGAGTGGGAGGGGTGGCTTACGGATTAGCTTTGCCGCCTAGCTTATCAGCCGTGCATCCAGGTTTTTCACGTATCTATGCTTCGGAGATACCACGGCGATCCCACACATGTCTTAGACTTCAGTACTATCCAATTGGACAATGATCTATCTTACGAGGAGGAGCCGGTGGCTATTCTAGATCGGCGGGTTCGACAGTTGAGGTCGAAAAGTTATCCTTCTGTTCGTGTTCAGTGGAGGGATCAGCCTCCTGAGGCATCGACCTGGGAGTCCGAGTCTGATACGCGGAGCCGTTACCCACACTTGTTTCCTGACTCAGGTACTTCTTTCTTTTGTCCGTTCGAGGACGAACGGTTGTTTTAGATGTGGAGATTGTGACGACCCAAAGGGTCATCACTTATTTAATCGAGCTTCTGAGGCCTTGAAAACCTCATTCTATGTTGCCTCGATTTACGTGCACAATCCGAGCATGTAGCCGGAAAGATTTTGTGATAGAAAATATGAATTCTATGAGAAATTTAGATAAAAATGATATTAATATTGATATGGTTGACTTCGGTCAACATTTTTGGTAAACGGATCCGGACCCGAGATTGGATGGTCCCGAGAGGTCCGTAGGAAAATATGGGACTTGGACATGCGTCCGGAGTCGAATTCTGAGGCCCAGAGCCCAAGTTATGAATTTTTCTATGAAATTGTTTTTGATGTAATTGTTAAAGGAGATGAATTAATTGACCTTGGTATCGGGCTCGTATTTTGGTTCCGACGCCCGGTACAAGTCTTAAATATTATATATGTGATTTCTGTAAAGTTTGGTGACATTTGGATGTCGTTTGAGATGTTTTGGACCTTGAGTCCCAAGTTTGAAAGTTTTGAAAACCAAAGGTATGAAAATCATGAATTTGAGGCTTGATTTGATGAAAACGAGGTGATATTGGCGATGTGATCGCACGAACAAGTTCATAATGTGTTTTTGAGGTTGTGTACATGTTTGGTTTGGAGCCCGGGGGCTCGGGTAAAGATTTGATAGGCCGTTGGATGAAATTCTGAATTTTTGCACTGCTGGTTTTTCACCCAGCTGTTGGCTTCGCAATTGCGAAGTATTTCTCGCAATTGCGAAGGGGACAATGTAAGGCAAGGCTCGCAAATGCGAACCTTGATCGCAAATGCGAAGCCCCATTGACCCAGCCTTGTTCGCAAATGCGAACAATTGTTCGCATTTGCGAAAGTCCCCAGAACCTGCCTATGTTCGCAAATGCGAACAAATGTTCGCAAATGCGAACATTCCCCATACTGCCTTGGTTCGCAAATGCGAACCATTGTTCGCAAATGTGAACACTGCCTTATACAGCCTGTGTTCGCAAATGCGAACATTAGTTCGCAAATGCGAACACCCCTTTGTCTGCCAGTGATCGCAAATGCGAACAAATGTTCGCAAATGCGAACTTCCCAGCCTTAGCTTATTTTTCAAACTCCAGAAATTGGTCGGGGTTCGCAATTGCGAACCCATGTTCGCAAATGCGAACATAGAGACCTGTAAAACACGATTTTCAGTCATTTCTTCACTTTTTACAAAACAAACACCCATTTGCGATTCTTCACGGATTCTTTCTCCATCAAAACAATTGTAAGTCACTTTTTACTTAATTCTTTCAGTTCCTAACATCATTAAACATGTTTTTCAATAGAAATCTAAGGTTTTCATGGTAGAATTTCTTGTTTTTGTTAGAATATAGGGTTTTTCATAAATTGGGAAATTGGACCTCGAATTGAGGTCCGATTTTGAAACAAATCATATACATGAACTCGTGGGGGGATGGGTAACTAGATTTTGGTCCTAACCCCGAGTTTCGACCATGTGGGCCCGGGGTCGAAATCCACTATTCCGGGCAGAATGTTGTAAAGGTTGAAATTGGTCTTTTGAATTAGTTTGTTGAGTAGTATTGATGATATTAAATCAATTGTGTATAGATACGATTGGATTGGAGCCAAATTTGAAAGGAAAAGGCATTGCCACGGATTGAATTGTTCATAAACATTCGAGGTAAGTGTTTGTTCTATCCTAGCTTGAGGGAATAGGATTATGTGCTATGTATTATGTGATCGAGTGCGGTGTATGGGCTGTGGTGACGAGCATCCATACACTGGCGTCTAGCATGACCGTGAGTCATTGTTAATACTTGTTGTGAGACATATTTGAAGATAAATTGTTGAATCCTTGCCGGGTTGTAGAATTGTTATTGTTCTCCCTTGTCGGGACTTGTTGTGAAGAGAGCTATTGATTGCCCTTGCAGGGACTTTGTTGAAATGATTATTGTGTCCCTTGCCGGGACGGTTCATGATTTGTTGTTTTCTTTCTCTGCCTTTAACTGTGATTGTTATTTGGGTGAGGAAGAGTGATAATGCACGAAGGGTGATGCCGTGCCTTGATTTATTATTTATGCACGAAGGTTAATGCCGTGCCTTGTTATTGATTATGCACGAAGGTTAATGCCGTTCCATGTTTTATTGATTATGCACGAAGGATCATGCCGTGCCTTGTTATTGAACCATGTACGAAGGATCACGCCGTACCATGGATGTGAGGATGAGAGTAAAAGCACGAAGGGTGATGCCGTGTACTTTATTTGTTTATTTGGTGAGGATGAGAGTAAAAGTACGAAGGGTGATGCCGTACACTTTATTTGCTTATTTGGTGAGGATGAGAGTAAAAGCACGAAGGGTGATGCCGTGCAACTACTTGATATTCCTTGACTTGATATTACTTGTGTTTCCATTATACTTTGTTTTCCTTGTGAACTTATTAACTGTTGTTTAATTGTTGAGTTCTTTTGAGATATTCCTTATTGTGTTATTACTTGGTTATTTCTCGTTATTTTGTGGCATACATATATATTGAACTGCACAGGTTTATGTGGGTGTCTGGTCCTAGGCTTGTCACTACTTCGCCGGGATAGGCCAGGCACTTACCAGCACATGGGGTCGGTTGTGCTGATACTACACTTCTGTGCGTTTTTGCACAGGTCCAGGTTACGATCAGGAGCAGCAGCAGCAGTAAATCGATTTCGTGGGAGTTGATCATATTGAGACCGAGGTAGCTTGCAGACGTCCGCAGGCCCGGCGTCTCTCTCTTTATTTATGTTATTAGCTGTAGTATCTTTGTTCCGAGACAAACAGAATTATGTTATATTTCCTTTAGACTTTTATGTGTAGTATTCCATAGTAGTTTGTGAGTTGGTGACTCCACGTCTTGGGTAGAGGATTTCAGTATGATTTTCATCTTGAAATTAGTTATTTCTATTTTGATAAAGTATTCCGCATTTATTTAATTAAATTGTGTTAAAAACAGGATAGTATGAATATAGTGGCTTGCCTAGCTACCACGAGTAGGCGCCATCACGATCCCGATATTGGGGGAAAATCCGGATCGTGACACAATTATATCTGCATAAATTTACTTCTGATCCCGTGTCTATCATAGGTGTGTAGTATCTATTGTAGTATCCTTCCACTATTATTTTTACTAGTATATGTATTTTCATATTTATAATATAGTTCTTTTTATTGTTACTTTCTTATTTTCATAATGTATGATTAGTTGTTCATTATCTAAGTTGTATCGTTTAACTTTTTCTAGCCATTTTATTCCTAATATAATATTTTTATCTCCCTGATATATTTTAAATCTTATTATCATAATTATTCCTCCTATAATTATTTCTTTTTCCGCTATTTCTTCACTAATTATCATTCCTTTAGGTAATTCGGGGTATAGTTTTTCACTAGTTAGTATCTCATCTTCCGTGATTAATTCTCTTGTTATATAGTTTTCTTCTTGTCCTGTATTTATTAGTATTAAGTATTTTCTTCCATTCATTACTCCTGTTATGTAATAATGATGATGTTTTATTTCTCCTGGTAATTGCTCTATAAGTTTAGGTATTTTATATCCTACTTTATCTGATGTGCTTGTTTTATTTGATGATGTTTGTCCCACTTCAAAACTCAATCTTTTTGATGAGCTTAATATTTCTTTTACTATGTCTAAATCTTCTTCTATGTCCAGTTCATTATAACTATACTCATTGTTATCTATAACTGTAACTATTCTTTCAAAAGGATTTTCTATCTTTATTTTGTTTATTTTATTTCTTGCCATTATCTTATGTTTAGTTGTTAATATATATAAGTTTTTACATCTTGCTGTAAATATCTTACTACCTGGAGTTAATTCTATTCCTGACATTTTCCAGTATAATACAAGTGATTTATCTATATTTTTATCATTTATCGCTACTGAATAGTTAGCACTAATTATGAATTTAAATTTTTGGTATATCAAATTTCCTCGTACTGCACTTATTATACTTTTTTCTATAGGTTGTATAATTCTATCATCTGCTAGGTAAATTTCTATTGGTGTATCTATTCCTTCTCTAAAACATGCTTTTATTAATATTTCTGTTCCTCCTAGATGTACATATTTAATTGGGTTTTTTGCCCTTATATCTTGTATTTCTTTATTTATTATTCGTTTATTTATTATTGGTATTTTAGCTTTTCCTTTGGTGTATTTACAGTCTATTATGTGTTCTTTTTGGCTAATTACATAGTATTCTTCTTTACTTCTTTTGAACCAATTTTTCATTTTTGGTATATCTAATATTTTTTCTACACTTAAGTCTAATTCTTTTCCTTTTATTTGTTCAAATATATTTTCATCAAATATTACTTTTTGTTCTGTAGATTCTTCATCGTGGTATTCTTCTTGGGTTATTATATTTATTTCTTTTTCAGTCATCTATTAATTCATTATCTTCATTATCTGATTCTAGTATTGATTCTAATTCATTTTCTGATAATTCATATATACTATCATTACTTTCTAATTCATAGTCTATATATTCCATTTGTACGTATTCTTCGTCGTTTATTATTATTTCTGATACTTGCTTAGCTCTTTTGTAACGACCCGGCCCGTCGTTACGGGAATTTCCACCCCGTTACCTTGCATTTACATATATTATGCTTTTAAAACAGTATTAGAGTATATCGGGTGAGTTAAGAGTGATTTGGATTGAAAATGAAACAAATAGCATGTTTGAAGAAAGCTTGAATATGAAAAGTCAACCAAGAGTTGACTATTGAGTTAGAGTGCTCGAAACCGGATTCTGATGATTCGACTAGTTCCGGGGGATCATTTATGACTTAGGAGAACAATCGGAATTGAATTCGGAGGTCCGGTGTAGTTTTAAGCTTGAATTGGCGAATGTTGAATTTTGGCGAAAACCGGATGGTAGGTGATATTTTGATCCGGGGTCGGAATGGAATTCCGACAATTTCTGTAGCTTCGTTATGTGATTTTGGATGTGTCTGCAAATTTTCAGGTCATTCGGACATCGTTTGATCGGGTTTTGGATTGAATGTTAGTTTTGAAAGTTTTGAAGAAACTTAGGCTTGAATCCGTGAGTAAATGGAGATTTTGATGTTTAGTATGGTGTTTTTATGATTGGAACAAGTTCGTATCATGTTTTGGAGTATGTTGGTGGTTTTCGTTGGGGTCCCGAGGGTCTCGGGATGAATCCGGGGGTCCAAACGGACCATTTTTGGAAGAAAAGAGAAGGCTGGTTGCTGTCATAAACGCAGCAGGCTTTTGCTCTCCGCGATCGCGGGGAGGGGGACGCGATCGCGTAGAGCTGGGGGGCTAGGAAATCGCGATCGCAGGATCACCAGTCGCGATCGCGTAGAATTAACCGGGTGTCCATCGCGATCGCAGGATCATCTACGCGATCGCGTAGAAGAGAAATGGGTCCAGGGAAAAATGTGCTACGCGATCGCAGGAAGAGGGACGCGATCGCGTGAAGCCGGGTGATTGTGCATCGCGATCGCGTGAGGGGAGTCGCGATCGCGTGAGGCCGAGTTTTTGAACATCGCGATCACGTGAGGCGAGTCGCGATCGCGTAGAACAAAATGTTCTGGCAGTGAATTTATATCACAGAACAGAGGGGTTACGGGTTTACACCCCCAAAACTCAATTTCAAGCCCTAGAGAGAAGAAAACTCGAGGAAATCACCGAGAAGTCATCGGGTATTCGTCGGAGGTAAGATTCTTGACTCAAAAACATCATTTTATGGTAGTATTAACATCAATCTTCATGAAATTGGGTTGAAATCTTGAAGAAATGTGGCCTAAGTATTGAAAACGGGATTTTTGGATTTGGAAGGCCATTTGAACTCCGATTTCGATAAATTTTATATGCACGGACTCGTGGCGAGATAAGGATCGCGTTGGTACTAATTTCGGAATTTTCCGAGCAGTGGGGCCCGGGGTCGGGTTTTACCAACTTAGTGTAATTATGCGAATTTCATATAAATTGAAGTGGGTTATGATTCTTTGACCCGTATTTGATATAATTATTGTTATTTGACTAGATTCTACACACGAGGCAACGAAATTCAAAGGAAAAGGCATCGCGGACGAGTCTCTACGACCGGCTAGAGGTGAGTAGTTTGTGTATATTGTAGCCTGAGGGTTCGAAACCCCGGCTTAGCACATTGTGACGCTAATAGGCGTGGCTCGCACACCGTGGCAGGTGCGGGATTGATTGTGATTGGGGATTGAGACTTGGTCCATCCCAGGAATGAATAATATGTTGTTAGTGTTGGAAATACACTGTATTTGATATATTTGTGGGTTGTAAGCCTTGTTTGGGGCCTTGTGCCGATCTGTAGCATCCTTAGAGGACAATATTTATGTGATAGCTATAATTGCTTAAATCACCGATCTCAGTCCTGGAAATTGAAATCACACTTTTGAAATGCTAAGTCACCGGCTTTTACAAATTTAATAAAGTTAAAGTATTTTTCATAAATTATGAATTGAGAACCGGAATTAAGGAAAATGAATTGTTTTGTGACTTAATTGCTTATTGTGGACTGAGCATGGGATCGGGCTGCACGCCGCAGTGGTTGATATGTGGATCGGGCTGCACACCGCAGCAGTATTGCGCTT
>JASVEL010005774.1:0-78676 GCA_032618575.1 Nicotiana noctiflora
AAAAGGAGCCAAAAAAATCATTTATAATGGACAGGAGGGAGTACTTTTTAACTAATCTACCATTATATCTCTTTTATAAGTATGCATTCCATTAATATTGTGTACTTTCAAGAATAATCAATAGTAATAGCAGAATGGAAAAAATACCCCCTCTGATCCACAATAAGTGATTAATTTGTCTTTTTATTTTTGTTCAAAATAAGTGACCATTTATATAATCAAGAAAAAATTCAATTTATTTTTTCAAAATTACCCTTATGTAAGTATTCCTAAAAAGTCTTTTATTCCTTATATTAAATTATGTTGCAATATTTAACTAAGGATAATTTAATCATACTAATTATTTTTTATCTAGAATTTAGTATTTTTGTTAGTATATGTACCCAAGACAATTGGTCGAAATAAGTTATTAATTCTATCTTTGTTTTCTAAAATGATACGTAAATATTTCGGGACAAGTATCAAGGGACAGAGGGAGTAATCATTAATGATATTTTCCCTATTTGGAAAGACTATTTAAAAACAAGCTCTCTCTCTTTTTTTGACATTTTCAATTATGATTTGAAGTCGTAATCATGAATTTATAGTGACACCATCAAAATTATACAACTGGCATTCTTAAAGATTTAAAATAAAACATTTTGGAGGAGTCATTTGATTGGAAAAGGGGGATTTTTAAATAACAGATTAAGGTGTACCATTAATAAAATAATTAGATGAAAGTGTACCATCGATTTAACAAAGAACAACTAGTCTTTCTTTAAGACAATATATAAAAATATTTTCATGCTTCAACTTTTTCCCTATTAGGAAATGTTGATGTGGGGCAAAGATAAAAGCAACAAATCCAAAAAGATAATCAAATCTCTCTGTATACTTTCATGAAATTACTTGCCATAACTTATTGAGCAATTCCTGTCCCCACTTTTTCTCTCCTCTTGGTTTACAGCATGCCATATATGATTAATTTATTTCTGATTAGGATGTGTTTGGTATAATTGAAAATATTTTTGTTGTTTTTGGAAAATAAGTAAGTAATTTTATGATTTTTCAATGTTTGGTACGCAAATTAAGAAAAATGATTTCTCAATACTATTTATAAATAATTTTAGATATAATAAATATGAAGCCATAAATTTCAAACCAACAACCTTCCGAACTCACAGTTTCATAAACTTTCGAACTGTTAAACTTTCAAAACCGCAAAATTTCTAACCCGTAAACTTATAATTTCTAAACCTTAAACTTTCAAACACATAAACCTCCGATCATAACTTTGGAACTTGTAAAATTTTGAACCTTTAAATCAATAAATAAAAAAACTAAAACTGAAAAATATATTAAAAACTTTTTTTGGTGGGAAGCAGAAAAATAAAAAAATAAAAGAAAATAGAATATTAAATTACAAAAAAAGAAAAGTAAAAAAAAGTTGGGGGTGTGGGCATTGGGGGGTGGAAGGTGCTGAAAACGAAAGTACTGAAATTTGAAATTGCAATAAAATATAGGTAAAAATAATATTTTTTTGCGGGGTGAAAATATAATATTTTTCTTGACGAGGAAAATATTTTCTTCCAATTGAAAAAAATAAGTTTATAAGTAAAATATTTTCTAAAATATTTAAACGAAAAATATTTTCCTTCGTACCAAACACACCCTTAATCTCAGTGATTTATGTGTTTACTTGAAAACGCATCCAACTTGTATATATTGGCATCTGAATCTGCATATGAATCTTCGATTCATAAATGGAAAAACACAATAGAAATAGAAAAAGAGAAGAAAAGAAGAATGTGTTATAAAATAAAGACTGTAAAGTAAAGACGAATATATAGAGAGACTGATATATTATTCGAATTCAAACTGATCTACATAATGAAATAAAAACCCTTCTATTTATAGAAGAAAGGAAGTTGTTGTGTAAACTGCTACTGCAAGTTGCAGTGTAAGCTGCTACTATACCAGATATGGATAATCTTATACTAATAGTAATGTTTATCTATAACGGGGTACTGAAATGATAAGCTCATTATACCCGGTATGGATAATCTTCTACAGGGGGTAATGTTTATCCATAACCAGATACTGAAAGGATAAGTTTATTATACCCAGTATGGATAATCTTCTACCGAAAGTAATATTTATCCATAACTGGATACTGAAAGAATAAGCTTATTATACCCAGTATGGATAATCTTCTACCGACAGTAATATTTATACATAACCGGATACTAAAAGGATAAGCTTATTATACCCAGTATGGATAATCTTCTACAGGGGGTAATGTTTATCCGTAACCGGGTACCGAAGTGATAAGCTTCTTCAAGAAGCTTATTTTCAATATAGTACTAAATAGATAAACATATTTACGGCGTAGCCCCATATGAATAAACTTCTTCATGAAGCTTATTCACAATGGAGTACGAACATCCATAATATAATATATTTATAACACTCTCCATTGGATGTTCATTAAAAGATAATGTGCCCCATTAAAACCTTACTAGGAAAAATCACGTGGAAAAAATCCTAGTGAAGAAAAAAGAGTACACATATTTAGTAATACGCATTGCTAGGTGCCTCATTAAAAACCTTATAAGAAAAACCCCATAGGAAAAAAACCTTAGTAAGGGAAAAAGAGTGCATCGCATATTTTACTTCCCCTGATGGAAACCTTGTTTCAAATATTTGAGTCTTCGCATTCCAATCTTGAATACCATCTTCTCAAAAGTTGAAGTTGGCAAAGATTTAGTGAACAAATCTGCTGGATTATCACTTGAACAGATTTGTTGCACATCAATGTAACCATTTTTCTGAAAGTCATGTGTGTAGAATAATTTTGGTGAAATGTGCTTCGTTCTATCTCCTTTTATAAATCCTCCCTTCAATTGGGCTATGCATGCAGTATTATCTTCGTATAAAATTGTGGGTCTTTTTTCACATTTCAAATCACATTTTTCTCGAATAAAATAAATTATTGATCTCAACCATACGTATTCCCTACTTGCTTCATGAATAGCTATTATCTCAACGTGATTTAAAGAAGTAGCAACAATAGATTGCTTTGTGGAGCGGCATGATATGACAGTACCTCCATACGTAAATACATATCCGGTTTGAGATCGAGCTTTACGGGGATCATATAAATAACCTGCATCTGCATAACCAACAAGATCTGCACTATCTTTGTTAGCATAAAACAAACCCATATCAAGAGTTCCCTTTAAATATCGCAATATATGCTTAATCCCGTTCCAATGTATCCGTGTAGGAGAAGAACTATATCTTGCTAGTAAATTAACAGAAAATGTTATCTTAGGCCTTGTAGCATTAGCAAGATACATTAGTGCACCAATTGCACTGAGATATGGTACTTCGGGACCAAGGAGTTCCTCGTCCTCTTCTGGAGGTCGGAACACATCCTTATTCACTTCAAGTGATCGAACAACCATTGGTGTACTCAATGGGTGTGCTTTGTCCATGTAAAAGCGTTTTAAGACCCTTTCTATATAAGCAGATTGATAGATAAAGATCCCTTCTACTAAATGTTCAATTTTCAGACCAAGACAAAGTTTTGTCTTTCCAAGATCTTTCATCTCAAATTCTTTCTTAAGATATTCAATTTCCTTTTGGAGCTCTTCTAGAGTTCCAACAAGATTTATGTCATCAACATAAACAGTAAGTATAACAAATTCTGATGCCATTTTCTTTATAAAAATACATGGACAAACAACATCATTTATGTAACCTTCTTTCAGTAAATATTCACTAAGGTGATTATACCACATGCGTACGGATTGCTTTAAACCGTACAAAGATCTTTGTAATCTAATTGAATACATTTCTTGAGATTTTGCTTCAGGCATTTTAAAACCTTCGGGGATTTTCATATAAATTTTATTATAAAGTGAACCATACAGATAAGCTGTAACTACATCCATTAGATGTATTTCAAGCTTTTCATGTAGTGCTAAACTGATGAGATATCGAAATTTTATGGCATCCATAACAGGTGAATATGTTTCATTAAAATCGACTCCAGGTCGTTGTGAAAATCCGTGTGCAACAAGGCGAGTTTTATATCTTTCAACTTCATTTTTATCATTCCCTTTTCGCACAAAACCCTATTTATGACCAACTGGTTTTATACGAGTAGGTGTTTGGACAACTGGTCCAAATACCTCTCTTTTAGCAAGTGACTTCAATTCTGATTGAATTGCCTCTTGCCACTTTGGCCAATCAGATCTTTGTCGACATTCTTCGACAGATCGAGGTTCAAGATCCACACTATCTTGCATAATATTGAGTGCGACATTATATGCAAAAATATTATCCACCACTATTTCAGAATGATTTAAATTAATCCCATCACCGGTCGAACTTATTAAAAGTTCTTCACTTACATGAGCTTCAGGTTTGTTGATTTCTTCAGGAATCTCAGAACTAATTAGATCTTGGGTCTCTTCAGGAGATCCCTTCATGGTATCATTTTGATCATTTGCCGATTTTCTTTTTCGAGGATTTCGATCCTTAGAATCCAAAGCCTACCACACTTCAGGCGTGCTTTAGGTTCACTAGCTTTCATGCTAGTAGATGATCCTACTGGAAAATCAATTCGGATAGGCACATTCTCTGCAGGGATATGTGACTTAGTTATCCTTTTCAAATCGGTAAATGCGTCTGGCATTTGATTTGCTATATTCTGTAAATGGATGATCTTCTGGACCTCCTGATTACATATAGGGGTGCGTGGGTCAAAGTGAGATAATGATGAAACTTTCCACACAATTTCTCTTTTGATTTCCTTTTTCTCTCCCCCTAATTGTGGGAAATTTGTTTCATCAAACCGACAATCTGCAAATCGAGCAGTAAATAAATCTCCTGTCAATGGTTCAAGATAGCGAATAATAGAGGGTAATTCAACTTCAACATATATTCATATCCTTCTCTGTGGTCCCATCTTACTGCGTTGTGGTGGTGCTACTGGCACATATACAGCACATCCGAAAATTCGTAAATGGACAATATTTGGTTGATGACCAAAAACAAATTGTGATGGAGAATATTTATTATAATGTGTCTATCTGAGACGGATAAGTGATGCTTCATGCAAGATAGCATGTCCCCAATCAGTAGTGGGCAATTTCATTTTTATAAGTAGTGGTCTTGCTATCAATTGTAGGCGTCTAATAAATGTCTCTGCAAGGCCATTTTGAGTATGAACATAAGCTACAGAATGTTCAACTTTTATTCCAACTGATAAACAGTAATCATCAAAAACTTGAGATGAGAATTCTCCAGCATTATCGAGGCGAATAGCCTTTATAGGATAATCTGGGAATTGTGCCCTTAATCAAATTATTTGGGCTAATAGCTTTGCAAACGCCAGGTTGCGAGATGATATTAGGCACACATGAGACCATCTTGAAGATGCATCTATTAGGACCATAAAATATCTAAACAACCCACTTGGTGGGTGAATAGGTCCATATATATCCCCATGTATACGCTCTAAAAAGGCAGGGGATTCAATGCCAACCTTCATTGGTGACGGTCTAATGATCAATTTGCCTTGATAACAATCATCACAAGAAAATTCGTCATTTGTAAGAATCTTCAGGTTCTTTACTGGATGCCCATTCGAATTTTCAGTAATTCGTCTCATCATATTGATCCAAGATGGCCCAAACGGCCATGCCAAAGCACAAAAGTATTTGAATCCGTAAACTTCTGGTTTACGATAGAGTGTGCTTCAACTGTACTGATTTTTGAATAGTATAAGCCAGAAGATAAAGTTGGTAATATTTCTACAATGCATTTCTCGCCAGAAATATTCTTTATAATACAAAGATATTCCATGTTCATTGCATTTATTGTCTCAACATGATAACCATTTCGGTGGATATCTATAAAACTCAACAAGTTTCTTCGAAACTTGGAGGAGAATAATGCATTGTCTATAATAAGTTTTGTTCCCTTAGACAAAAAGATAATGGCTCTTCCGGAGCCTTCAATCAAACTTATATTACCAGACTTGTTGAAACATTTGCTTTTTCCTTATGCAAATAAGAAAAGTATTTCTGATCCCTGAATATGGCATGAGTTGTTCCACTATCAATAACACAAATACTTCATGATTTGTCTTTGATCCAAACATAATTTGAGGATTATCCTTATTCTCATATACTTTCAAAATATTTGCTCGAGATGGCAGAGTCTCGTGCTGATAACGTGTTATAAAATAAAGACTGCAAAGAAAAGACAAGTATAGAGAGAGACTGATATATTATTCGAATTCAAACTGATGTGCATAATGAAATAAAAACCCTTCTATTTGTAAGCTACTACAAGCTGGTGTGTAAGCTGCTACTATATCCGATATGGATAATCTTCTACCGAGGGTAATGTTTATCCATAATCGGATACTGAAAGGATAAACTTATTATACCCGGTATGGATAATCTTCTACCGGGGTAATATTTATCCATAACTGGGTACCAAAATAATAAGCTTCTTCAAGAGGCTTATTTCCAATAGAGTACTAAATAGATAAACATATTTACGGCGGAGTCACATACGGATAAGCTTCTTCGGGAAGCTTATTTACAACAGTAATATTTATCCATAACCGGATACTGAAAGGATAAGTTTATTATACCCAGTATAAATAATCTTCTACCAGGGGTAATGTTTATTCGTAACCGGGCACCGAAGTGATAAGCTTCTTCAAGAAGCTTACTTCCAATATAGTACTAAATAGATAAACATATTTATGGCACAACCCCATATAAATAAATTTCTTCAGAAAGCTTATTCACAACATAGTACAAACATTCATAATATAATATATTTATAAGAGAATGTAAAAACAGAGCGACAAGCATTCATTTTTAGGTGGTTCAAATTGCCGAAAAAGTTGCATTGACCAACTATTGGTGTGGACATCTCGCAACAAAAAACATATCCACATGCTACTGTGTTAGTAGCAGATTAAGGCTGTATTACTGGGTTCCAGCTATATCAATTCAATTCAATCAATACTTAAACCTCAAAAATTGTAAAATTGTATAAAAAGATTTTTAAAAAATCGTTTTCATCCTCATTTTCAATTGGCCCTCTCAGTTTTTTTGTTTATTTTTATTTGTTTATAATCAGGGTGTCCGGTCAGTTTTTGTACACTTTAGTGTCACGAACCAAACCGCGCTTCGATCGTGATGGTGCTTCTCGTGAAGATAAAGTCAGCCAACCAACCCTATTTACCTTTTAAAAAAAGGATAACATAAATAAATAATTTTAAAGATGATTCAATAATATTACTTGGCAGAAGTACAACCCAACACAGCCCAAACCGGGGTGTCACAAGTCACGAGCATTTAGAGAAGTCTAAATACAACTACAAGGCCATTAATGTACATAATAGAATTTAGAATCAAAGGAAGAAATCAGGTGTCGCAAACGCTGGCGGTCACCTTGCTCAGCTACGATAGCAAAATCTTCAACTAGCTCAAAACCTACTACCGGGTGAACAAATACCTGCATATGCACGCGAGATGTAGGGAGTAAAGTGAGACTCCAGCTCAGTGAGTAATAAAAGTAAATAATAACTGAGCAGCAAGAAATCATGTAAAGCAACCAACATGCTGTATAGAAGCCGGGTACAAATATCTGAGAAAAATAGTAAAATCTGTGATATTTTTGGAGATACCTTGGCTTAGTTCAAATCTCTTTTGAATATGGTCTTTTCAATAATTACGAAAATAATTTCAAAATAGTTAGTGCTGATAAGCACAGAAAAATATGCCTTCGGGTACAAATAGATCAGTAAGCAGTAAGTGTGAGCACGTGATTTTTGCCTAACATGAATTACTCCCACAAAATCAAAACAAAAATTGTCTATTTTTTACGATGTGTGTTTTAGTGAATTTTCGTGTTATTTTTGGTAATTGTTTGCATTTGTATATGCATGATTATATATGTTAAATTGATAAAAAATACAAAAATATGTCGTGTTTACATTTCTATATAACTTTGAAATTAGGAGTAATTAATTTTATCTTACAAAATGAAAATCACAAAAAATAATTCATCTTTTTACATTTTTTAGCATTTAAATGCTTAATTATGTGATTTATGTTTAATTGATATTTAATTGTATGTAACGATGGTTAGTATAATTAGTATTAGTTAATTTGATTAGATTTTTTTAGTGTAGTTAGATTTTTTTTTTATATAAATTAGGAGTTTAAATTAATTGAGAGGGAGGAAATAATTAAAGCTTTGTTTGAAATTCGGATTGGGCCAAAATTTAAAATCAAGAATCAGGCCCATAACAATTCTTTGTTTTTACCCAGTCCATACCCAAAACCGGTCCGACCCGCCAGCCCCATTGTATCCCACAAATTGATCACAGCCGTTAGATTTTTGATCTAACGGCTGAGATTAATTATCTCATTTCTAACATATCAAACACCCCAAACCCTAATATCCCTCTTCATTTCTCCTCTCTCACTCTCCAGCCGCCCCTTTCACCTCTCTCCACCGTCCCCGCCGTACGCCGCCGGCCGGAAATCGCCTCCGCCGGCGGCCGTAGTCCAATCCCTCCCAAATTTACACCCCTGAATCCCTAAGATCCCCTCATTCCAACCCCATGCTTAGTTAATCTCGAATCAAAACGGAATTTCTCGAATCTTCAATTGAAGATTCGAGTTTAAAACCAATTTATGCCAAACCACCCCAAATCAATACCACACCTTCACCTCACCTCCCTCACAAGCTAACCATGGCTATTTCGGTTCAAATCTAACCGGAAATCAAAGAACCCCAAAATTGAATTCCAAGAACCCTAAATTCAAATTAGGGATTTCTTCACGGGATTTTTTCAGAGATTGAGGTCTAATAGACCTTAATTGACGTGTTTTCACTTGGAAAACATTTCAATTAAGGTCCTTTAGACCTTGAATACCAAAGCCAAGTTCGGCCGAGTCCATTTTCTTCTCTTCAAGGTATTTCTTTTCTTTTCCGTTCTTATTTAATTAGACTCGTCAATTTAGTTAATTGTTTTCGTAATTCCATTCATTGTTTGATTTTTTTTCTTCTTTCTTTCTCTCGGATGTTTCCGAATTTCTTTTCTTCTTCATCTCTTGGGACCTTTTTATTTGGTCGATTTGTTAGTTGTTATTCTTCGTTGTTTAACGGTTAATTGTGAATCGAATTCGATTCGTTGTTAATATCGTTAAGTTGTTTGATATTGAATTTATACATGCTGTCCGAAATTGTTAGTCACTGCTTTGTCGGATTTGTTTGTCGATTACGCATATCGTAATCGGCTAATCGAATGATATAGAATGTGTGTTTGCGTCGATTAGCGTCGTCGATTAGTTAGCTTCATTTTTCTTCTTTTCTCTGCTTTGGCCGAGAACACTGTTAGTGAATTGTCAATTCTAAAGTTCTGTTTTGTCTATTTGATTACCAATGTTGTTGAATACAGGTTCGCGTCGATTAGCGTCGTCGAACATTTAGTTTCGAATTTGTTTCATTTTTTCTTCTTTTCTCTCGGCTTTGGAGTGTTATAATTTGTTGAATTTGTTTGTCGGCTTTTTGTTGTCGATCATACATGTTGTGATTCGACTTAACGAATGTTGTCGTTTCGATTCGCAAATTGGTTGTTTGAAATTCCGGGCAGTGGTTCACTGTTTTGCTTGAATTAAAATTTTTTCGGTTTGTTTGATTGTTCAGAGTGTTGAGCTAATTGTTGGATTGTTTGTTTTGAACCATTGTTGATTCTAAATTAGGTTGTGAATTGGATATAGCTGTTAGTCTATTTAAGTAGCCCTAAAATCAACCTTTAAAGTGCAATACACATGGAAATAAGTTGTTAAAACTTGCTGGACAGCAGTGTATTTCATTAGTTTTTACCTTTAGGACTTTGTTTAGATGTTTAAAACCCATACTTAGACACAACAGTGGGCTGTCAGGGAATATAATGATCAAAAAGTTTGAATTCTTAATTGTTTGAATGCTTTTTGAGCTGAAATGAGAAAGAACATGGGGTATGACTAAAAAAGACTAAAGGGTGCACATGAGTTAGGGAATAAAACAGGCTGGAAGGGGGAGTTGATGAGGGGGATAATGATTCTGTTTTGTCATTTGAAGGATATAAAATGGGACTTAAGCTCACTAGAATAGGCAGATTAAAAAGAGAGAGAACAGAGACATATTCTCGGATAGATTCATTCACACCAACAGAGAGCTCACTGGTTTTCAGAAGCAGAGAACACACAAAAAAGAACAGATAGCATACTGTTAACACACAAAAACAGAGAGAGAGCTTAACACATTGAGAATCTGAAAGAAACACACACACAGATACACACTGTTCTATACTGGTTTTAAAACTAGTTTCCAAGCTTCTGGGATTTTGCTGCGTTGCTGTTGATTCCTATTGTTATTGCTGTTGAAATCCTCACCCTTCTGTTTCTTCTTTACTTCCAGGTATACTCTCAAAATTGTATTGAAGTCAAGGTTGTGCTTTGAATGAAACAAATCAGTTTGCTGTTATGATTGTTGTTTAATTCAACTACTGCTGTTCATGTTTTATTAGATTTGCCCATTAGGCAAACAGTTAAACCTTGTACAAACCTGATTTAGGAAGTCTAATCCTAGGTGTGAGTTGAGAGGATTTTAATATTAAGTCAAATGGAGTGCTTCTCGTGGGGTAGAAGATTACCTTATGCAGACATGTTTTTTATTCCATCTATAATTTCAGAATTTGTTGCATGTGACACATTGGTTATTCAATAGAGTGAACTGTATGCACATTATTGATAGATTTGATTCTGAAGAGATTTAGACTTTAGTTGGTGATTAGCGCTTTTGGTTATACAAACCTTTCACGGTAATTCCACTTCCGTATTTTTGCTATGATGAACCGGGAGTAATGTTTTACAGATCATTAGGCTACCTGTTCTGCTACAAGTGCCTCCATGTTTATTTGAATAGGATTTTCGTAACGGGTTTGAGTCACTATTGTGAAACTTCCTTGTTATCGATCTTGATTCGCGTATATAGTTGCCAAAACTGTGGACTTAGTTGCGCTAGAGAGGTTTCACTTGTATTAGTTTGTTTTTGCCAGAATCAGGTTTATTTATTATCTTATTGCGTTGACATTCTTTTGCAATGTCCCATAAGTATTGATTAGCCGATTCCAACGTGTGTGTTTTCTTTTGGTTGTGCTCGAGGCGTCTCTTAGGCCCCCGTTTGTTCTTGGTTAATTAAATTCTTTGATATTTTAAGTCGTGCCATCCACCGTTAAATCTTATACGGCCTTCGTGAATCAGTTGAGAAATGCTCTAATCAGGACAAGTTGAGGTACGCTTGTATTTAAAAAGAATTAATTTTCTAAACTCGGGCGCATATTCATGTGATTTAAATTCGAATCTCAACGATGTTAAAATATGTCAAAATCACGGGTATAATGTGACGTGGCTCGAAACGTGTTTTAATAACGCTACGATCATTCTTAAAAATTGGATTAAAAGCGGTTAATAGGTTTAAATTGCATTATGATGTGAACATGTATAAAATCAGGAATTTTTAGCCATTTATAATAATTGAAGCGACCGCGCTAGAACCGCGGGATCCGGGGGTGCCTAACACCTTCCCTCGGGTCAACAGAATTCCTTACTTAGAATTTCTGGTTCGCGGACTTTATTTGGAAAGTCGAAAATTTCCTCGATTCGGGATTTAAATAAATCGGTGACTTGGGACACCTTAATTTATTCCAAGTGGCGACTCTGAAATAAATAGAATAATCCCGTTTCGAATATTGTCACTTAAATTGGAAAAACTCCCTTATGCATTATCCTTCGGGGTAAGCGCGCCAAAAGGAGGTGTGACAGCTCTGGCGACTCTGCTGGGGATACAAACCCAGAACTACTGGTTCAGGGTTTAAGAATTCGAGCTTTGAACAATTATTTTATTTGGCTTACTTATTATCTGATTTTATTACATGTTTATATTTTATATGCTAAATGTTGTTTTACCGCTTTGATATTTTGTGAACTGTATATAAATTGTGCCGATACCCATTTTTTTTTTTTTTCTTTTTGAGTCTTTTGAAATATAATACCGGGCATTTGCTTGACATAGCCCGTTTTTCTCAAGATAGCCGTGGTGCTTGGCACCCGGTGAAGGATTTTGTAGTCACACATGTTTAGGCGGAGAGTTTTGTCAATTAAGCCGGAAAGCCATGCTACCGGTGCACTGACACTCTTCGGCTCGAGTTGTCCGCTCGAGTTAAAGCCAGTCTAGACACTTTTCCAACAGGATGATGACTTAAAATAACAAGACCTTACGCCGGATCCCCGATAGGAACGTTTATTTGCATCATGTGCATATTTGACTTAGGAGGCTCAACACAGGGATTGGGCCTGTCTAGGACAGGTGTACCCGAAACAAAAAGACCAACTTGTTGCATCTTTTTGTGTGCATTTATTTGTTTCGATCTTACATGCCGACCGGTTTGTTAAAAAGAGGAAGAAGTGGAAAACGTCAGGGTATATAGTTAAAATAATTTTATGAAAATAGTTAGAAAAAAAAAAATGCAAAAAAATAAAAAATAAAAAAAAATAAAAAAAAAATAATAAAAAATAAAAATTCCAAACTAAATTTTCTTAATTTTATGAAAATAGTTATTTTTTTTGAAAATAATTTCTGAAAAATGCAAAAAAAAAATTCCAAACTAAATTTTCTTAATTTTATGAAAATAGTTAATTCTTTGAAAATAAATTCTGAAAAATTGCAAAAATTCCAAACTAAATTTTCTTAATTTTATGAAAATAGTTAATTCTTTGAAAATAAATTCTGAAAAATTGCAAAAATTTCAAATAAATTTTCTTAATTTTATGAAAATAGTTAGTTCTTTGAAAATAATTTCTGAAAAATGCAAAAAAAAAAATTTCCAAAAAAAAAATTTCCAAATAAATTCTCTTAATTTTACGAAAATAGTTAGTTCTTTAAAAAATAAATTCTGAAAAATGTAAAAAAAAAAAAAAAAATTCCAAATAAATTTTCTTAATTTTACAAAAATAGTTTAGTTTCTTTGAAAATAAATTTCCAAATAAATTTTCTTAGTTCCTTTGAAAATAATTTGTTTTAGAAATGCCGTTTAAAAAATAGTTCGTTTTCTTTTCTTAAAATGATTTAGTTCTTTTATTTTCGAACTACGCAAGTTTGATTCTCACCAAAAATGAGATACGTAGGCAACCCATATCGGGCTCAACTAATACTGATTTTTTTTTAAAGAAAAAAAAAATAAAAAATATATACTAGAATTAGGATTTTTGTTCTTAGTCAAGAGTTAAGAAATTTTGCAAAAATAGCCAAGCGCCTCAAAAGGGGCGCCGGAGGACTAATTTTGCAAAAACGGAATATAGACATCACACTGGTATCCTGTTATACAGCCTTCAAATCTTCTTCAAGTGCTGAAAGGCCGTATTAACAAGATTCGTTTTTAATAAAAATAAAAAAAAAATAAAAAAAATTCTTAAAAAAAAAAAAAAAAATCTTAAATCCATTTTTTATCTTTTCTAGGATAAGCATGACTTCCTCGCAACGAATCGGCCAAAAAAGGGTGAGAGACGAAATGCCATCTATGTTCATGGTCCAGGACAAAACCCCAGATCGGCTCCGTAAATGGTGGACTAGTTTTTCAGCTTGGGAAAGAAATCAAGTTCACAAGCACCTCAAATTTCTTCCGGACATCATGATGATAAAACCGGATAAAAATGTGATCAGAGCTTTAGTGAGTTTTTGGGACTCAACAAGCAATGTGTTCAAATTCCGGGATTGTGAAATGACACCCACTTTGGAAGAATTGGGCGGACTCACAGGGCTCGGAAGAGATTTGCACAAGATGAGGCCTGCAGCTCCTAGGCAAATGAGTGTGAATAACTTCTTGAAAAAGCTATGTCTCCGGCGGGTTCCCCTCGGTTGTCCGGAGAACGGTTGGGTGCCACTAGATTATCTCTACGACAGATTTGGTGATAAGGAAGGGTTTGGGAAATTCTCAAACGTCGAATTTGTTAACCAGCTAAATTATGACGCCTGGGGAGATTTAAGAATCTATGCTTTCATGATCGCTTTTTTGGGAACCATGGTTTTTCCCGAACATGGTGGACGCATCAGAATCCGTTTAGCTGCGGTGGTCTCATATATACAGAGTAACGAGGAACACACTGTTCTTCCGATGATATTAGGAGACATCTTCCGGGCCTTAACTCGGTGCCAAGAAGGACAAGACTATTTTGAGGGTTGCAATATTTTATTACAAATGTGGTTTATAGAACACCTCTACCATCACCCAATTGTGATAAACTTCAAAGCAGATTGGCTGAATTATATTCGCTGTCATACAAACAGAGCCGCCCGTTGTAGCCTTCCAGAAGACTTGAGGACTTGGCAAGAACTCCTCAACTCTTTGAGAGCCGATCAACTTACCTGGAATTATTATTGGTTCCCTTCCGCCAAAATCATGCATATGTCGACATACCGCCCATTCTACATATTAATGGGTTTCGGGGGTTTCCAACCATATGCCCCGCTACGTGTCATGCGGCAGCTGGGAAGAGAACAGAAAAGGGCCCCAATTGAGGATATGCGATCATTTGTATGGGAATTTGTGATAGAAGAGACCCCGAGGGAGACTTATGCACAGAAAGTTTGGTTCGGTAGTCGACTCTCCGACATCAACGAAATGGTTGCCGACCGGGAACGGGGAGAAGTGAGTCTCGCTTATCTTGAATGGTTCCACAACCAACCAATACCGGAGCAAAGGTCAGAAAGGTCAGTGAAGTATGCCGTCGATTGGGAGAGAGAAATAGAAGCCAGAGTTAGAGAGGTTGAGCATGAAACAGCACAAAATTTCCAATCTTGCATCATCACTTTAAAAGAAGACAAAGGAATCCTGGAAGCAGCCATGGACATACAACAGGCTGATTTCGATCGGGAAAGGGCCGGTTGGGAGCAGGAAAGAGAAGCACTCCAAACTCGAATTCAAGAGATGCAATTGGCCGCAGAAAGGTCAAGGAGGAGTCGGAGTGATCAAATGCTGATAAACGATTTGGAAAGAAAAGCCTTTGAACACCAAGAAGACTTGGAGAAGGCAAAAGCGGCTTTGGTTGCAGTCCGAACAAAATGGAAGAGAGCGGCCCACCAAAAAGCACTCCGTCTACAACAAGTAGAGAAAGACTATGATGCGATCATCGTTGATTTGAGAAAAGCAAATGCCACTCTTAAAGAGCGAACTCTCAGGCAAGTCCGGGATGCTAAAGCAGATAGAGACCGTTGTCACAACTTGATGGCACGGATGGAAAGACAAATAGATAGGCTCTTGGACCATGTCTCCGGCAACTCTCAAGTATTAGGGGCAAAGAACAGGCACATAGGGCAGCTGCTCAGAGAAAAAGACATAATCAGAACCAGGATCAATGAGATCGGGCACTACATTACTATGAAGTGTTTGAACTGCGAACAAGTACCTCGGCTTGCCCTCTTTTCTTCAATCATGGAATGTGTCCACCAGGTCATGGCAGAATTGGGAAGTATACAGAAAGATCTCACCCCAAGAACTGCAGCAAGGCCAAACAACGCCCCCCGGGCGCAAAGATTCGAGGCGTTGGAACATGCTTAGGAGAGTCTTTTGTTTTAGAGTCTGTTTGTCCTTGTACGAGTTTTTCTCCATTGTTGACATTTTGCAAGTGTTTCAAGTTTTAAGTTTGTTGAAATAAAATTCATGAACACTTCATCTTATGTCTATTGTTTCCGAACTACGCCCGGTCTGATTCATGCGGGGACATGATACGTAGGCAATCCACATAAGATTCGACCATCACTAAAAAATAAATAAATAAAAATAAAAATGAAAAAAGGGGGGGGGAAGAAGTTAAGAGAAAAGAAGATCGATGAAAGATGAAAGCGAAAGAAAATACAAACCGGAATGACGCATCGCAAACGAATACATGTAGCAACATTATCACCTGTATAAGTGCATCATACCCCAACGTGAGATTACTTATCTGTTATGTTGTTTCAGACTAACCGTTTGTTTGCTGAAATCCAGGTTTTAGTAAAAGTGGTTGACTTTGCGGTAATCCGGCACCACATTCGTACTTCACAAGGTCCAAAGGAAAAGTTCGGCAGCCTGAGAGTACTCATTCCTATTTCACTAGATCAAAAAAGGGTGCCGACATGTCTTCGGAAATGCCTTTAGCAACCATCCCCGTTTCAGAGGAAAGCTCATTGGCAACCATCCCGGCTACTGAGTCGGCAGCTTTGGAAGAGAATAGAATGCTGCGTTGCCGCATGCTCGAGATGTTGGACGATTGGAACAACGGGAAAGAGCCCCCGAGTCTGGTCCCTGGGTTCCCTGAAATTCTTCTCAGGTCAAGCGGTATTTCAAATACCCCCATCAATTACCCGCCTACTCTGTTCGGGTATTCCAATGCTACAAACCTCTCTGAATCACCCTCCATATCCCATCCTCGGGTGACACCACATGATACATCTGCAAGAACGTCCGTTGAATTGCCAGTTCCAATCACCACGCACCCCACCGCACATGCTCCTTTCTTCGACTCCTCATCCTTTACATTCCCGGCACCACCACTCACACGGGACCATACCCAGGTTGCAGCCAATACATATTCTCAACCACCTCGATATGAGTTCCTACCGAGCCAAAATCCAAAGACCCCCGAGCAGGAGGAGATGGCAAAAAGAATGAGGAGTTTGGAACAAAGCTTTAAGAACATGCAAGGTCCGAGTGGACAGAAGAGTGTATCTTACGCCGATCTGTGCATGTTCCCGCACGTCCATTTGCCATCAGGTTTTAAGACACCAAAGTTCGAAAAGTACGACGGACATGGAGACCCCATTGCTCATTTGAAGAAATACTGCAATCAATTGAGGGGTGCCGGCGGCAGAGAAGAATTGTTGATGGCGTACTTTGGAGAAAGTTTGGTCGGAATAGCGTCCGAATGGTATATGGATCAAGACATATCTCGATGGCACATCTGGGATGATCTGGCCAGAGATTTTGTAAAACAATTCCAATACAACATCGATATTGCGCCGGACAGGAATTCTCTATCGAACTTAAAAAAGAAGCCCTCGGAAAGCTTCAGAGAATATGCCATCAAGTGGCGAGAGCAAGCGTCCAGGGTGAAACCCCCCATGGACGAAATTGAAATGGTCACGACTTTTCTCCAAGCTCAAGAGCCCGATTACTTTCAAAATATGATGTCGGCAATGGGAAAACCTTTTGCCGAAGCTATCAAGATCGGAGAGATGGTAGAAAATGGCTTGAAAACAGGGCGAATTTTGAGCCAAGCGGCCATTCGGGCAACTTCCCAAGCCATTCAAGGCGGGTCTGGAGGGATGCCCCGAAGCAAGAAGAAAGAAGAATCTGCTATGGCAGCGGTAGAAGACAGGAGATATCGAACCTCAAGGCAGGTATTCTCCGACAGGGTCCCCCAACATTACTATCCACATCACGGCATGGCTTATGCTCCTCCGCCTCCACCCTATGCAATCATGAACATTCAACCTCAGGCACGGCCACAGCCACCAGCCAACAGGAATCCACCTCCATTCCAGAGAAACCAACCTCCTTACCCAAACCAGGTATAATCCACGGCCAAATAACGCTCGCCACCGTGAGCAACCCAAAACGAGCTTTACACCGATTGGGGAGCCGTATTCCACTCTTTTCCCAAAACTCAGGCAAGAAAACCTATTGCAGCCTGTTCCGCAGAACAGGCAGAATCCAGACTCTCCTGCCTACCAGAGAGGGATATACTGTGCATATCATTCAGGTGTTGAAGGACACAGTACTGACAATTGTTGGACGTTAAAGAAGGCAGTGCAAGAATTGATCAATCAAGCGAGGATCGTCTTCGCAGATGAAGACATCCCAAATGTGACAAACAACCCATTACCAACCCACAACAACGGACCGGTGATTGGGATGATTTGTGACGACAAAGAATTTGACCCAGCTTTGAAAGCGATAATCGCCATCGCCAACATAGAGAAGCGTCCTGAGGCTACCCCGAAACAAGAGAAAATGGGGAAAAAGGTTGAAGCTCTTGAAACCGAATCCGAAAAGACGATTGAATTGAAAGCATCGTCTCAGAAGGGCGGAGTCCTTTACCTCCCACGAGGTAGAGTGGAAAAACCATTGTCCATAGGTGCCCCCAAAAAGTTCCATTTAAAGAGAGAAACATCAATGTATGTACCAAAGGGAACTTATGTGGCCCGAAAACCAGATGAACTCGTGGTTATTGCACGCGTGCAACAAAAACCAATGACAGATCCATCCGCAGTACCCTGGAGCTACCAACGAACACTTGTTATGCGCAAAGGGAAAGAGATCGTGGAAAATTCATCTGAGAGTGTCTTAGGACAGAAGTACTTAAACACACAGGAGGTAAATAACGCCACACAAAGGCGTTTCCCGTCGAAGAAACCCTGTAAGTGATGAAGAGGCCGAGGTCTTTTTTCAAAAGATGCAAATGCCCGATTACGAGGTGATAGACCAACTGCGTAAATGCCCAGAGCAGGTTTCGATGTTGTCCCTTCTAATGAAGTCTACTGAACATCAAAAGGTTTTGCTAAAAGCCTTGAATGAAGCATACGTGCCTATTGAGACTTCATCAGAACAACTTGAAAGAATGACAGAAAGATTCTTCGCGATCAATCGGATTTCCTTCAGTAAAGCTGATTTGCCTTTGGAGGGTGCCGCCCACAACAAAGCTTTGCATTTGACTGTCAAAAGCGAAGGCTACTATATGAAGAGGGTTATGGTTGATGGGGGTTCGGGGTAGACATATGCCCACTTTCCACTTTAGGCCGCATAGGAATCAGAGCTGAAAGGATTCGGCCTAACAACATATGTGTGCGAGCTTTTGACGGTGTGAAAAGAGATAATGTCGGAGAGATTGATGTAATTATGACCATCGGTCCGGTGGACTTCGAAGTGACATTCCAAGTCTTGGATATGGACACTTCTTACAATTTTCTTCTAGGGAGACCATGGATTCATGCGGCCGGAGCTGTGCCCTCTACCCTCCATCAGATGTTGAAATTTGAGCACAAGGGACAAGAGATCGTGGTCCACGGGGAAGATGAGCAATCAATTTATCGAGATCCATCCATACCTTGCTTGGAAGCGGAAGCGGGAAGCGAAAACATTGTCTATCAAGCTTTCGAGATTGTGTTGGCAGATCAACACGAAGAAGGGAACCCTCTTCCCCAACCTTTTTTGTCTAATGCCTCCATCATGGTGGCAAAAGAAATGATTAAACATGGCTTCCAGCCAGGAAAAGGTTTGGGAAAGTCCCTACAAGGAGTGCCGAAGCTGATAACTTTACCTGTAGCTGAAAAGTTTTTCGGAGTGGGCTTTCGCCCAACCCCTGAAGATGAAAGATGGGCCAACAAGAGAAAGGAGAAAGGATGGGTTCTGCCGCAACCATTGCCGCATCTGTACCAAACTTTTGTCCGACCAAGGTACAGTGAAGAAGAAGAAGACGAGGTCTTTACAGCGGAGGAAATTGAAGACATATGTGGGGCCATGAGGCAAATGCTCTATGATGTTAATATGGTCCAATCGGGAGAAGGAACAAGCACCGCTGAGGTGCTGTATGTGGGCCCTGAAGCTAAATTGCAAAATTGGAAAGCCACACCCTTCCCAATCAGGCGGGAGTTCTGGTAGATTTGTCCTGTCATTTTTCCTTCATCACAAGTTACTTCAGGACGTAGCTTGGATGTTTTTCTTTGTTTTCTTGTATTTTTGGTTTCTCCGATGTAATTTTGTTTGTTTTCAGAAAATTCCAAGAAAATAAAATAAATATTTCCTTACTTTTGCACTCTTTCTAATTTTGTTATTTATTCTTCCTTTTCGGTCCTAATAATGCGGCTTTAAATAACATGACATGCTTGCGGAACTCATGCTCAAATCCGAACACGCCACCTAATCTGGAAATAATGAACCAAGAACCGGAATACGATGAAGACGAGGCTTTTAGGGAAATAAATCGAGAATTGGAACATTTCGAGAATAAACCTAAGCCAAACTTGAATGACACCGAACCGGTTAATTTGGGAACTGATGAAGAGGTCCGAGAGACCAAGATAAGCATCCACACGGATGAGAAAACACGAGATGCAATAATCCAACTCTTGTTTGAATTTAAAGACGTGTTTGCTTGGTCTTACGATGACATGCCAGGATTAGGAGCTGATCTAGTGGTGCACAAATTACCGATCTACCCTGACTGTCGCCCAGTGCAACAGAAGCAGAGAAAGTTCAAGACTGACATCAGTGATAAAATCAAAGAAGAAATCACTAAGCAGTTGAAAACGGGGTAATCCGAGTGGTACAATACACCACGTGGTTGGCTAATGTTGTGCCCGTGCCAAAGAAAGACGGAAAAACTCGAGTATGTGTTGATTACCGAGATTTGAATAAAGCGAGTCCTAAAGATAACTTTCCTTTACCGAACATCCACATCCTTGTTGATAACTGTGCCAAACATGAGATACAGTCTTTTGTGGATTGTTATGCGGGATATCATCAAGTGTTGATGGATGAAGAGGACGCCGAGAAGACTGCTTTTACCACACCTTGGGGGACTTACTGTTACAGAGTCATGCCATTCGGTTTGAAAAACGCAGGAGCAACATACATGAGAGCTATGACTGCCATTTTCCACGACATGATGCATCAGGAAATAGAGGTGTACGTGGACGATGTGATCATCAAATCCAGAACTCAAGGCGATCATGTGCGAGACTTGAGGAAATTCTTTGAGAGGTTGCGGAAGTACGATTTGAAATTGAATCCGGCCAAATGCGCTTTTGGAGTCCCGTCAGGTAAACTTTTGGGTTTCATAGTCAGTAGAAGAGGTATTGAATTAGATCCCACAAAGATAAAATCCATCCGGGATTTACCTCCCCCCAGAACAAAGAAAGATGTAATGAGTCTTCTAGGCCGACTGAACTACATCAGTAGGTTCATCGCTCAGTTGACTTCCACATGTGAACCCATATTCAAATTGTTGAAGAAAGATGCTACAATCAAATGGACAACTGAATGCCAAGAAGCTTTTGACAAGATCAAAGAATATTTGTCAAACCCTCCAGTCTTAGTCCCGCCAGAGCCAGGGAGACCTCTTTTCTTGTATTTAACAGTCTTGGAAAACTCTTTTGGTTGTGTTCTCGGACAACGTGATGCGGCAGAGAAGAAAGAGCAAGCGATTTACTACCCGAGCAAGAAATTCACTAGTTATGAGGTCAAGTACACTTTGCTGGAAAGAACGTGTTGTGCTTTAACTTGGGTCGCTCCGAAATTGAGACACTACCTCCAAGCCCATACGACTCACCTCATTACTCGGTTGGATCCTTTGAAGTATATATTCCAGAAACCGATGCCCACCGGAAGATTGGCAAAGTGGCAAATCCTGCTCACCGAGTTTGACATAGTCTATGTCACTCGCACGGCAATGAAGGCCCAAGCATTGGCAGACCATTTGGCCGAGAACCCGATCGACGAAGAGTATCAACCATTGAATACCTACTTTCCTGATGAAGAGGTAAATACGACAGAAGTTGTTTCGGAAGACAGTCATGCTTGGAAAATGTTTTTCGATGGAGCGGTAAACGCTAAAGGTGTAGGGATTGGGGCAATCTTGATCTCTCCTGCTGGTCAGCATTATCCGGCCACGGCTAGGCTCCGTTTCTTCTGCACGAACAATACGGCTGAGTATGAAGCTTGTATCATGGGTATGAACATGGCAATTGATCAAGGTGTCGAAGATTTGTTGATCATGGGAGATTCGGATCTAATTATCAAACAATCTCAAGGTGAATGGGAAACTCGAGACGTTAAACTCCTCCCTTATCGACAGCACGTGAACATTCTTGGCAAGCGATTTGCATCGATAGAGTTCAGGTATATCCCGCGATGTCACAATGAACTAGCTGATGCATTGGCCACTTTAGCTTCAATGCTACCTTATCCGGGCAACGCCCATGTCAATCCCTTGGAAATTCAAATCAGGGAAAGCCACGGTTATTGCAATGCGATCGAAGAAGGACCAAGCGTCAAGCCATGGTGTTACGATATCAGGAGATTTCTGAAAACGCAAGAATACCCAGAACATGCTACCGGAGATCAAAAGAGGACCATTAGGAGACATGCAGGTGGTTTCTTTTTGAGCGGCGAGGTCATGTACAAAAGAACCCCAGATCTTAACCTTTTAAGGTGTGTTGATGTCGAAGAAGCAAGAAGAATCATGCACGAAGTACATGCAGGAGTATGCGGGCCTCATATGAATGGTTATGTCTTAGCCAAGAAAATCCTTCGAGCAGGTTATTATTGGATGACCATGGAGAAAGATTGTTTCGGTTTTGTCCGAAAATGCCATCAATGTCAGGTACATGGAGATCTGATTCATGCACCTCCAACTGAGCTGCATCCTATGTCAGCGCCGTGGCCATTTGTTGCTTGGGGAATGGATGTCATCGGCCCGATTGAGCCAAAAGCTTCGAATGGACACCGATTCATATTGGTGGCTATCGACTACTTCACAAAATGGGTCGAAGCCGTCACTCTCAAATCAGTCACCAAGAAAGCGGTGGTGGATTTTGTACACTCAAATCTTATCTGTCGTTTTGGTATACCCGCAACTATCATCACGGACAATGCTGCGAATTTGAACAGTCATTTGATGGAAGAAATATGCGAGCAATTCAAAATAACGCATAGGAACTCCACCCCTTATCGGCCCAAAGCCAATGGTGCCGTGGAAGCAGCAAACAAAAACATTAAGAAGATTTTGAGAAAGACAATCCAAAGTTCTAGACAATGGCATGAACAATTACCGTTCGCTTTACTGGGATACCGTACTACAGTACGTACATCGGTGGGAGCAACTCCATACCTGCTAGTCTATGGAACTGAGGCTGTGATACTGGCAGAGGTAGAAATTCCTTCGCTTCGTACAATTGTTGAAGCAGAGATTGAAGATAGCGAGTGGGTTAAGACTCGTTTGGAACAATTAACTTTGATCGATGAAAAGCGAATGGCTGCGGTCTGTCATGGACAACTGTACCAACAAAGAATGGCTCGTGCTTACAACAAGAAAGTACGACCGAGAAATTTCGAAGTAGGTCAGTTGGTTTTAAGACGCATTCTTCCACATCATGAGGAAGCGAAAGGAAAATTCGCTCCTAATTGGAAAGGACCATACATCATCAGGAAGATACTGCCGAGAGGAGCATTATACTTGGGAGACATGGAAGGAAAAGATCCTGAAACGGCTGTGAATGCAGATGCTGTGAAAAGGTATTATGTCTGAACTTGCTTCAATGAGGTCCTCACAAGTCGAAATGATTGAAGGCTTTTATTCCCGCTACCCAAACACTACCAACCCTTTTGTAAACCCTTTGAGCCGGTTACCTTCTTTTAGCTACCCTCTTTGGAATCCGAACCAAACCAAAAAAAAAAAAAAAAAAAAAAAAAAAAAAAAAAAAAAAAAAAATTCCTGAACTACGTTCTGACTTGATTCCGAAAGGATACGTAGGCAACCTCTCCCTGAGGTTCAGTCACACCAAATCAAAAATCCCGGTTTCCCAAAAAATGAAACTGGGGCAGATGATATTTTTGATTCGGTTTAAGATCCGTCAAGATGATTCCAAAGTTGTAATTTTGTTTACAATTCTTGTTACCCGAACCGAGTACAATTCCTTCAAGATCGATTGGAAGTTGTGAAAACATCATTGTTACGATCCGGGGTTCCTGGAATGAAAAGAAATAAAATGAGAGAGTCTTATTGGTGAAAACCTTCGGGCACCATAAGACGATGGAAGTAGAGAAATAAAATGAGAGAGTCTTATTGGTGAAAACCTTCGGGCACCATAAGACGATGGAAGTAGAGAAATACAAAATGAGAGAGCCTCTGTTGGTAAAAACTCGCAAAGAGTGCTATCCGGCGATGGTAAGAAGAGAAATGAGAGAGGTCGATTGGCGAAAACCCGCAAAGGGCGCTATCAACCGAAAAGTTTGTTTCACCACGAGAGGTCCTGGCACGGCTCCTTAGCTCGGAAATATAGACCCGTTTTGGTTCATAAGAAAATGGGAGTTTTGTGACGATCAAGCATCTAGTCCGAGGAGCATGTCATGTTGGTTAAAGTCAGCGTATACCTCAGATAAGTCCTTCTTTTCTCCCTCGAAAGGGACTCCTCTATCTTTGATACGTTTTTCCATTCTTTGATTCATTCTTATTCTTTGAATCCCTTTCGGTTTAATTTTAATTCTGAAAATATTACAAAGGAAGGTGACAGGACCGGTTTTACAGGACTCCGCCTGGTAAAGAAGAAAAGAAAAACAGCCTCAGTGGTGTATTGTTACAATCCACGATTGGATCGTAATGATCGATTGTTTCCAAAGGAAAAGAGTTTTAGAAAGGAAACGGAAATCAAAGGTTAAGGTCTTGGAAGAGACAGAATAAGGCAGAAGGATAGAACCTACACGGAAAATCCCCATGGAATTCCGGAAATGAACCCAGTCAATTCGAAAGGAAGTCATCCCAAAGACAATTGGTAGCAAACTTCTCAATGGAAATGGGGAAACGATCAAGCAATGAAGATAACCAAGGCCGCAAAGCCAACCACTTTTTCAACTGATAAAATGTTCTTTGTTGAAAGCAGGTCTGTTTAAATGTGCAAGGAGAAGGTACCACTCGAAGAAGTGAAATACGCAAGCTTTGAAATAGCTTTGGAACAAGGAAAACACATAAAAAGTAAGTTTCCTTTTAGAGATTTATCTTATGCATTTGTTGATGGTTAAAAAGAACGCCTAAAAGAAGGCCAAAAAAAGAGAATAAAAGAAAAGGAAAAACTCTAAAAAAGAGAATCAAATCATATCAGTCCAATATCTGTTTGGACACCGGTCAGAAAAACCGAGGGTCTTTCCGGCCAGAAAGCCGTTGAAACTTTTATCCCGGTCAGAAAACCGAGGATCTCCCAGTCAGAAAACTGCGGAGCCATTTACTTTTACCCCGGCCAAAAAACCGAGGATCTGACGGCCAAAAAACCGTTAGATATTGTTTGAATTCCGGCCAGAAAGCCGTGAAACTTTTCTTCCCGGTCAGAAAACCGAGGATCTCCCAGTCAGAAAACTGTGGAGCCATTTACTTTTACCCCGGCCAAAAAACCGAGGATCTGACGGCCAAAAAACCGTTAGATATTGTTTGAATTCCGGCCAGAAAGCCGTGAAACTTTTCTTCCCGGTCAGAAAACCGAGGATCTCCCAGTCAGAAAACTGTGGAGCCATTTACTTTTACCCCGGCCAAAAAACCGAGGATCTGACGGCCAGAAAGCCGCGAAACTTTTATCCCCGGTCAGAAAACCGAGGATCTCCCCAGTCAAAAAAAAAAAAACTGCGGAGCTATTTACTTTTACTCCGGCCAAAAAACCGAGGACCTGACGGCCAAAAAACCGTTGGATATTGTTTGAATTCCGGCCAGAAAGCCGTGAAACTTTTATCCCCGGTCAGAAAACCGAGGATCTCCCAGTCAGAAAACTATGGAGCCATTTACTCTTACCCCGGCCAAAAAACCGAGGATCCGACGGCCAAAAACCGTTAGATGTTGTTTGAATTCCGGCCAGAAAGCCGTGAAACTTTTATCCCGGTCAGAAAACCGAGGATCTCCCAGTCAGAAAACTGTGGAGCCATTTATTTTTACCCCGACCAAAAAATCGAGGATCTGATGGCCAAAAAACCGTTAGATGTTGTTTGAATTCCGGCCAGAAAGCCGTGAAACTTTTCTTCCCGGTCAGAAAACCGAGGATCTCCCCAGTCAAAAAACTGCGGAGCCATTTACTTTTACCCCGGCCAAAAAACCGAGGATCCGACGGCCAAAAAACCGTTAGATATTATTTGAATTCCGGCCAGAAAGCCGTGAAACTTTATCCCGGTCAGAAAACCGAGGATCTCCCAGTCAGAAAACTGCGGAGCCATTTATTTTTACCCCGGCCAAAAAAACCGAGGATCTGACGGCCAAAAATCGTTAGATATTGTTTGAATTCCGGCCAGAAAGCCGTGAAACTCTTCTACAAAATCCCGGCCAGAAAGCCGTTTGAACCTTTGTGAAACCATGACTTTCTTACCCAATACCAAAGAGTCTTTTAATCACTTTCTGTGTCACAACTAACTCACGAAATTTTCCTAGCAAAACTGGGGGAGAAAAATTTCGTTCGTTTGTTTGTTTTGTTGTCTAAATAGGTTTGACCTCGGGATGTAAGGATCGAGATAACCTACAAATGGAACATCAATCCAGAGTGAAGAAAAGAAGAAAAGAACCAAAAGAAAAGAGTTCAAATGTTGGAGTAAACAAAGGCACGATTGCTCAGAAGATGATTGAAGTAACAAGCTCCACCGACTCCGTTTCACTCAATGTCACAGAAATAAACGAGCACGTACAGCTTGTGGAGCATCAAGATTCAGATCGAGGTCTACAGCAAATCAGCTAAGATTCAAGATCAAGTTTTCAAGAGAATCATAGATAGGAATCTTGTAACTCATAGTTTGATAGCATAGCTAGTTCGACTTTAATTTCTTTTGGTGTAATAAGGAGATCAGTAAGCAGTAAGCAGCAACATGCAGCAACGATATCAACAGTAACAGCAAAGTGTCAGTCCACGGTAGTCCCAGCTACCAAAACTTCCCGAACTACATTGACCTGATTCCTGTTTAGCCCAGGATATGTAGGAAGCCTCCGAAGCAAAGGCTCGGTCAAAACTCTTTCAAAATGCTTCCCACGGAGTATCCAAACGGGCAAAAATCGCTCGTATTTGCTCATTTATCTTTGCACGAAAAACTCTTCATGGTTTTCCGCGCAAAGAGGGGCAGCTGTGAGCACGTGATTTTTGCCTAACATGAATTACTCCCACAAAATCAAAACAAAAATTGTCTATTTTTTACGATGTGTGTTTTAGTGAATTTTCGTGTTATTTTTGGTAATTGTTTGCATTTGTATATGCATGATTATATATGTTAAATTGATAAAAAATACAAAAATATGTCGTGTTTACATTTCTATATAACTTTGAAATTAGGAGTAATTAATTTTATCTTACAAAATGAAAATCACAAAAAATAATTCATCTTTTTACATTTTTTAGCATTTAAATGCTTAATTATGTGATTTATGTTTAATTGATATTTAATTGTATGTAACGATGGTTAGTATAATTAGTATTAGTTAATTTGATTAGATTTTTTTAGTGTAGTTAGATTTTTTTTTTTATATAAATTAGGAGTTTAAATTAATTGAGAGGGAGGAAATAATTAAAGCTTTGTTTGAAATTCGGATTGGGCCAAAATTTAAAATCAAGAATCAGGCCCATAACAATTCTTTGTTTTTACCCAGTCCATACCCAAAACCGGTCCGACCCGCCAGCCCCATTGTATCCCACAAATTGATCACAGCCGTTAGATTTTTGATCTAACGGCTGAGATTAATTATCTCATTTCTAACATATCAAACACCCCAAACCCTAATATCCCTCTTCATTTCTCCTCTCTCACTCTCCAGCCGCCCCTTTCACCTCTCTCCACCGTCCCCGCCGTACGCCGCCGGCCGGAAATCGCCTCCGCCGGCGGCCGTAGTCCAATCCCTCCCAAATTTACACCCCTGAATCCCTAAGATCCCCTCATTCCAACCCCATGCTTAGTTAATCTCGAATCAAAACGGAATTTCTCGAATCTTCAATTGAAGATTCGAGTTTAAAACCAATTTATGCCAAACCACCCCAAATCAATACCACACCTTCACCTCACCTCCCTCACAAGCTAACCATGGCTATTTCGGTTCAAATCTAACCGGAAATCAAAGAACCCCAAAATTGAAGTCCAAGAACCCTAAATTCAAATTAGGGATTTCTTCACGGGATTTTTTCAGAGATTGAGGTCTAATAGACCTTAATTGACGTGTTTTCACTTGGAAAACATTTCAATTAAGGTCCTTTAGACCTTGAATACCAAAGCCAAGTTCGGCCGAGTCCATTTTCTTCTCTTCAAGGTATTTCTTTTCTTTTTCGTTCTTATTTAATTAGACTCGTCAATTTAGTTAATTGTTTTCGTAATTCCATTCATTGTTTGATTTTTTTTTCTTCTTTCTTTCTCTCGGATGTTTCCGAATTTCTTTTCTTCTTCATCTCTTGGGACCTTTTTATTTGGTCGATTTGTTAGTTGTTATTCTTCGTTGTTTAACGGTTAATTGTGAATCGAATTCGATTCGTTGTTAATATCGTTAAGTTGTTTGATATTGAATTTATACATGCTGTCCGAAATTGTTAGTCACTGCTTTGTCGGATTTGTTTGTCGATTACGCATATCGTAATCGGCTAATCGAATGATATAGAATGTGTGTTTGCGTCGATTAGCGTCGTCGATTAGTTAGCTTCATTTTTCTTCTTTTCTCTGCTTTGGCCGAGAACACTGTTAGTGAATTGTCAATTCTAAAGTTCTGTTTTGTCTATTTGATTACCAATGTTGTTGAATACAGGTTCGCGTCGATTAGCGTCGTCGAACATTTAGTTTCGAATTTGTTTCATTTTTTCTTCTTTTCTCTCGGCTTTGGAGTGTTATAATTTGTTGAATTTGTTTGTCGGCTTTTTGTTGTCGATCATACATGTTGTGATTCGACTTAACGAATGTTGTCGTTTCGATTCGCAAATTGGTTGTTTGAAATTCCGGGCAGTGGTTCACTGTTTTGCTTGAATTAAAATTTTTCGGTTTGTTTGATTGTTCAGAGTGTTGAGCTAATTGTTGGATTGTTTGTTTTGAACCATTGTTGATTCTAAATTAGGTTGTGAATTGGATATAGCTGTTAGTCTATTTAAGTAGCCCTAAAATCAACCTTTAAAGTGCAATACACATGGAAATAAGTTGTTAAAACTTGCTGGACAGCAGTGTATTTCATTAGTTTTTACCTTTAGGACTTTGTTTAGATGTTTAAAACCCATACTTAGACACAACAGTGGGCTGTCAGGGAATATAATGATCAAAAAGTTTGAATTCTTAATTGTTTGAATGCTTTTTGAGCTGAAATGAGAAAGAACATGGGGTATGACTAAAAAAGACTAAAGGGTGCACATGAGTTAGGGAATAAAACAGGCTGGAAGGGGGAGTTGATGAGGGGGATAATGATTCTGTTTTGTCATTTGAAGGATATAAAATGGGACTTAAGCTCACTAGAATAGGCAGATTAAAAAGAGAGAGAACAGAGACATATTCTCGGATAGATTCATTCACACCAACAGAGAGCTCACTGGTTTTCAGAAGCAGAGAACACACAAAAAGAACAGATAGCATACTGTTAACACACAAAAACAGAGAGAGAGCTTAACACATTGAGAATCTGAAAGAAACACACACACAGATACACACTGTTCTATACTGGTTTTAAAACTAGTTTCCAAGCTTCTGGGATTTTGCTGCGTTGCTGTTGATTCCTATTGTTATTGCTGTTGAAATCCTCACCCTTCTGTTTCTTCTTTACTTCCAGGTATACTCTCAAAATTGTATTGAAGTCAAGGTTGTGCTTTGAATGAAACAAATCAGTTTGCTGTTATGATTGTTGTTTAATTCAACTACTGCTGTTCATGTTTTATTAGATTTGCCCATTAGGCAAACAGTTAAACCTTGTACAAACCTGATTTAGGAAGTCTAATCCTAGGTGTGAGTTGAGAGGATTTTAATATTAAGTCAAATGGAGTGCTTCTCGTGGGGTAGAAGATTACCTTATGCAGACATGTTTTTTATTCCATCTATAATTTCAGAATTTGTTGCATGTGACACATTGGTTATTCAATAGAGTGAACTGTATGCACATTATTGATAGATTTGATTCTGAAGAGATTTAGACTTTAGTTGGTGATTAGCGCTTTTGGTTATACAAACCTTTCACGGTAATTCCACTTATGTATTTTTGCTATGATGAACCAGGAGCAATGTTTTACATATCATTAGGCTACCTGTTCTGCTACAAGTGCCTCCATGTTTATTTGAATAGGATTTTCGTAACGGGTTTGAGTCACTATTGTGAAACTTCCTTGTTATCGATCTTGATTCGCGTATATAGTTGCCAAAACTGTGGACTTAGTTGCGCTAGAGAGGTCTCACTTGTATTAGTTTGTTTTTGCCAGAATCGGGTTTATTTATTATCTTATTGCGTTGACATTCTTTTGCAATGTCCCATAAGTATTGATTAGCCGATTCCAACGTGTGTGTTTTCTTTTGGTTGTGCTCGAGGCGTCTCTTAGGCCCCCGTTTGTTCTTGGTTAATTAAATTCTTTGATATTTTAAGTCGTGCCATCCACCGTTAAATCTTATACGGCCTTCGTGAATCAGTTGAGAAATGCTCTAATCAGGACAAGTTGAGGTACGCTTGTATTTAAAAAGAATTAATTTTCTAAACTCGGGCGCATATTCATGTGGTTTATATTCGAATCTCAACGATGTTAAAATATGTCAAAATCACGGGTATAATGTGACGTGGCTCGAAACGTGTTTTAATAACGCTACGATCATTCTTAAAAATTGGATTAAAAGCGGTTAATAGGTTTAAATTGCATTATGATGTGAACATGTATAAAATCAGGAATTTTTAGCCATTTATAATAATTGAAGCGACCGCGCTAGAACCGCGGGATCCGGGGTGCCTAACACCTTCCCTCGGGTCAACAGAATTCCTTACTTAGAATTTCTGGTTCGCAGACTTTATTTGGAAAGTCGAAAATTTCCTCGATTCGGGATTTAAATAAATCGGTGACTTGGGACACCTTAATTTATTCCAAGTGGCGACTTCTGAAATAAATAGAATAATCCCGTTTCGAATATTGTCACTTAAATTGGAAAAACTCCCTTATGCATTATCCTTCGGGGTAAGCGCGCCAAAAGGAGGTGTGACAACAGGTAAAAAGGGCAAATAAATATGCAAGACGAGCACATAAAAGTACGCCCCTCGGGCACATCTCAAAACACTACCAGCTCCTCGGGCTCAATATAAATCACTCAGAACACTACCAGCCCCTCGGGCACAATATCACATCACTCAGAACAGTATCAGCCCCTTGGGCTCAGTATTAGTCACACAGTACAACATTAGCCCCTCGGGCTCACTCTCAAATCACATGGGTACCCGCGCTCACTGTTGGGGTGCAGACTCCGTAGGGACTCCTACAGCCCAAGCGCTATATCATCATAAGGCCTGGAAGCCTGTACATATCACTCGAAGCCTGAAAGCCTCCTCACCTCACGCTCAAGGCCTGAAAGCCTCATTCAGTCCAGAAAATATCACAAGCCCCCGGGCATCAATAGAATAGTGGTTCTCAGCCCGGGCAAAAGTGAAGTATCAGTAAAGTCTCAAAAATCAATTAAAATGGCTGAGTTTGCAAAAAAAAGTATAATCAACAGGACTGAGTTCAAGTACTATATCAAATAGTAAGGAAAGAGTGATAAATTTCCTGAAGGATTCAAATAATTAGTACAAAGCCCAAATATGGCAATCAGCTCAAATCATGATAATATCAAATAAGTTTCAGTCAAATACACGGTAAAATAAACAATCGGGACAGATCAAGTCACAATTTCCAACGGTGTTCTACCCCACACTCGCTATCCGGTGTGCAAGTCACCTCAATATAGTACTACGATATGCAAATCTAGGGTTTCAAACCCCCGGGATATCATTTACAATCATTACTCACCTCGAAATGATGAAATCTCTAGCTCGCGATGCCTTTGCCCCTCAAACGGCCTCCACGCGCGTCAAATCTATCCAACATCAGAGCGAATACATCACAATATGCCAATGGGACAATACTTAATCGAAAACAATCGAAAATAATAAAAATCTCAAAATTAGCAAAACCCAAGCACCAGATCCACTTCTTCGAAATCAAAAAATTTAACAACAATGAATTCCTTATCTCGGGACAAGTTCATACATACCAAGAACTCTCAAATTCGAGCTCAAATGGCCTATCAAAGGCCCAAATCAAATTTCAAATTCTCAAGCCCTAGTTCTTCAATTTTAGGCTTAATTTCCTTGAATTTCTAGATGGATTACACAATAAGAATGAGTTTTAAGTTCAAAAATCATACCTCTAATCGATTCTCTTTGGATCCTTCTTCAATTTCCTTCAAAAAGCTCTCAAAAAAATCAATAATGTAGTGGAAGAGCCCCAAAATCGCGGATGGAATGTTTATAACATTCTGCCCAGGTTACTATAGTTGGTCTATGCGATCACATAGCACAAATTTTTCAGCCTCCCAAATGCCCTATGTGATCGCAACTTATCTTCTGCAATCGCAGTGAACCATCCCGCAACACTGTGTGATTGCGATACTCTCATGCGATTTCATAGAACAACCAAACAGAACCTATAATTTCTTCTATGTGATAGCAGCCCTTGCTATGAGATCACATAGAGCAAAATTGCTCTGTACTGGCTGCTGCATTTTTGCAGTATTTTTCAACTTTAAATTTTCCGTTAGCCATCCGAAATCACCCGTAGGCCCCCGGAACCTCCACCAAAAGTACCTACATGTCTTAAAATGTCATCAAAACTTGTTCCAATCATCAAAACACATTAAACAACACTAAAATCATCAATTCTCATCGGATTCAAGCCTAAGTTCTTTAAAAACTCCCAAAATACGCATTCGATCAAAAACTAGACCAAATTACGTACGAATGACCTGAATTTTGCACACACAATACAAATCACATAACGAATCTATTGTAAGTCTCGGAATTCCATTATGAACCTCGTATTAAAATCTAACCTATCAACCGGAAATCGCCAAAATGCTAACTTCGCCAATTCAAGCTTAATTCTATACCGGACCTCCAAAATAAATTTCGATCATACTTTTAAATCACAAATCATCCCCAGAAGCTAACCAAATCACCGAAAATTACATCTGAGTCCTATAACTCATAAATCAACCTCCGGTTGACGTTTTCAAAGCAAGCCTTCCTTAAAGAGACTAAGTGTCTCATTTTCTACTAAAACCAATCCAAATCAACTCTAACACACCAAATACTGAATGAAACATGAAGAAGCATAAAAATAGGGGAAAATGGGATGGTAACCCCTAAGACGACGGGTCGGATTGTCACATCCAAGTAACAATTCCATTGATATGAATATCAGATAACTTTGTCCATCAAGTAATTTTCTTTTCTACTGAGATTTGGACAAATTTGAATTAAACAATTCTGCTGACACAAGTTTATCCTATTAAAGGGTGTTTGGCTAAGCTTATAAGCTAGTCAAACTAGCTTTTAAGCACTTTTGGCTTATCTATGCGTTTAATAAAGTTAAAAGTACTTATAGTAAAAACAAAAAGGAAACATAATTAATGAAAGTAGTTGAATGAATCATATATATAATCTAAATAGAAGTAGAGAGAGAGAATTATTATTGATATGTGATAGATTACAATGGAATAGAACCCTGTATTTATAGGGAGGGGGTGACTTAGCCGCCAAGAAATAAACCATATAATCTCTCTAAATATAGTCATTCATCATAAATAAAATTCTATTTATAACAAACAGAAAAAATAAAATAAAATAGAAAGACATAAATTGAGATACCTATGACTATTTATACTTTGGAGTAAGTTAAAATATAAGATAAAACTTAAAACTTTGGAGCTATAAAATAAAACTAAAATTTACTTAAGATATTAAAGATTTATTGAGTTTAAAAATTAAATAAATTCAAGCAGAAAATTAAGATCTTACATAAAGTATATAAATTATTTATCTATATTATATTAAGTAGTTTGCAATGTGGTTAAGCCAAGTGGCAAGCTAAAATAAAGCTACTTGGCAATTTTAGGACAATATTAATAATTAAAAATTATACTAAAATAAAATTATATTAATAAAACTATTTAAACTTTGGAGCTATAAAATAAAACTAAAATTTCTTTCTATGATTAATATTTTAATTGAGTACATTTAGTTTAAGTTTAAAAGTATATATATATATATATATATATATATATATACTACTACTACTACTACTACTACTACTACTACTACTACGCGCGTGCAGCCCAATCCATAACATATGAAATACCCTCACTATTGGGTTCTCAACCCCTCTCAGTCAATATAACTCAGCCTCTCGGGCATACTAAGATAAGATAGGGATCCAAGTCCACATATCACTTTCCTTTTGATTTAGATATTTGAAAGCCAGTTCATAATAGATTAAATAGCTAGAAACCTGACTGAAGGTATGATTTTAACAAGTAAAGTGAGGTCAACCAGCACAAATTCCCCTAAGGTATCTATAGGTCGGCACAAGGCCTCAAACATGGCAACTAGCCCAGACTACAATGATATTAATTAAAGCTCAGTCAAAATATAGTAGAATCATCAATCGGGATGGACCAAGTCTTAATCACCAGTAGTAATGGACCCCACGCTCATCATGCAGCGTGTGTCCCACCTCCACATAGCACTACGTTGTGCAAATCCGGGGTTTTAAACTCTTAGAACATCATTTATAACCATTGCTCACCTCAAGCCGGCCAATGTCCTAGCTCGCTATGACATTGCCTCGCAAATCAACCTCCTCGAGCGTCAAAACTTATCAAAACCATAAGGAATTCGTTACAATAGGCTAAGGGAACACAACCCAATCGAAAAGACTCGAAAAATATCAAAACTCACGAAGTTCGCAAAATCCGAGCCCCATGCCCACTTCTCAAAAAATCAAAAAATTAACATCATCGGATTCCTTATCTCACCACGAGTCTATACATATCAAAATTACCAAAATCGGAGTTCATTTGACCCCTCAAATTTCACTTTAAAATACCAAATTTTCAAGCCCTAGCTTTACCCTCTCTTGATGAATTTCCACAAATTTTCATGTAAATTCTACCATTAATTCATATATTTAGGCCAAGGAACTCACATTAAATCAAACCTAGTCGAAATCCCCTTCAAATTTTGCCTAAGAGCTCTCAAGGTCGATCAAAAATGGTGAAAATTGATTTAAGCTCGCGGAAAAAATGAGATTTAAAAACCCTTCTAAGAACAGTGATTTTCGCATCTGCGGTTCCATTACTTCATTTACCGCTTCTGCGATTAAATATTTGCTTCTACGGATCCTCATTGAATAGCCACGACCGCTTTTACGGTCCTCTATCCGCATTTGTGGACCCTTCATTTGTGGATAACTGTCCGCTTCTCTGAAAACCCACACTTTCTCCCTTTCTTTGCGACACGTCTACCGCATCTGCGGCACCATAGATGCGTCTTCAAGCCCACACCTACGGAAACAACCCCTTTCCTCAGGAACTCATACCTGGGACTCACCCCTCGCATCCGCGGAACAGCATATGCGCCGGCCCTTCTTCCGCAAATGCGGAAACACCAGATACCATCAAAACCAGCAATTTCCTAACTCTAAAATTCATCCCGATGGCCATCCGAAATCACCGCGAGGTCCCCAGGACCTCAACCAAAAATAATAACACATCCTAAAATATCATTTAAACTTTTTTCAATCATCAAAACACATCTAACAACAATAGAATAATCAATTATCACCAAATTCAAGCCTAAGTTTCTCAAAAACTTCTGAAATACGCATTAGATCAAAAATTCGACCAAAACACCTCTGAATGATCTAACATTTTGCACACATATCCAAAATTACCTGACGAAGCTACAAAAAGTCTTGAAATCCCATTTCGACCCCCGGATCAAAATTCCACCTATCAATCAGAATTCGCCAAAATGCTAACTTTGCCAATTCAAGCCTAATTCTACACCGGACCTCCAAAATCAATTCTGATCACACTCATAAGTCACAAATCAACCCCCGAAGCTAATCGACTCACCAGAAATCACATCTGAACCCTCTAACTTAATAGTCAATATTCGGTTGACTTTTCCAAAATAAGCCTTCCTTTAAGAGATCAAGTGTCTCATTTGCATCTAAAACCAACCCAATTCAACTCGTTCACCCAAGACTCTTATAATAAAATATAAGAAATCAGAAAATGGAGGAAATGGGGTGGTAACTGATATGACGACAGGCCGGGTCGTCACAGTTAGCCAATAATGATACCAATCCATATATATATACTCAATTATTCATTATAACCCAGTTTATAACCATTCCTATCCTTGATCGAAATGTTGACAAAACTAACCTCGGGCCCATGTGCTCGAATTTCCAAAATTTTTGAAGAATAAGTTTACCCATAGCTTTACGAACACAAATATATAATTTTTTCTTAATTTCATACTCAAAATCGTGGTCAAATTTTAAGAATATCAATTTCTAGGTCTTTCTACCAAAATCCCAAATTTCTACCCATTTAAATATTAAAATATATACATAATCGATGTATTTAACTCAAGGTAGGTGAGGGAATAACTTACCTTATCATTGATGATGAAAATTCTCCCTTGAAACCCTCAAAGAATCGCCCAAGCCAAGAAAATATGAGAGGAAATGGCCAAAACCCGACTTTAAAACATCCTACTGCCTCCAGCACTTTCCGCACCTGCGGTCCCTCAACTGCTTCTGCATTTCCGTAGGTGCAGCCCCACTACCGCATCTGCATCTTCTCCATCGCAGGTGTGGGCCCGCATCTGTAGAAAAATGACCGCATTTGTAGAAAAATGATCGCATCTGCGGTCCCTTCTCTTCCAGTCTAAAATCGCATTTGCGGCTCCTTTGGCCGTTTTTGCGGCTCCACACATTCGACCCAATTCTCACAGGTGCGGTTATGACAGAAACTAGCAAGTTCAGCCTTCCAGAAATTCCATTTTCAATCCGTTAACCACCGAAATCCACCCGAGGCCCCCGGACCCCAACCAATGATACCAACTAGTCACAAAATACATTACGGACTTGCTCGAGGCCTCAAATCGTATCAAATAACGCTAAAACCATGAATCGACCTCCAATCCAAGCTTTATGAACATTAGAATTTCAAACTTCTATTTTCGATGTTTTAACCTTTCACGTCCGCTTGACTTAAATTTTGCAGACAAGTCATATTCGACAACATAGACCTACTCCAACTTCCAGAATCAGATTCTGACCCCAATATCAAAAAGTCCATTTCCGATCAAACTTCTCAAAAACCTTCAAATTTCTATCTTTAGCTAAATGGCTCCAAAATGACCTACGGACCTCCGAATTCACTTTCGATCGCCCTCCCAACTCCAAAATCACCATATGGAACTTACCTAGACTCGTAATCCCAAACGGACATCGACAACACTGAAATGCACTTCAAGCCAAACTTTTAAAATTTCTTCCAAAACACTAACTTCCACTATATGCGCCAAAATGCTCCCGGGTCATTCAAAACCCGATCCAGGCATATGCCCAAGTCTGAAATCATCATATAAACATGTTGGAACCTTCAAATCTCTATTCCGATGTCGTTTACTTAAAAACCCAATCCAAGTTAATGCTTTCAACTTTAAGCTTCCGAAATGAGAATTTTCTTCCCAAATCAACTCTGAACTTCTCGAAATTCAATTTTGACCATGCATACAACTCATAATACCTGAAATGAAGTTGCTCATAACCTCAGACTGGTGAACGACATGATAGGACTCAAAATGACAGGCCGGGTCATTATAGAATAATTACATATGCACATATATATTATATAAATATAATAATATCCGCTTCGATATGTAATCCGTTAAAATTACTAAATTATAATTAAAAAATAACTTAAGAATTAAATCTTAAAATATGGGTTATTACATATTTTACTCTCTAAGAGAATTACTTGGCATTACTTGCATTAATAATTAATATTAGGACGTATGTTCTATTATTTTGTTCTGTATGCCTGATGTTCTATTTCTTTTTTTAATCAATAATTGCGCCTCCAATTTCCCTCTCATTTTCTCTCTTTCCACATCAGTTGCAAAGTTCAAAGACGGAAAGACAATCATCATGTTGGATCAACTGACGTCTTTTCCTTTTCTGTACTCAACTGTGAGAAATCCTCTTTTTAATGTTGAAACCTCTTTTTAATCCCATCTTCCCTGTAGCCTAGAAACCCTTCTCAGAAATGTTTCCCAAACACAAACTCTTCAATGTCCAAACACCCCAAAAATCCCTAATTAATATTAGAAAGAGTACTCGCTCCAGAGCAAAAACCCCCTTCTCCCCCCCCCCCCCTAAAACAAGTAGACCTAGGGTCCGATCATTCTGAAGGTTTTGCCTCTTCTCGGGTTGATTTTTCTAATCATTTCAAATATTAGGATAAAAATCTTTGGGAAAACGATCAATGGAATAACTCCATGTTTCCTTCACTCCAAAGAAGCCTAAAGTAGATATTTCTAGTTCCCTAGAATCATGCCTAAATTTTTGGGATTATCCAAATAAGGACTTCTTCATTGCGCTGAAAGATAAGCCTATTTCTCGTGAGAGGGAAGTCAATATTGATGACATGGAAGCCCTAAATTGTAAGGTAAAAGATCTTTTTGTTTATCAAGGGTGGTCAAAGTTTTTTTCTATTCCTCCGCCTACAGTCTATGAACAACTAGTGAGAATATTCTATGCAAATCTTTGCTCTAGTAAGCCTGATAAGTTGGAGTCTGTAGTGTTAGGAAAGCGTATTATTCTTGATTGTGCCATGTTTGATTTAACTTTCAGTGTAAGTGCTCTAGTTTCCCTATGCTTTTCAAAAATTCCTTGCCCGATGATTTTAAAATTTCTTTTAATCAAGCTAAAAGGTGTATTGCTGAGTGTCCATCTGAATCTCTCGCAAACCAGTTATGCCTAGTGATGTTAGTTTTGAAACCCGAGTTCTGGCTGATATTGTTGCAACCACTCTGCTTCCTCATACAGATTCTTTCGCCACCTTATCTCTATGAGATACTTTTCTAGTTTATTGCATTGTAAATAAACTCAAAATCAACATGCCCTCCTGGGTCATCAATTTAGTGATTGAAAGTGCAGAGGATCCCACTAGCCTACCCTATGGCATGGCCATCACTTACATCCCGGAAGCTCACCATATTTCTATATATGCATATCCTTTTATCTCTATTTTGAAATCTTACAACTCCAGAGCTTATGTGAGTATGTGGTATGTGTGTGTGAATGACTCATTGGTTAAGAAACAAGAAGGAGAAGTCAAGCATGCCAAGCCAGATTCCAAACCCAAACCTTCTATTTTTCATCCTAGCCATATTGATACTAACCTTGCTGAAAAGCTCGGTGCCATTTACAATTAGCTCTCTGCAATCAAAGATCTTCTCACTGTCACTCAATCTACTAATGGTGACATTCATGCTATCTCCAAAGAAACAGGGTCTGATGTTTCCAATGTCAGAGTTGTAATTCTCAGAGTAAGGGAAAAATTTGTCAAGGCATTCAAGGAGGTTCATGACAAGCTTGATGGAATGAATGTTTTAGACAATGCTAGCTTTGATCGACTGAAGGAGGTGATCTGCAATACTCTTACCTATTTTCTGCATCGTTAATGTGAAAGTTTAAGACAATTATTGTGATGTTTTTGGAGTGAAAAATCAATTGGTGGATAATTTATTTTTTGTGTTATGTTTTGGTTTGCTATAACTTTTCTAGCATATCATGTTATAAATCATGTTTTAAGGAGAAATGATATATGTATTTGCACTGGTACATACAAGGATAAGTCGACTGAAGGGTAAGTGCAAGCTAGCAACTCGACACTTTTTGAGGGGGGGAGGGGTCATAGATCCTGCAAAAGAAGTCGACTGCATGAGTCTTAACAGCTATAACCAGGAAAAGTCAACTGCTCTTATTAAGGGGGAGTAATATACAGGGAAGCCAACTGATATTTATACATATATTATTTTATCATCATAAAAAAGGGGAGATTGTTAGATCTGATTTTACTGATGAAAATAATATATTTATTCTTTATATAAGAACTCATAGATATCATTCAAGATTGAAGGAATCAATCAGAAAAGATCAAGAACTCATGAATATCATATAGGATTGAATGAGTCAATCAGAGAAAATCAAGGAACGAATTCAAAATTAAAGGAATCAATGATACTGGCAAAATCAATTAAGGCTAGATTGAAGGAATAAAATCAATCAAGAGTATCGAAGATCTTGCAAGATAATCAATCAAGTATAATAAATTTGGAAGGATCAAGAATTGAGAAAGCATATCTGGTGCTATCAAGTCATATATAAGGGAAGTCATTAAAGCCTCTCGTCAAGTCCAAGTCGTTGCTGAATAACCTTGTTCTTGAAAAGAATCTATCTCTTTCCAAGGATCAAATCTATTGGGTTGGCAGATCTCTCGAGAAATCAAGCCTCTCTTAAAGTATTTAAACTTGTATTTGTACCTTAGCACACATACTTTGATCGAACAAAATAGCCTCTCTTTGTTCTACTACAAACAAACATAGTAGTTCTACTAGACCTGTTGTGTAACAAGTTAAAGAAGAAAGAGAGAACAACACTAGTGAGGCATTGTATCAAAGAGAAAAGAGTGTTGTAGGAACTGAGCTATCGGTGTAGATCACACCATTCACTGTGTACTCGAGAAACACATTCACTGAAAGAGAACTCCCTTGCATCCCAAGGGGACTAGACTATGATTCACAATGAATCTGAACCAATATAAAAATTTCGGTGTCCTTAATTCCTGCATTTAATTTCTGCATCTTTAATTTTGTCCTTATTGTTATTAATATCTAGTCGACTCATTAGAAAACTAGTCAACTGGTAGCGATTAAATTTAAAAACAAATAACTCACCCCCTTTTATACTTTAAATTTATTTATTCAAGTTTTTATTTTTGATGTTATATTTGTTTTCTCTATTAAAATATATGTACAATCATTGTCTTAATGCATCTTTTTCTTCTACCACTACAATTGTACATACGTCAAAAAAAAAAGATCTTAAATCTTCTTTTTTGTAAGTCAAACAAAAAGTGAAGGCCACAGAATGATGAAGTAATGAAATACCATGAAAGGCAGTCGTATTTATAATAATTTTTGCAGAGACCTTTACCAGAATATTATGTTAGGGACTTCTTCTCATAGTAGTGGCTCTTTTGGTCAAACCCTATCTTTTAATATATTATAAGCTTTTGGTGTATAATTTATTCAAGCCTAAGTCAATACTGGCCGACCTTCGAATGTGCCTCTTCCAAATCTCTAAAGGTTGTGGAGGGGTGTGGAGGGGATGGTTAGAATCCGTCCATTTTTAATTAAATATTTTGAGTTCAAAGTAATTAAAATAAAACATTTTAGTATGGATGTCCATCTTTAATCAAATATTTTGAGTTCGAGCAATTAAAATTATAACATTTTAATAGGGAGCGAATATCCTTTCACAAAATGTTAATCCAATACAAACGTTGATTAGTCGAGATAGTAAATTTTGAATAATGAATAATTACATAAAAAGTTTTTTTTTTCTCAAATAATCAACCACTAGTTTTGGCCAAATCAAATTCCAACATTTTTTACTCTTTATTCTCCACAAGAAGTTGGGGAGTAGTACTACTAACGATTATTATGATCTTTACCCACTTTATTTTTTTCCTCATATGGAATTCTCGACGTGTTCCAATAACGTTAGTAGTAATAGTAAGATCAATTGTATTCATTACTCACCAACATCAAATCAAAGTGACTGAAAGACAGACATCAATAGAATTTTGTGGGAGCTCAAAGGCAAAAAATGAAAAAAATCTATTGTGTAATTTCCTTAAGAGGGTCCCTTTATTGGCACATTTTAATGTAAATGTGTCAAATATTTTGGCTACATATATCCCATGCATAATTGAAATTTAAACCGTGGGAATAATAATAATATTTGTTGCTTTACCGTGATTAATGACAATATTGGACTTTTTAAAAAGTTAATATGTCATTAAGCAGTGTTCTTAGCAGCTATATTTATTAATAAATAAATCTTTAATAGAATCCTAATGAATAGAGCAGTGTTTAGGTATTCATTTGATCTTTCAAACCTTGAAATGCAACTTAATTGAAGGGGACCATGTCCCTTAAACTTAATTAAGATGCCCCTTAAGCACTTGCAATTGGTATCAAAAACCTCTTTTGTATAGTACAAGTTGAGATTAAAATGTTTGAATTAACCCTCTCTAAAAGCAAGTTGCATAATATTTCAATTTTAATAAACTTATATAACATGCTTGTTGCCTCCTCTCCCCTATACTATCATTGACCACTTTCCCTATTAATATTTTTTTAAACTTCATACCAATAATTCCTCTATGTAGAACCTTGATATAGCCTTGCTTTGGCCCAATCTATTGACCAAGAAAAAAGAAAAAACAAAGTTAAAGAAAGTAAATCAAAAAGCCTAATCGTTTGGGGGAAAGCATCACAAAATAGAGATGTAGAGAAAAACATCTAGCATATACGTGCATATAACTGAACTTGTTCCAAATGATCATTTACACACCGAAATTTTGTACTAATTTTTCCCTGTCATTATATTATTTTTTGGAGTGAAACTAATACTTTCTTAAGTAATGACATGACAGAAAAATGTTATTAATTCATCTGAAACGCGTGACAAGTAGAAAGCACACAAATAACCAAAAAAAAAAATATGAAAACTACGGCTATTTAAAACTTGAAATTGGATTTAGGGTTTACATTAAGTATTTTTCAAGTGTGGCCTAATGGTTAGTAAAGTGAATTGAGAACCATAAAGTTTATATTAAATTTTAACGGAGAAAAAAGCACAAGTCGATTTTTCCTCTTTGTCCAAGCCTCGATGAATATTAGAATTTTTTTTATATTTGTACCGGTAAACATTAGTAAATACTTCGCAAAATTAGTTAATATACATATAAATTGACCGAACACTATAGTTATAACAATATAGGTAAAGAATAATGTAAAAATAGCACGGGTTAGCCAGTTTTTGAATTGGTCATTCAAAAATAGTCAGTGTTTGTAAAGTTACTAAAAAATAATTACTATTATTTTGCGGCAACAGGGACAGGTCTAGTATGAACTTGCAGTAAATTATGTTGGCTCGATATATTATACAGGAACTCTAGTATATTATATTGGAGTTCGAGTATACCTATGCTGAAACTCCATTATAATATACTGGAGTTGCAATATAATTTTTTGAATTTTTAACAATATTTTTATTCAAATATATTTTTATATAAAAAGTAACTAATTTCAATTACCTTATAAATTGTAACTATTTTTGAATGACCGCTTATAAGTCTAACTATTTTTTTAATGAAATTTTTACCTTCCTATACAATATATGAAACTTTAATACCCTCCATGTTTAAGGTTTGATTTAATTACAACCCCGTATACCAAATTACCAATTCTATACCATACTTAATTAAGAGTCTAATTAATGAGCATTTTTTACTCCTTTATTAAAGGAAACCATTATGGCCACATTCTGTTGAAGAGAATCCCATCTTGGTTAAAGGTGTCCATATATTATCATCATTTTCTAATTAATGCCTTTCCAATATTATTACCACCGCTCAATTATGTCATTCTCCTTTAAATCATCTAGACTACCAGACCTTCCTTCAACTTAATTCCATCATTTTCCTTTCTTTTTTTCTTTTGAAAAGACGTCAAAAGAGACATTTCTCATCTCTAGATATAGAACAATTACCTACTTCTGATTGGATATATAGTTCACATCCAATCTATATCCTAATTACCTAAACTATGTGACATTTGTTCGATATTTCTACATCAACTAATATAAAATGGTATGATTTCTACTTAATGGTATACTATTGTTTTTTGTACATATGTATGTTCCAAAGACAGAGAGTCCATGTTGGTTGGGATGGGATGAGGGCAGTTGGAAGGAAGAAAGCCCTTAAACCAAGAGAGAAATGCAGGAAAAAGTACTTGTAAGTACTTGTAAGAGAGAAATGCAGGAAAAGGTACATATGTATGTTCTTGTAGTATAAATGTAGTAATTTTATAGATACCCTTAAAACTAATTGTCGTTATTTTATATTTTTATATGAATCGTTAATATATTTGTAGTTAAATTATAGTTATATTGTGGTAGATTTGTAGTTGTTTTCAGTGGGTTTGTAGTTAAATTGTAGTTATACTCATATTTTTTATTGTAGTTGTTCTCAGTTATTATATAGTTAAATATATTTTAATTGTAGTTAAATGTAGTTTATTGTACTCGATCCATTATATAGTAATTACCCGCCTTGTAGTTTAATGTAGTATAAATGTAGTAATTTTGTAGATACCCTTAAAAACAATACAACTTTATACAATATTAAAACTGATTTGTAGTTTATTTGTAGTTTTGTTTGTAGGAATTTTATAGATGAATAGAAAATTTTGTAGTCTATATTTTTTTCAACATAGATCGTAGTTTAATTGTAGTATAAATGTAGTAATTTTTTAGATACTCTTAAAAATAATACTGCTTTATACATACTTAAATTAATTAATATTTTATTTGTAGATAAATGTAGGAATTTTGTATATATTAACATAAAATCAGACTTCCTCTTCTACATTCCTTCTTCTTCTCAAAAAGCACAGAGATGAGACCCATTTTTTATAATCAGAATTTTTTCCATTCAATTGTAGCATGATTGAGATTTTTGAACATGATTGAATGGTGTCGCTGAGGTATTGTTCTATATTTTATTATTTTTTGATTTGTGGATTAAAAAAAAAAAGATGAAGAACAGATTTGGTTTCAATTTGCTGAAGGCTTTTTTTTTTTGAATTATGAAAAAAATTCGGGAAAGATCAAATAAAGGATTTGCATTTAAATTTGAACTTAAGGTCACTAAATCAATTAGGGTATTTTTTTCCTGATTTTTAGCGCACCATATTAGGAAGATTTAGCTACTATTTATTACTAATTAATGAATGGTATAAAAATTGTAGAAAAACGGTGTACAAGACGGATAATTTCCCAAATATACATATTTTTTATAATAAGATTTTATATATGGTATAGATAAGAAAAAATTTCTTTTTAATTTGCCGTAAGAATAATTGAAGACAAGGCCGTTTAAGAGGTACTTGGTGCCTTGTTTTTTCTGTAGGAAAATGATGACATAAATGAAAGACGTGAGCATAGAATTGGATGGTGGGAAGGTAGTAGGGTTACGTAGAGAGAAATAAAATGACAACTCAAACGTCAAATCGTAGGATTTCAGATTATAAGACAAGCAGTGATGTATTGTCATTCAGTGCAGATTTCTTTCTTTTGTTTCTATTCCATTTTTCTTCTCCTTTTTCCTCTGAGAGAGACCTAAACCTCCCCACTTAATCAATTCCCCACATTCAGAGGAGAAAATAACAGCTCCTCCCTCTATAATACAGCAACAATAACTCATCCCCGCGTGAGATAGAGAGGCTGTTTCCAAATAGATTTCCGATATTTTTGTTAGGTTTTTAATATATTTAATTAATATATTAAAGAGTTAAAAGAGGGTGAATGGGAAATGGAGGGAAATGAAATTTTGAGTGAAATTTTAATTTCCTCTCCTTGGTAAATGGGCATTGTCCCATATCGGAAGAGGAAGAGATTTTTTATGGGTATATAAGCAATTGCTCTTCTTCTAGCTCTTAAAGAGTTGAGAAGAAAGCAAGCTTCGCGCCGTCGTCGTCGCTCGCTCGACTCGGCTTCGGCTTCGGCTTCGGCTTCGGTCAAATGATCGATTGATTAACCTTTTGGACCAAATTTATTTGTGAATAGTAAAATATTAACAGAAATGTTATTAAAATATTTATTTTAATAACAGAATATTAATATTAAATAAATATTAATTTTCAGTTTTTTCTGTTTTTGTAACGGAAAATTAACTACCCATCAATTTTCCCTCTTTATTATTGAGTAAATGGCCATTTATGCAATAACATTTATGTTGTGGCAGTTTTGCAGAAACAGCCATTCTGAAGAGACTCTTCAGATTTCAGCCCAACTTTTGGCTATAAATACAACACTATTCTGCTCAGAATTTTACTACGAATTTCTGAGTTTCTCCTCCTTTATTTTGCATACTTTTAGCATCAAACAAAGCAAAAAGTAAGTGTGATTTGCTACCGAACTTTGTGTTCGCTGAAACACTGGGGTTTGAAGTACCACTACACCAGTGTGTAATTCGTTCTATCCTGGGAGGAAATAATCCATAACCTTGGGTACTATGAGGGGATTAAATTCCTTAAGGAAACACTGTGAATTCAGTGGGCTCGAATTGGTTTCTTTATTTCTGTCTATGCATATATTTGTTTGTATTTATTTATATTTCCAGAATTATTTTACAAATACATTGTAATAACAACAATTTTTACCTCCAAAAAAATTTTATCTTGCTTGTGGGAAGACTCGAATTCTCAACATTTTGGTTGAATATGGATATTGCTTATCATCAGAGCAATTCTTCTTGTTTTAAAACAGACACTAGTTATAATTTCCTAACACAATTTAACTGTTTAATAAAAAGCATCCTAACTCACATCTCAAAAAAACCTAGCTCGAACGTAGGAGGACTTTCAAAGTCTTATAAAGAGACCATAAATCTTCATCACGATCTGATATGGGATTTATTCCATTCATCGGGCAAACAATTTGAATTTCTTGTCATTTGTGACTCCAAACAAACAGTTGTCTTTTAATTGATCGTATTTTAGATATCAATTTCCTAATTTATTAATAGAATTACATTCAAGTTATTTAACAAAACAAAACATATTCAAATCTTCATTAAGTGAAAACACACGGCAGTGGATTGTTCCAAAAGATATACTCTGTGTAAGAACATGATTAAAAGCTATCCTATAAATATACGAATCATCCATATAGATCCTTTTCCTACCATTGTGCCAAATATTTATTATGGATTTCAACAGATCGATCATTTTTAGGTCCAACGTAACATCCTGCCATATGATTTTAGATTTATCTTGTTCACTTCTAATGACTTCAGTCACCCTAATTTCACATATACAAATAAATGCATTTAGAGATCAACGTAGAATATGACCAATTAAGTTTTATCGACATTCTCACATTTTATCTTAAGCGGGTAATTGTAACTAAATCTAATTAAATTACATTACATTTTCTAAGGATCATTAACTCACAAATCTTTTATTTTCAACACCCGCTTCTCCAACATGATCTACATTTCAACCCAAAAAAAAACCTTAAATATATTAGGCCAGCTAATGAATGACCCCTAAAATTCCATAGAAAAAAGAAAGGAAAAACCAACACAAAAAACTATATAAAGATAAAATAAAATAATAAAAAAAGAACATAGAAAAGAACCAAAACAGAAGATGAAAGAAACAATATGATTAGTTTATTAGGAACCCATGATTTTTCTATTCAATCTTCATTTCATGTTTTTCTTGAATTTTCTTTTTTTATCTATATTCTCTCTTCTTTTCCCTTTTCTTTTTTTTTTTAAATACCTCAGCCGCCCAGTATAACCATCCATATTGCTTCACCCTCTCTCTCTCTCTCTCTCTCTTATTATCTAACCACACAACACAACAGAAAACACCAACCATGGACAGAATCTCACAAGAAATAACACTGTGACTACTGCATCATCCCAACAGTAGTTAAAACTATACACAGAAGACTTTAGTTTTGTTTATACACAGCAAAATTCTAGGTTTCATTTCTTTTTGTACCACTTTTGGGTTTTGTTGAGAATATGAGTAGTACTCCTGAAGACAACTTAAGAAGTCTCTCTTTAGATTATCTAAACCTTCTCATTAATGGACAAGCTTTTAGTGATGTTACTTTTAGTGTTGAAGGTCGTTTAGTTCATGCTCATAGATGCATCTTAGCTGCAAGAAGTCATTTCTTCAGGAAATTCTTTTGTGGGCCAGACTCTCCTCGGTCTGGCCCACAACAACTTGACCCAACCGGGTCAAGAACGGGTGTATCATCGCCCAGGGATTCGGGGTCAGTGATACCAGTGAACTCAGTAGGGTATGAAGTATTCTTGTTGATGTTGCAGTTTTTGTACAGTGGCCAAGTCTCAATTGTGCCACAAAAACATGAGCCAAGGCCTAATTGTGGGGAAAGAGGTTGTTGGCATACACATTGCACCTCAGCCGTTGATCTTGCTCTTGACACTCTCTCTGCCGCTAGATCTTTTGGTGTTGAACAACTTGCTTTGCTCACTCAGGTAATATGTCTAATTTTTATTTTTATTTTTAAATTTTTTTTGGATTTTGGAAATAGTGATTTAAGATTTTCCATTTAATTTTTTCTTGGGAAATGGGGTATGTTTAATTTTGTTTTAAGCTTTTATTTCTTGTTTGTTAGACAATGATTTTTTATCACAGAGAAATCTAGTAGTTTACTAGTAACAACCTCTCTCTTTTTCTGTTAGTACTAGATTTCTTTTGCAGAATCATCTGATCCAAAGTATTTCTTTTTATTTTAATTTCTTTTCATATTTTTCGACTTATGTATAAACAGCTGAAGTGAAGACCCAAAAAAGAAAGGATGTTTTTAACCTTTTTCCTATTTTTGCATTGTTTGATGATTTTTGTGATGGAATTTTGATATCAGCTGTCTCATCTCACAATTGTTACCTTGATTTCATGTGAAATAATTCCAGTTTCTTGAATATTTGGGGTTATCTTATCTTCATGTTTTATGCTCAAATGTTTCCAAAAATGGTTTCTTGATTTCTCCAGTCTTGTGTTTCCACAGTGATCACACCAAATCTTTCCCCAATAGTGATCTACTTTCCTCATTTGGTTAGAAGAATGAATAGCACAAATGGAACTACTTGTGTTGAAAGAAGTACCTACCCTACGCAATCACAATTTTGAACAAACACATTAGTAGTTTGGATATCCAAATACAATCTAAATATGTCCAACTATTGAGTTTTAGCATTTACAAGTGTTTTTCAGCACTTGATGTGGTTCATTTTTTATATTCAACCGAGGATCCATCGAAAATGGCCTCTCTTTATCTGCACCGGCTATGTGTAATATGTTTGTGAACGTGCTACCCTCCCCGTACCCCATTTATAGGATTATACTGTGTATGTTGTTGTTATTGTTGCTTTAGCATTTGATGTTTATCGGCTATTCTTTATCAAACTAAACGGGCTCGTAATATTTTCTTTTTATGTTTTGGGTTAAGCAGAAGCAATTGGCAATCATGGTTGAGAAAGCTTCAATTGAGGATGTGATGAGAGTTTTAATAGCATCAAGGAAGCAAGACATGCAGCAATTATGGACTACTTGTTCACATTTGGTTGCAAAATCAGGCCTTCCACCAGAAATCTTAGCTAAGCACCTTCCCATTGATGTTGTAGCTAAAATAGAAGAACTCCGCCTCAAATCCAATCTAGCACGTCGATCCCTAATGCCACACCACCACGGCCACCACCACCACCACAATCTCGGCTCTGCAGCTGAGCTCGAGGACCAAAAAATTCGTCGAATGAGACGAGCCCTTGACTCATCTGACGTTGAACTTGTCAAGCTCATGGTAATGGGAGAAGGCCTCAATCTAGATGAATCAATTGCCTTGCATTATGCAGTTGAAAATTGCAGCAGGGAAGTTGTGAAAGCGTTGCTCGAGCTTGGGGCAGCTGATGTTAACTTCCCTGCTGGCCCTGCTGGTAAAACTCCTCTACATATTGCAGCAGAAATGGTGTCACCAGATATGGTAGCAGTACTATTAGACCATCATGCTGATCCGAATGTCCGAACATTAGATGGGATCACTCCGTTGGACATTTTACGTACCCTAACGTCCGATTTTCTGTTCAAAGGAGCTGTACCTGGAATCAATCACATTGAACCAAATAAGCTGAGGCTATGTCTTGAACTTGTTCAATCAGCAGCTATGGTGATTTCTCGAGAAGAAGGAAGCGCGAATATTGATCCGTCTTCCACGACTATTTACCCGCCTAATGTCAGTGATGATCATACTTCTAGCACAAGCAGCGGTGGGAATATTGGAAATAATATTAACATTGATTCAAGAATGGTGTATTTAAATCTTGGTGCAGCTACTAATACTCAGAATCGACACAATGTTTGTGATCCATCTTCAATGTACCACCATTCACATGATTATTAGTTTAGCTCATATTTATACATCTTTTGTCCGAACAGTTCATTTTTTGGGACATGACTATAAAGGAAAGTATGATGATTAAGATTTAAATTATATTCAGATATTTTACATATATTATCTTCTTCTTTACTTTCTCTAATTATGACATAGTTCTCTTTATTATTGTTATTTTTTAGGTGCATGTTGTTTTGATTTGTTTCTAGGGCATTCAGATTTCAGATAATAATGCAATGTGCACAATGAGCAGATTATATTTTTGGATGGGACAAAAGGAGAATCTGAGTTTTTGCTTTGTGGAGAGGAAGGGACGCAGGTCAATCTTGTCAACTCTAGCCTGTCGACTCCTTTTTGTTTTATTTTTAAGGATTTTATTTGTGTATACTGAATGTGTAACTTTTTTATTATACAATCAGTATAATTTAATCTGTTATTAATAAATTACTTTCTTTATTATTTGTCAGGCAATTAGTTTAACTTGTTATGTACAAGTACTTAGTATTATTGTTTAAGTAATCTAATAATGTAAAATGACTGTATACTGTCACTATAAAAATAAAGCTAATGGATTGTTAGCTCCTTTCAATTTAGATGACACATATCACTTATTGAAAGTCAAATTATGTGAAGTTTGATCAACATTTTTTTTTAATCATTTTGACATGAGAAATATTGCAACTTATAGTATATATTTTCATATAATTTTTGAATATTTAAATTTTGATTTAAAAATATTGAATTGAACTAACTCAATATAGCTTCCAAGTTTGGTGAAATTCTCTCTCAATAAGTAAAATTTGACATCTAATTTGATACACGGGGAGTATTTTCTTCCACCAATAATTTTCTTGTCTACCAATATCCCACCTCTCAACTTTTTCCTTATATATCTTGCTGTCACACCGCAAAGGTACTATTTTTAAACACAATAATGTATTTCAAATACATAATGGTGGACTAGAACATATCCAAAAAAAAAAAAAAAAACCTTTTTTCTTTCTAGTTGATATTAATTTGCATGAAAGATTTCAAGAATGGATCGATGTCGTTTGGCTTCTTGTATATGGTGGGGTTATATGTTTCTTTTGAGGCCAGATTAGGACATTAGACCTTTTTATTCTAATAAGGGAATTGAGCTGGCTCTTCACCTCCTTTTAATCTATTTTATGTTATTTTATATTTATCCTGTGTACTGCCTAGAAACTTGATTGGCTTTGATTTATAATTTTCTATAGAAAACGTATTATTAAAGACAGGAATTGGGATTACAAAATTATATTGTTTGTCTTGCATGGATGCATCATTGAGTGTGACTGCACGACGGAATTTTAACCTTTTTTTTTCTTTTTTTTTAAGAGAAAAGATTTCCAAGGTCTGTCAAACAGCCATTAGACCATCCCAACACCCATGATTAAGAAGTGAGAACGATCATCTATGGCATCATAACCAGAGAGTCGTGAAAAACTGTTATTAACTCTCTAGACTAATGGCATCATAACCAGACTTGATTCCTGTCTCCTTAGAATTCACTGTATCCATCTATTTATGTAAAATCGTCTTTTTTGTCGCTTGTTCCCCATTTTCAAGTCACTCCAAATTGGAAAGTTTTCAAAAAAAAACAAGAAGGAAGAAAAGGAAAGACGACTTGTGAGTGTTTTTCCTTTTTTATGTGGCTTTACTTTAACAGCGACTTCGGGTAATACTACAGTTTTGAATAATAAAAAATAAAAAGTAACAAGAATCTTTTGTAAATTAATTCATACCAATCAGTTGTGCTATTTTTATCGATCTCAAATGAAAATAATCATATATTTAATAATTTTGTTATCAGAGGTGGAGCTAGTCTGTGAGTGTATTTCGATTGGACCAGTAATTTTAGCTTAAATATTATATTTGTGCTAATAAATTAATTAAATATACATAAATATTTAATTGTGAACTCAGTAACTAGACGAGTTATGGGTTCCACGGTAAATATAAAAACCTTAAACTTTAAATCTTGACTCCACCTTTGTTTGTAATGAATCATAAAACAATCTCCTTTGAGGACTTCTTATGTGCATTAGTGTTAAAATAGCATGGTCTAGCCAGTTTTCAGACAGATCATTCAAAAATAGCCAACGTTTATCAAGTGAATAAATATAGCCACTATTTTGCTTTAACAGAGAACAGTCCAGCATAATAGACTAGAGTTCGAGGCACCTGTGTATGAACTTCCAGCATACTGTGCTGGAACTTCAACATACGGAAAGTTCCAACATAATATAATGGAGATTCAATCACTTGTGTATGAACTTCTAGCATATTATACTTAGAGCTATCTAACGGGACGGGCTTACCAGCTACCGGACCGGAACGGACCTGCTCGGTTCATAAGGGGCTGGGTGGGCTGGGTGGGCTGGGTAGGGGGATGGGAGGGGGTTCGGTAGGTTTAAATAATTTTTTCGGTTAACTGAACCCGACTAAATCGAAAATCGTGAACAGTAGTCAAACCGGTTAACCCGGACCGGAATCGACCCGATTCAACGGCTGAAACATTTATTTTAATTTTTTTTTAATTTTCAAATCTAAGGGACCCACTATCTGTTGGCTTTAGTCAGATTGTGCACAGATCTGTTAGCCAACAGATCAATTGCAAAAATAGCCACTTTTTTTTTTAATTTCAACCCTTTTTGAATTTACAAAATTAACCTTCTTTAAAACTATAAATTCCTTCCCCTCATCTTCTTCATTTCTTCACTCAAATCTCATTTCTCAATCTCAATTTCTCTCATTCTCTAATTTGCAATACTTCAATTCTCAATCGCAATTTCTCAAATCTCAAATCTCAATTCAAGTTAAATCATGCCTCGTACTTCTAGAGTGCGCTCATAAGTTTGGCAACACTTTGAGATGGTAGAAGAAAATGAAGAAGGTCAGAAATTAAAGTGCAAGAAATGTGGTCAAGTTTTAAATTTTCGTTGAGAGTCTGGCGCAGGCAGTTTAAGGAGGCATATAAAGTATTGTCTTGAGCGTCCTCCGAAAATTCGTATTTAAGAATTTACAATAATTTGTGTTATTTAAAATTATTGGACGTATTTATGCTTAATATTTTAGTTTGTTAGATTAATTTGAAGTAATATTAATTTATTATGCATGAAAATTCAGTTTTACTATTTTTTTGTTAATTTACTTTTAAATGCAAACTTTAATTTTGAATTTTAAAATAAATGTAGCACTTGCAATTTATAAGTGTAATTTTTCCCATATTCCTTGTATTCTTTAAATTAATACAAAGTATTAATATAACTTACAATAGTTATACAAAATACCCACACTAAAAAATACACTAAACCCGACCCGACCCGGCCCCCTCAACCCGTTATCCCTATGGTTTAATTTTTACCCAGATGAACCCGAACCCATTAAATCCGTTAAGACCCAACCCGTAACCGGCCCGGACCGTAACCCGTACGGGTCCAAAAAATATAGGCCCGGCCCACCCGCTTAACACCTTTGATTATACTGGACAGGTATACTTTGCTGGAATTTCAGTATATTATGTTGAAATTCTAGTATACTTATGCTGGAAGTTCCAGCATAAGTATAATATGCTGGAGTTCAAGTAGACTTATGCTAGAACTACAATATAATATATACTAGCGTATTTTTTGAGTTTTGAGTAGTGTTTTCGTTCAGATTTATCTTTATATGAAAAGAGACTAGATTTCAATTACTTTTGAAACTGAGCTATTTTTGAACGATCAATTCTAAATCTGGCTATTTTTAAATTTCTCCCTACAATAGTTGAATTTCTAGTGGTCCTATTATTGTGCTTTTATTCAGGTTCTAAGGTTCGTTTTCAAAGGAAATTTCGAATATATTTTGAAATATGACATAAGTAGTGATAGGTATACTCTAGTATATGACAAAAATGTTTGGTGCATTTTCTCTATATGATTAAAAGTAGGAAATCAAGACTATAAGTCTATAAGGGGCTAAAATAGTCGGGGACGTATCCGGATTTAAATTTGATTAGTTCAATCTTTTGGTTCGTACATATTGAATCAATTACTTTGAAATTATAAGTTTATAATTTAATATTTCTGAAAGTTTTAGGGATTTTCAATCATATATCTATACTTTAATTTTAATTAAAGGCTTCATGTTGTATTGGTAATAATAATACATTATACAACTTTGACAAGTCACAAAAATTCTATTATAGGAGTATATTTTTAACAACTTTTTCTTTATTCCCAAGTTTTAAAGTTTCTAATTAATTAGTTTTTACTATTCAGAAGAACTAATCAAAGACTCGTAAATAATTTTTCTGCGTCCAAAAAGAGATTATTTAGTGTGGTCTGCAGCATTTAGAGCATATCAAAAGGCATTTACAGGATCTTTTGACTTAATTTAATTATATTTAATGTTGGTTTGTGACTTTATTACCAGTAACAAACTGTTAAAGCAAAAACTAGAGCAAATATTCTAAAAAGTTTTCTTTCTGAAAAAGTTTAAGCCTTTAATTATTTGTAACTAGTCAATTTGTCAGCACTTCGTGCGGTTATAAAAAAAAATTGCAATACATATTGTAAATTTGTCCGGGATAGAGTTGATTAATTTTTTATGTGTATATATTTTTTTATAAATTTGTTTTTTTAAATTCGCTCCAAAATATTCCATATCAATAATTTTAAAGATAACTTTGTTATCCTAAAAAGATAATTATTGTCTAATAGTCGATCATAAATTTTAGTAATTCCTGAAGCCAATATTTAGACTTAAAAATATATCAATAGAAACTCATCAACCACTAAGTTTTCTTTTGACTATAAAAGAGAAACAACTAATATTACTTTTATTAAATCCTTAAATAGAAAAATGTCATTCATCATGTCAAGGACGATTGACTTATATGCTTATATAGGTGTTAGTGAATAGCAATTATTGCATTGTTTCCTTTTTTCTTTTCACAAAAATATTATTAATTGATGTACTCTTTAATTTTTTGTAATTAATTCTGATTTTTTTTATAGTTAAGTATAAGATTAGAGCTATTCAATTCAACTTATATAAATGAAATACAATACCATTCGATTAAGTGATTCATCACAAATTGCATAGTTATTTTCATTGAAAGAATTCTTTTTTCGTTTTAATGCTAGAGGTGCCTTGAAAGAGGAAGAAAAAGAAACATAAATTATCTCTTTTAAGAGAAATGTTATACTACCTTGTGGTCCATTATATATATTTTTAATCATCTACTGATTTATAGCAATTTTCCGTACATCCTTATCCTATTTAATTTACACATAGTAACATCTTTTTAAGTTTTCTAAAATTGCAATAAAAAATGAATCATCTTCTAACATTTCCATATCAATAATTTTAAAGATAACTTTGTTATCCTAAAAAGATAATTATTGTCTGGTAGTCGATCATAAATATAGTAATTCCCGAAGCCAACATTTAGACTTGAAAATATATCAATAGAAACTCATCAACCACTAAGTTTTCTTTTGACTATAAAAGAGAAACAACTAATATTACTTTTATTAAACCCTTAAATAGAAAAATGTCATTCATCATGTCAAGGACGATTGACTTATATGCTTATATATGTGTTAGTGAATAGCAATTATTGCATTGTTTCTTTTTTCTTTTCACAAAAATATTATTAATTGATGTACTCTTTAATTTTTTGTAATTAATTCTGATTTTATTTATAGTTAAGTATAAGATTAGAGCTATTCAATTCAAATGATAGAAATGAAATACAATACCATTCGATTAAGTGATTCATCACAAATTGCATAGTTATTTTTATTGAAAGAATTATTTTTCGTTTTAATGCTAGAGGTGCCTTGAAAGAGGAAGAAAAAAGAAACATAAATTATCTCTTTTAAGAGAAATGTTATACTACCTTGTGGTCCATTATATATATTTTTAATCATCTACTGATTTATAGCAATTTTCCGTACATCCTTATCCTATTTAATTTACACATAGTAACATCTTTTTAAGTTTTCTAAAATTGCAATAAAAATGAATCATCTTCTAACATTGTCTTATTCTCTCACATAAACTTTTCCTATATTCATTTATTTGTTTCTATGATAGAATATTCACCTTATTCTTTTGCAAAAAAAAATCAAAGTAAAAGCTACCAAATATTAAACAACCATTAAAATCAATGGTAAGATAATTGTGCCTTTAAATACAGAGGCAGATCTAAATTTTTAAGTTTATGAGTTCTTACATAAATTTTAAGTTAATATACAATAATAATTGGATTAACGGACTGGGTTCCAAGCTAAACACCCACCTTGACTTAAAATGCTTTAGAGTTATAACTTATATGGAAGTATATTTTTTAACTTCTAAATAAACTAAAGTTATGAACTACGTATGAATTAATCCAAATATATGTTGTTTATAAAAACTCCTATTGGCTTGATTAAAAACTCAAGTTACTATCATTTTCCTTCTGTTTATAACACCTTATGCAGTTGGAATGTTATTTCATGTATTACACCACTATTTAAAATATTTAGTTGAGTAAGTTCGGCATTAACGATAATTACACTACACAAGATAAATTAAGGAATAAAAACTATCACAACTAAAGCAGTGAAGTTTGTGAAAATCCTAAAACTAAAAAAAATGGCTTGATAGATAATCATGAACTTAACCTATTCTTAAAAGATAGTCCTATCAGGTTACAAATAGACTTTAAAGAAGAGATGGAAACAAACGTGTAAATCCTACTACTAAGATACAATCGACTATGTAGAAGACATTGATGAACTTGGAAGCTCCAACTACGTTGAACCTCTATCTCTTTTTTCGTCTCAAAGGGTAAACATGATTCTTGTTTCCGTCGATGCCAACCTTACCTAGTTCTTTTGTATGTATAAAGGATATGAGCTTCTATCATTTTTTCGTAAGGAATACAAATGTTGGCTTCTTCCAATAATTAGCAAACTGAATTATGCTAAAGAAAAGAAGAAAAAATGTAATTTATAACACAATAAACAAATAGGGGTTACATATTCCAAAAGTCACAACCCAAGATGAAATTTATAACAAATTAAATAATTAGGAGTTATGAACTTGAAAAGACACAATGAATAAAGATGGATGAGTTATGGATATAATTATTTTAAATTAAGATAAATGGTTAAATTGAAAGGAAATAGTCAAAAAATGAGAAAAAAGATAAACGGGATTCCTACAATATAAGAGATGCCACCTCATCTTGTCAAGTCCCTCCTTTATATATTTATATAGATAATCTCAAAGCTGCAAGATGTTAATCTATGAATTAGGGCGTAACACCACCGACGAATTAAGTGCCTAAATTATGGTGCACGTAAATTTATGGTACTGTCAAGCTAAGTATTTTACTCCCTTCGGTTCATAATAAGTGTCTCTTTTATTTTTTGATTTTGGTCCAAAATAAGTGTCTAGTTAGGTAATCAAGAAAAAATTCAATTTGTTTTTTACCCTTATGTATAGAAAAGCAGTAAATGCTACTATAAACATGTGCCAAATATTTAATAAGGGTAGTTTAGTTATACTAGGTAATTTTGTATATGATTTAATATTTTCTTAATAAGCGTGCTAAAAGTATAAGAGACACTTATTATAGACTGGAGGAAGTATATACTTTCTCCGTTCATTTTTACTTGATCAATAACAATCATGCATGCGTGATTACTTTTCGACTACTCTTTCCAAATAATTAATTTATTACAACTGCTTTTTAGCTTTATTAACATGGTGCAAATATTCGAATTTTTGCATTAATATTAATTAGTAATTTCAAGTTTTTGAACTTTGATGCTTCCAGGAGACAAATTGGTTTGAATTCCATAGTGAAACAAGAAGGTGGTACATATATAGCTGGATTTCATCTAGTTGTTCAAATAGTTGACCTTCCAAAGGTGGCTTTTAAAAAAATATAAATATGTAGTATCAAGTTGTATTATATGCTTTTGTGTTTTGAAAATAAATTCAATGTTGATTTTTTCGTGAAGCGATAAATATTCTTTTATTCTTAATTAAAAGTTTTGGGTTTGAGTTTTACGTATTTATTAGAGAGCGTTCTATCGCACAATATGAGATTTTTCGGTATGAATAATTTAGATTTAATATGACTCTAATATGAATATCGTGCATAAGACGGAAACCAAAAAAAAATGAATTGCTGAAAAATGTTTGAGAACCACTTTATAGAGTAACCTTTTTAGAGAAAATCCCAATTAAAATATGGAGTGACAAAATCCTTTCAATATTCACAAGAATATAATCATAATAAAGGCAACAAGTAGTAAGGATTGATTAAGGTGGCCCTTTGACTTTATATACTAATACTAGTAGTAGTATTAAGCAAATGATGAGTCATTAAGGGCAAATCATACTAGGTGAGAGCACAATTCAAATCTTCAGGTGACGTTTACATTAATTCTTCTACATGTTTCCTCTTCTTCTTTTTCTCCTGTCACAATCCGTACACTTTTTGGCAATGGTGAAAAATGCAGTAAGAATCATTAGAATATATACCATAGGAAAATTTTTAAAATAATACTCCAATAAAAGAATCGACAGATTTGCTTAAAAAATCTTTCTTTTACGGAAAAGAAGATTTGGGGTTGACGTATATGGATTTGGATAATTAAGATTAGATTATCTTACTTAGAACCCGTTTGGACATGAGGATTTTTTCACTTTTTTTTTTTTTTACTAAAATTAGTGTTTGGTACACAGGTGCGAAGCCACCTATTAGAAAGGGTGGTCAACTGATCACCCTTCACCGAAATATTACAAAAAATTATATTGTATGTATAAGTAAAATATTAATTTTAGATGTATAAAATATATGAACATAATATGTTGGAACTCCAACATACGAAAAGTTTCAACATAATATACTGAAAATTGGAGCATGAACTTCCAGCAAATTATGCTGGAACTCCAGCACAAGGAAAGTTCTAGGATAATATACTGAAGATTGGAGCACCTGTGTATGAACTTTTCAAAATATTATATTAAAATTCCAACACATTATGAAATTCCAGCATGTTATGCTGGAAGTTCACATGTAAAAAATTGGAACTTCAACATATTATGCTGGAATATTTTCCGAATTTTGAATGGTGTTTTTGTTCAGATTTATTTTTAAACGATAAGTGACTAAATTTTGATTACTTTTAAAATTGTGACTCTTTTTTAATTACCACTTGTATATTTAGTTATTTTTAAATTTGGACTACGGGTTCGATTCCCGAGATCCTGAGATTTATTGAAATTTGGACTACGGGTTCGATTCCCGAGATCCTGAGATTTATTGAAATGTGGACTACGGGTTCGATTCCCGAGATCCTGAGATTTATTGATTATTGGTAAGGACTGCGGGTTCGATTCCCGGAGATCCTGAGCTATTTGTCACACCTCTTTTTGCGCGCCCGCAAGGATGCAAAGAGTTTTTCCAATTAAAGGACAATCGAGATGGGATTTATTTTAATTATTTCAGAGTCGCCACTTGGGAGATTTATGGTGTCCCAAGTCACCGGTTAAATCCCGAATCGAGGAAAAGAATGACTCTATTTAACAGTCCGCGAACCAGAAATCCGGATAAGGAATTCTATTAACCGGGAGAAGGTATTAGGCATTCCCGAATTCCGTGGTTCTAGCACGGTCGCTTAACTGTCATATTCGGCTTATTTATCCGATTTTTACAGTTATATACTTAATGCAAATTAATATCCCTTTACCGCTTTTATTATTATTATTATTTACGAAAGAGAATGTTGCCTAAAATATGTTTCGAATCACGTCACATGAAATGCACCCGGATCCTCGACACATTCTTATTCAACATTTTGGGATTTGGATTTGGGCCGCATGAAATGCACGCCCGTATTTAAGAAGGTAAAATTATTAAAATACGCGCCTAGAGCGATTACTTATTTACATTTTTGAGAAGGCCGGGAAATTCGCTAAGAAACGGCACATCTCGAAATCTAAATGTTTATATGTACATTTATGACGGCTATGTGAATAGTGTAACTATTGGGCGAGGCGTACCTTTGATTCAAATCTAAAGCGAACTACATCTCACTGTATCTTACTTAAGAGTTGATTCCAAATTACTTAAAACTTGCTACTAACCACATCGCATGAAATGCGCCTGCGGTTCATGACATGCTTTATTTACTTTTGCCCGAAATTGGGGTCGGGTCACATGAAATGCACCCCCGACTCTTTTTAATCTAATTACGTCATTCCGTTGAGTAACAACTCCCTAGCTAATCTTGCTTTTAACATGAGGTCTATCATTTAACAGGTTTGGAGATTATACACATGAGTAGAGAAGATTGAACAAAGATACAACAGACTAATTCGGATTTACGTGCATATCTAATGATAGTGTATCTTTGGTCTAGCTACATTTCCGTAACAAAACTAGCAATACAAATTTAATTGAAGAATAACAGAATGTAATTAAACATAAGAACTATAAACGACCACATGTTTCAATAGACTTTATGCACGAGCTTCAAACTTCATTCTTTCGAACCAAGGAACTACATTAACAGAGGTGTGTACCTGGAATGCGGAAGAACAAGGAAGAGTGAGCAACGGCAACGCAGTAACAGTAGCGGGAACAGCAACAGTAAACCAATAATCAATAGACCAGCAACCAAATAGACCAACAGCCAACAAACTAATGAACCAACAGTATCAAATCAACCCCAAACAGTATCAAATGAACACCAACACAGTAACAGGTGAACACCAACACAGCAGCACACACTCAAAACAGTAGCATACACTCAAAACAGTAACGATAATCAACCCAGGCAGCAACTATAGACCAGCCAACAAAATAATGAAGCAACATCAACAACCAAGCCAAGCAGCAACCAAACGACCAAGGCAATAACACTGCTGACCAACAGCCTCAATGGAACACCACAGCAACAACAATGAGGACTAACAGCAACAACAAACCAAGCAGCAATTAACTAGACCAACCAGCCAACAAAATAATAGCCCAACAGCACCAAATCAACCCCGCAGTATCAAACAACCAGTGACAACAAACTGGACCAGCAACACCACACACTCAACACAGCTAACACAAAGGTCCAGCACTACCAGCAGCAAGAACAACAACCAAACCAGTGACCAAGTCTCAGACACTGGATCAAATAATCGAAGCAGTCACCCAGGCCTATGGAACAGTAGTTTTCCTTTGTATCTTTGTATCTGTGTATCTCAAGGTGTTCTAGTTACTCTCAGGTTTTACTGTTTTTGCTTCTTCAGGTATTTCAATCTCTATCGATGTGTGAATATGTTACTGTTTTTGCTTCTCTCAGTATTTTTTAGTCTCTCCCGTATGCCTATCAATGTATCTGTCAAAAATCCCCCTTTTCTCAACATGTATATCCTATACTTATAGTTAAATGAACTCCCCCCCAAAGCCAAAAGAATCAGGAATTCAAAAATGCACTAATCAACAGACCCATCCTGCCCACACTCTGCCTGCCAGCCCAGTCTATTTTAGCCACTAAAACTTGTCTAAGTATGGGTTATGTTATTTTAAATCAAAGACTGCAGGGACTGGTGGTGCCCTGCTGTACAGCAGGTTCCACTAGGTCATTTCATGGGTAGGGCATTTTTTAAATCCTAAGATGCTAACATTCTGATTCAAATCACTAACAACTATACCCCAACATCACTGACCCAATTACAGTCCTCATATGCACTACACTTCATTAGTTACACCCTTCAATCCTTAACTAACAATAACTAATTCAATTCATCACTTAGTTAATCAACAGTTCAAAAGAAAGAAAAATCTCGATCCAACAGTGATTCACAATGTGATTTACAGTGTCAAGTTCTGCCACATAACTCCAATAAACCCTACGAGACTAATCAACAACATTCGTATAATTCACATAAGGAACAACAATCAATCCTCGACTTAGTGATTCGAAGTGCTCAGGCAAACGAAGCATGAAAAATGCAGAATTCACTACTTGACAGTATCGTTTACAGCCAATTCGTGTTTCTATATCGCAATCTACTCCGACATATAAGCAAAACAAGAATGACCAAATAAAAGGTCTTACGGTGTAGAAGCAGGAAAGATTAAAATCAAACACCAAACAGATAGAAACGAACAACTAAATTAATATAATGAACACAACAACAAAACAAAAGGAAGAGAATGAGAAATGGGGTACCTCAAGAAATTGGACGGACTCGGCTCAAAAGACTTCGAGTTTGCACTCTTTTGAAGTAAACAGACTTTAATTGAAGTGTTTTTCAAATGAAAAACACTCCAATTAAGGTCTATTGCCTTCAAACACCATTGACTCGACGCAATCCCTAATTTTTGGGTTCTAGGGTTCTTGAGGGTGGGATTTGGGGCTTTTGTATTTCTGGTTAGATTCGAAGCAAACCAAGGTTAGTGGGGGTATGAGGGAGGTATGGGGAGACTGTGGTGTGAATTTGGGGTAATTTGGCATAGGTTCGAGTTTGACTCGAATCTTCAAATGAAGATTCGAGGAGCTCCGGTAAGATTCGAGGTTAATGGAAGCTGGGATCGTGATGGGGGAGGTAAGGGGAAGGTTTTGGCATTGGTTTGGTGGCGATTGGCCTACCGGAACCGCCGTGAGGCGATTTCCGGCAGGCGGAGGCAGGGTGGCGGACGGCGGCGTTACGCCTGGTCTCTAAGGACCTTTGGGAGACGAAGGGAGAGGGGGGGTCTGGCTTGGGGGGGGCGGGGTATGGAAATGGGTTTATATACGTTTTGAGTAGTTAAATCCTGATCGTTGGATCAAACTTGATCAACGATCAGGATCTTCTCACTTAAACCAAACGGTGTCGTTTGGTCAAGTCATAGGCTGAATGCATATTAGAATTAAAGGCTTAATCTGGGCCGTTGGATAATAAAATCCAACGGTCCAGATCAAGTGTTACATAGGCTGAGGCTGGACGGATATTTGGGCCAGATCAGAGGCAATTCGTTTGGGCCTGGCTTTCCTGGACTAAACTATGGCCCAATTCGATCTCATTACTACACATATATATATGTACATGTATATATATATATATATATATATATGCATACAATTATCCCACACAATTATATATCACCTAAAAATGTAAATCACATGACTTCGATATCAAACACTAAAAATGCAAAACTTAGCATATATTTTTTGTATTTTTTAATTTAAATAAATAAACGTGCACACAAAAGATAAAATAACACAAAAATCACAAAAATCATACCCAACACGAAACTATTTTTATTTTTTGAATTTTCTGGGAGTACTTCTCAAGTAAGGCAAAAATCACGTGCTCACAGCTGCCCCTCTTTGCGCGTAAACACGCAGAGTTTTCGTGCAAAGATAAATGAGCGGATATAAGCGATTTTTGCCCATTCGAACACTCCGTATGAAGCATTTTGGAAAAGTTTTGACCGAACCTTGCTTCAAAGGTCTCCTACATATCCCTGGCTAAAAGGGAATCAGGTCAATGTAGTTCGGGAAGTTCTGGTAACTGGGACTACCCTGCCTGTTGCGATCTCGCTGTTACTGCTGTTGCCGCTGTTACTGCTGTTACCACTGCTCAGCTGACTTCCTTGTTGCACCGCACTAGGCAACAAAAACAAGAAGTTAGACTAAGTTACAGTACTACAAGTTCTTATCTATCCCTTTTTAACTTGATCTTGTCGCGCTCCTTGCCATCCCGTCTGACTTGGCGTTCCTTCTGATGCTTCTTCTCTTCTTATGAACTTGGATTCATGCCGGGGATTTCTATTACATTCTACCGCTTTCCTCTACCAAATTAAACAGATCGCCACTCCATTCTCCAGGCGGGCTCCCTGACTTTAACTACAACTCCAAAATTAAAATCGCCACTCCACTCTCCAGGCGGGCTCCCTGACTTCAACTACAACTTCGAAATTAAATCGCCACTCCATTCTCCAGGCGGGCTCCCTGACTTCAACTATTACTTCAAAATTAAATCGCCACTCCATTCTCCAGGCGGGCTCCCTGACTTCAACTATTACTTCAAAATTAAATCGCCACTCCATTCTCCAGGCGGGCTCCCTGACTTCAACTGCAACTTCAAAATTAAATCGCCACTCCATTCTCCAGGCGGGCTCCCTGACTTCAACTACAACTTCGAAATAAAATCGCCACTCCATTCTCCGGGCGGGCTTCCGACTTCAACTACAACTTCAAAATAAAATCGCCACTCCGTTCTCCCGGGCGGGCTCCACGACTTCAACTACAACTCCAAAGTAAATCGCCACTCCGTTCTCCGGGCGGGCTCACGACTTCAACTACAACTTCAAAATAAAATTGCCACTCCATTCTCCAGGGCGGGCTCCCCGACTTCAACTACAACTTCAAAATTAAATCGCCACTCCAGTCTCCAGGCGGGCTCCCTGACTTCGATTACAACTTCAAAATTAAATCGCCACTCCATTCTCCAGGCGGGCTCCCCGACTTCAACTACAACTTCAAAATAAAATTGCCACTCCATTCTCCGGGCGGGCTCCACGACTTCAACTACAACTCCAAAGTAAATCGCCACTCCGTTCTCCAGGCGGGCTCCCTGACTTCAACTACAACTTCAAAATAAATCGCCACTCCATTCTCCAGGCGGGCTCCCTGACTTCGATTACTACTTCGAAATTAAATCGCCACTCCATTCTCCAGGCGGGCTCCCTGACTTCAACTACAACTTCAACATTAAATCGCCACTCCATTCTCCAGGCGGGCTCCCTGACTTCAACTACTACTTCAACATTAAATCGCCACTCCATTCTCCAGGCGGGCTCCCTGACTTCAACTACAACTTCAAAATAAAATTGCCACTCCATTCTCCAGGCGGGCTCCCTGACTTCAATTACTACTTCGAAATTAAATCGCCACTCCATTCTCCAGGCGGGCTCCCTGACTTCAGCTACAACTCACTGATTTTCATCCTATCTTGATTACCTTCCTTTGCCTCTTGTACCCTATCCTTGTTCCTGCGTTACCTCTCGGACCACCTTCACTTCCGAGTTATCCTGTCTTGGAATTGCTTTCCCCTAGGTCGTGTTACTCTTCTTCTGGCAGCTGGGGATATTTTCGGAACTGTTTACTCGCCTGCTGGGGGTGATGCTGCTGAGGAAGCATTCTTTGTTTCCTTCACCCCTCATTCTCTTCTTTCTTCCCCTACCTCTTTTGGGACATCACGCTTTTGTTTCCTTGATCAAATTATAGGATGTACTACTGCTGGGGGAATCTCGAAGCCATTTTTTTCTTTTTCCAATAACTGCTGGGGATGATACCAGGCTCAAAGATCACCCCATCTTGTGTTGCTTTCTACACTTATCCTCTGAGTCTTGCTTTCCAGAAAATTTTCGCAACCGGAGAAAATTTTCTGCCCCAGTGTGATAAACTTCTGGACGGTATGCTTTTCCGCCGTCGGACCCTCTTTTCCTGCTTTAAATCAAAGAAAAATTGTTAGTTTCAAAACGCCGCGAGTGGTCGTGCCACTCTTGTTGAGGCCATTCTCTTTCGGCTGCTTGGCCTCTCTCGAACTTTGAGGACGACGTTGACGCTTGCTTGGGACGATGCTTTTTCCACGAACGACCTCTCATCTTTCCTTTTATTCCACTCTTTGGTTTGATCCGACTCTTTTTAGCCGGTGATATGTTGCGTGAAATCATCTTTCGGACATGCCACATGTGTCCATCATACTCCATAATTCTTGCGAACCTTCCACTCAGCCTGTCATCCCAATCTTACTATCGTAACAACTTCTGTCTTATTGCCTCGTTCCACGCCTATTCATTTTCGTTATACTGCTTTGGGAGACTTGGTAGTAAGCTTTAAAAAATCAATTTTCGAAAATGAAAGAAAAGAAAAGAATGCTGACCGCAAATGACAAAAGAAGAGGAAAACTTTTCTGAACTCAAAAATAGGAAAACTTATCTGAATGTGTGACTGATCCAATGGTTATGCCGCGCCTTTGAGATTAAACTACCCAGTCTATTCATATCAATCACTTTCTGATGCCGCGTCCTGCTAGAGGTAAACGGATGTCCCAACCTTGTCTCGTGCAGACATCTTGTAACCATCTCGTCTTGTCACCTCACAGTGCCCTTCAAGGGGTTTTCACTAATGAGATTCTCTCATTTCTCTCTATCTCCCGTCGCCTTAAGGTGCCCGTAAAGGTTTTCACCGTAAGACTCTCTCATTTTACTTCTCTCGACTTCCTTCGCCTTAAGGTGCCCGCGAGGGTTTTCACCGTTAAGACTCTCTCATTTATGCTTTCTTTCCTTGCGGCGGGGTATTACCCCTGAGATTCCCTCTAGAGCGTTATCCCCTTTCGGCTTGCATCCTGGATTCAATCGAGGGTCGGGACGTCACTCTTGGCTTTCATTCACATGACTTGGCACTTCTCAAATACAGATCGAGAGGTCTTTCTGGTTCTTGACATGGTTTCTGCGCACGAGGCTGAAGGAAGGGGTTTAGCCTCGACGGTTAGCTTATTACAACTTTCGGAATCCACACTATCTTTCCAACGAAAACAATGACTTCTGCCCCAGTTTTGTTGCTTGGGGGATTTTTTGATTTTTATTTTATTATGACCGAGCCGCGTGGCGCCTACGTATCCTTCTTGAGGAATCAGGTCGAACGTAGTTCACTTTTTCTTGTATTACTTTTTTGTTTCTTTTCTATTCTGTTACGCACCTTCCTTGATGATTCCGAAAGAGGGTATATGAAAGAATAATTAAGGCTCAAATGGGGAAACAAAGGTTAGAGTGTTTGGGTAGTAGAAAAATTGCCTCTGTCATTTCATTCTCCGAAAAATGCCAAGTACACACAAACGAAACCAAACGTTGACAAATGCGTTAAGGAATTACACATAATATCTCTTAACTGCATCAGAATTGATAGCCATATCGGTGCATCTTCCCTCGACATCAGTCAGACATAGAGCGCCGTTGGATAATACTCTAGTCACCACAAAAGGTCCTTGCCAATTTGGAGCAAACTTGCCTTTCGCCTCGGCCTGGTGTGGTAGAACTCTCTTCAGCACATGCTGTCCCACTTCAAATCTCCTGGGACGTACCTTCTTGTTATATGCTCTCGCCATTCTCCTTTGATACAATTGGCCGTGACATACTGCTGTCAATCTCTTTTCATCGATCAAGTTCAATTGCTCTAATCGGGTTTTGACCCACTCGTCGTCATCAATCTCAGCTTCAGCGACAATTCGGAGGGACGGAATCTCAACTTCTGCGGGTATTACTGCTTCGGTCCCGTATACCAACAAGTAAGGAGTTGCACCTACCGAAGTTCGGACGGTAGTGCGATAACCTAACAGCGCAAATGGTAACTTTTCATGCCACTGCCTAGACCCTTCTATCATCTTCCTCAATATCTTCTTTATGTTCTTGTTTGCTGCCTCGACCGCACCGTTTGCTTTTGGGCGATACGGTGTGGAATTTCGGTGTGTAATCTTGAACTGTTGACATACCTCTTTCATCAATCCACTGTTAAGATTTGCACCGTTATCTGTAATGATCATCTTTGGAATTCCAAACCTACAAATGATGTGGGAGTGTACGAAGTCCACTACCGCCTTCTTGGTCACCGATTTGAATGTTTTGGCCTCCACCCACTTGGTAAAATAATCAATCGTTACCAGAATGAACCTGTGACCGTTGGAAGCTGCAGGCTCAATAGGTCCAATAACATCCATACCCCATGCGACAAACGGCCATGGTGCGGACATTGTATGCAATTCGGTCGGCGGAGAATGAATCAAATCTCCGTGTATCTGGCACTGATGGCATCTTCGCACGAAACTTATACAATCCCGCTCCATAGTGAGCCAATAATATCCTGCTCGAAGAATCTTCTTTGCCAATACGTATCCGCTCATGTGTGGTCCGCAAACTCCCGAGTGTATATCCGTCATCACTGTTGTGGCTTGACTCGCATCTATACATCTCAACAATCCCAAATCCGGGGTTCTTTTGTACAGCACCCCTCCACTAAGGAAAAATCCGTTCGCCAACCGCCGAATAGCTCGCTTTTGATCTCCAGTTGCTTGCTCTGGGTATACTCCTAACCTGAGGTATTCCTTGACATCATGAAACCACGGCTCACCATCCACCTCTTCCTCTATCACATTACAATAAGCATGTTGATTCCGGATCTGGATATGTAACGGATCGACACGAACCTTGTCCGGGTGATGTAGCATTGACGCTAAAGTAGCCAACGCGTCGGCAACCTCATTATGCATCCTTGGGATGTGCTTGAATTCTACCGATCGAAAGCGTTTGGTCAAATCATGCAAACACTGATGATATGGGATAAGCTTTAAATCTCTGGTTTCCCATTCTCCCTGAATCTGATGTACCAGAAGGTCCGAGTCCCCCAAGACCAAGACGTCCTGTACATCCATGTCCACCGCTAATCGCAGCCCCAAGATACATGCCTCGTACTCGGCCATATTATTGGTACAGTGAAAACGCAGTTGAGCAGTAACAGGATAATGATGTCCTGTTTCAGATATGAGCACAGCCCCTACTCCGACTCCTTTTGCGTTTGCCGCTCCATCGAAGAAGAGCTTCCATCCTGGATCCTTGGTTAGTTCCAACCCCTCAATATGCAATACTTCCTCATCTGGGAAATACGTCATCAAAGGTTCGTATTCGTCATCAACGGGATTTTCAGCTAAGTGATCGGCCAGGGCTTGAGCTTTCATAGCCGTCCTCGTCACGTATATGATGTCGAATTCCGTAAGTAATATTTGCCACTTTGCTAACCTCCATGTAGGCATGGGTTTCTGGAAAATATACTTCAACGGATCCAACCGCGAAATGAGGTACGTGGTGTAAGAAGACAAGTAGTGTTTCAGCTTTTGGGCTACCCAAGTTAGGGCGCAACATGTCTTTTCCAGATGAGTGTACTTGACCTCGTGGACTGTGAACTTCTTACTGAGGTAGTAAATGGCCCGTTCCTTCCTGCCGGTAAGATCATGCTGCCCCAGTACGCAGCCAAACGAATTCTCCAAGACCGTCAGATAAAGAATCAGGGGTCTACCTGGTTCAGGCGGAACTAGTACAGGTGGATTTGACAGATACCCTTTGATTCGGTCAAACGCTTCCTGACATTCTGTCGTCCATTCTATCGCGGCGTCTTTCTTCAATAGGCGGAATATGGGTTCACAAGTTGCCGTAAGCTGGGCAATAAACCTACTGATGTAATTCAACCTTCCCAACAGACTCATTACCTCTGTTTTATTCTTCGGCGGGGGTAACTCCTGAATGGACTTGATTTTGGAGGGGTCCAACTCAATGCCCCGTCGGCTGACGATGAATCCTAGCAACTTTCCTGATGGAACTCCGAATGCACATTTGGCCGGATTAAGCTTGATGTCGTACCTTCGAAGTCTTTGAAAGAACTTCCTGAGGTCGGCAACATGGTCTTCTTGACGCCTAGATTTTATGATCACATCATCCACGTACACCTCAATTTCCTTGTGTATCATGTCATGGAATACCGTAGTCATCGCCCTCATATATGTTGCTCCTGCATTCTTCAAACCAAACGGCATCACTCGGTAGCAATAAGTTCCCCACGGTGTGATAAAAGCCGTCTTTTCTGCGTCCTCTTCATCCATCAAAATCTGATGATATCCCGCATAACAGTCCACAAAGGATCCAATTTCGCGTCCGGCGCAATTATCAATCAGGATATGGATATTGGGAAGTGGGAAATTATCCTTAGGACTCGCCTTGTTGAGATTGCGATAGTCCACGCATACCCTGATCTTTCCGTCTTTCTTTGGCACCGGTACTACGTTAGCCAACCATTCGGGGTATCGGGTGACACGAATGACTTTCGCCTGCAACTGCTTGGTTACCTCCTCCTTAATCTTCACACTCATCTCCGTCTTGAATTTCCGCGGCTTTTGCTTGACGGGAGGATATGCCGGATCAGTGGGTAATCTATGAACCACTAGATCAGTGCTGAGTCCTGGCATGTCGTCGTATGACCATGCGAAAATATCTTTAAACTCCATGAGTGTTTTGATCGATTCTTCTCTCAGATTGGGTTCAATATGGACACTTATCCGGGTTTCTTTGACGTCATCCGCATTCCCTAGATTAACGGCCTCAGTATCATTTAAATTCGGTTTGGGCTTTTCCTCGAAGTGACTTAATTCTTCACCGATTTCTTCCACGGCTTCATCGTCGCCGTACTCTGACTCACTCTCGTCACTTCTTATTTCATGTGTTATTATTTCCAAACCCGATTGACTTTCTAGGCTGGGTTGATTAATCTTTAAGCACGCCATATCATTAAGATCAGTTGCAAGAAGGCTGTTCAGAAAAGTAAAAAGAAGGAAAAGATAAACAAAATTAGACACGAAGGAACCAAATTTCATTGATGGGAATTGTACAAAGGGAAAACAAACTGCAAACTTAAATCAGAAATGAACAAAAACAACGGGATTTTACTCCGGGGACAAACCCCCAATACAAAATTTCGAAAGAAAAACAATCCAAGACAAACTACCAAGACTCCTTCCGGACAGGGAGAGGAGTAGCCTTCCAGTTATTCAGTTTTGCCTTTGGTCCCACAAATTGTATCTCGGCGTGACTAGATCCTTCACCATCTTCGAGCATACATACATCTGTGAATAGGTTTTCAAACTTCCTGAAAAACTCTTCGTCTGGCCTGACCGTAGGACCGGGAATCTTTGGCGCTGGATGTCCTCTTGCTCCGGACTTGACAAAAGATTGGGAAAGGCGTGGAACAGGCTTTGGGAGCACCCATGTTTTCTGCTTGCTCCTCTTTGCTCGCCGGATGTCCTCTGAGGTTGGCTGGAATCCCAAGCCGAAGGTTCCCAAGTTTTCGACCACCGATACCGGTTGTATGATTCCTTGCAGAGATGCACCTAGACCCTTTACCGGGTACGAAACCATGTCGCAACATTTCATGCGCCACCATGACATCCGCAGTAATTGTTCTGTCGCCGGGAATACATTCCCCTTCCGGAACTCGGTGGGCGGACACCACATCGCAGACCTGATACACCCACGGCCCAACATCTTCTTCTGTTTCAACAAAGGGAATGATGGTGCCCGATTGTGGATCGTTCTCTCCATGGACGACGATCTCCTGCTGGTCCCATTCAAATTTGACGAGCTGGTGTAGGCTGGATGGAACTGCTCTTGCGGCATGAATCCATGGTCGCCCTATTAGGAGGTTATATGACACCACCATGTCCAGCACCTGGAATTCCATGGTGAACTCCACTGGCCCAATTGTCAAGATTAGCACTATGTCACCAACCGACGCTTTGCCTCCTCCGTCAAACCCTCGAACACATACCCTGTTCTCGCGTACCCTGCCGATGTCTACTTTTAATTTGCCCAGTGTAGAGAGAGGACAAATGTTAGCACTGGACCCATTATCGACCAAGACTTTGGTAACCACCGCCTCTTCGCACTTCACCGTAAGATATAAAGCCCTGTTATGCTCAGTGCCTTCCTCAGGCAACTCGTCGTCGGTGAAGGTGATCCGATTTGCTTCGAAGATCCGATTGGTGATCTTCTCCAAATGGCTCACTGAGATTTTATCCGGTACATGTGCCTCATTCGGGACTTTCATCAATGCTTGCCGATGTTCTTCCGAATGTATCAGCAAGGATAGCAATGATATTTGCGCCGGAGTCTTCTTCAACTGCTCTAAGACGGAGTAGTCATGCGGCTTCATCTTTTTCAAGAATTCTTCTGCCTCTTCATCAGTGACCGGCTTTTTCAATACTGCCGGAGTGGTCTTCCTCAATTCCGCAGGGGCAAAACATCTCCCCGAGCGGGTCAACCCTTGGGCTTCACAAGCTTCCTCTTTCACCTCCTTTCCTCTGTAGGTCGTTGTAATCCGAGCATAATTCCATGGTACAGCCCGGCTATCAGTTACTGGCAGTTGTGTTGCCGGTTGGATGATGAAAGGATCCATTCGAACGCCCGCTACTTGTCAAGATGGGCTTGATTGCTGCCCCTGGTACAACTATCTTGGCCGGCTTCAACGGTACTTCGTTCACACTTTCCTTTCCTTGCTTCCGATTCTCCTGGTATGTCTTTCTTGCAGCTGGGCGACTCATCACGGCTTGGCCCTTTTCTCGTTCTGCCCCGCTAGACCTAATCATCATTACGGTCTCTGAGAGGCTTTCTCCTCTCCTTCCTCCGCCGTACCAACTCGATCATATTGGTCTCGTGATGAGTCGGGAGCGGGTTTTGGTTGATATTGGGCTCGGTTGGAGACTGGACCTCGATCCTGCGGGTGTCGATGAGCTCCTGGATGGCCGTCTTCAGCCTCCAACACTTTTCGTATCATGTCCCGGACATCCCGAGCGGTAGGCACAATTCACTGAATGGTCCAGGTTCTTCGGAAGAGGGTTTGGCAACTTAGCTTCAACCGGATTCAGCAACCCTACCTGCTTTAACCGGTGGAACGGACTAGTGTAAGACTCTCCTAAGGGAGTGAAAGTCTTTGGCCTCGGCGCCATGTCGCCCCTGAATGCCTGGTTCGGACGGAAACTCGCGCCCGAGGGGTTTCTGTAAGCTCTTGGGGGTGGATGATTATTCTGGGGGTTTGGTGCACGCCATGGTGCATGAGCGGGAGGTGCAGGATATGACTGTGCATGGTGGACAGTAAAATGAGGATCAGGTGCGGGATAGTAATGTTGCGGGTAGCTATATGGGTTGTGGGGGTAATTTTGGTGGTGAAGCTGGGGTGGGCTATATTGGGGTGCGGGGCCTCTATTTTTGAACCATGCCCCGGACTCGACGGCCGCAACTTCCTCTCTCCTCTTCTTCCCTAGTACTCCTCCGGTACCGCTTTGGATAGCCTGAGTGGTGGCTTTCAGTGCTGAGTAACTCATGATCTTGTTGGCCTTCAAACCCTCCTCGATCATACCCCCCATTTTTATCACCTCGGTGAATGATTTGCCTACGGACGTCACCAGATGTCCGAAGTAGGTGGGCTCTAATGTCTGCAAGAAGTAGTCCACCATCTCGCTTTCTCTCATCGGTGGATCTACCCTGGCTGCCTGTTCCCTCCATCGGAAACCAAATTCCCTGAAGCTTTCAGCAGGCTTCTTCTCTAATTTTAGCAATGATAGGCGGTCGGGGATTATCTCAAGATTGTATTGGAATTGGCCGATAAAAGCTTGAGCCAAATCATCCCACGTAAACCATCTACTGGGATCCTGTCTAGTGTACCACTCCAGCGCAGATCCTCCCAGACTCTGGCCGAAGTAAGCTATCAGAAGTTCGTCCCGTCCTCCGGCCCCTCTCATTTTACTGCAAAACCCCCGCAGGTGGGCCACTGGGTCGCCATGCCCCTCGTATAGGTCGAATTTGGGCATTTTAAATCCTGTTGGCAACTGGACGTCCGGGAATGGACATAGATCTTTGTAGGCGACGCGGACCTGGTTGCCTAAACCGTGCATGTTCCTGAAGGACTGCTCCAGGCTTTTAACTTTTCTGACAACTTCCTCGTGTTCCGAATTTTGGAAGTGTTTTTCCGGTTCTGCCGGATTATCCCAGTGAGGTGTATGTGATTGTGGTTCAGGGGCCCTGAAAGTAGGCTCTGGAGGGTAGTAAGAGTTGTCATGTATCTGAACATATGGCTCGATGGCCGGCCTTTGCAGAGGAGCAGGTGGAGGTGCTACAAAAACAGGGGTGACTGGAGGAGGATTTGGTTTGACTGGTGGAATGTGGGTGGCATATGGATTTTCCCCCTGGAAGTATGGATAGCTCGGGGCGCTTGTTGAAGGATCGACGGGCGGATGTTCCGGAGCTGAGGCGAGAGTAGGGCGGTTTGGTGAAGACTGTTCCCTGGCCCAGGCCAGGTGCATCTCTGTTATCTGTTGTTTTAACCGGTCTACTTCTTCCTTCATGATTTGTAGCTCGGACTTTTCTTCCTCGAGACTCTTGCCAGAACTCGACATGCTTACTGTAACTGGTCCTTTGGATCTAGTACGGTAGGGATGGTTGGCCAGGATATTCTGTCAAACCAACTGCTAAACTTTCTGGAATACGCAACAAACTTGTTAGTTCACCGAGTTTGACGGATATGTTATAGCACGTTGGATGCAATGCACCTAACCAAATAACCCTTTCTACGTGTACTCTTTAACATGCGTCATTCCGGCCCTTTTTCTTTTTCTTTTTCCTTTTCTTTTTCTTTTTTTTTTTTTTTTTTTTTTTTTTTTCGACTATCTTTGCAAACCTTATTGTTATTTAGCCTTTGGATTCTTTTCTTTCTTTTTAGTGGTGGTCGAATCTTATGTGGATTGCCTACGTATCACGACCCCGCGTGAATCAGACCGAGCGTAGTTCTGGTAACAAGATTGTGGCAAAATTCGGTAACTTTTATATCAAATAAAACCGTGTAGTTACAAAACACGTCTTACAACAATCAGCAAAACAAAAGAAAATGCTTGACTTGGAAAGTAAAGATAAAAATGCCAACTAGCTTGACTCAACATTTCAAAATACATTTTCAATCAAAATCTAATGCCCTAGAACTCCTGGGGGCCTGCGAGGCATCATTCGGCCTTGCCGCAGGCCTTGGTGTGAGGCCCTTGTGCAGTTTCCTCAACTCTTCCATGATCCGATGAACATAACCCATAATTGAAGCGAAAAGGTCGGCGCGGGGCATTCGTTCACAAGCTAGGCACTTCGTGGTGACATAGTGCCCGATTTCTCCAATTCTATCCTTGATCATGTCCCTTTCTCCGAGTAGCCGCTCTATTTGCTGGTTTTCGCCCCCAATCTTCGAGCATTGTTGGTGACTTGATCTAGGAGCCTATCCACTTGTCCTTGCAGTCGGGCCATCAAATTGTGGCAGCGGTCGAGGTCTGCTCTGGCATCTTGGGCTTGCTTAAAAACCCGCTCCCTAAGGACAACATTTGCTTCCCTCAGGCTAGTGATGATATCGGTGTAATCTTCTTCTACTTGCTTCAGGTGAAGTGCATGTTGATGTGCCTCCTTTTTCCAGCTAGCACGGATCCTCGTTATTTGGGCTTTTGACTCGTCCAATTCTCTTTGGATGTCGGTGACTTGGCTTCTCAAACCCCTTATCAATTTTTCGTCGGCCCGACTCCTCGATTGTCTGTCAGCATCTCTTTTCATTTGCTGGATTTGAGCTCTTAAGAAGTCATTCTCTTGTACCAACTTCTTTTTATCTCCTTCGTCGGTGGCGGCTTGCACGCTCTTCTCGAACTGAAGGTCCCGGACCTGCTGTTCTATCCTGCCGATCTTCGTTCTGTACCCCTCCTCTTTTGCTAACCAATCCCATTGTTCCCGTGAATCTTCTGTGAATTGTTGGACATGGGCTCTTTTAGAACATTTTCGACGGATCTGAAATCTTTTCCCGAACCACACGTTGTACTTTGGATCCACCTCTCCCTTAGATAGTTCCCGGACCATGGTTTTAGGCTCGAGGAACCGACATTCGTGCCATAGCCTTCTAACCTTCTCTTCGGGGAAGACAACTCCCGGGCTCAACTCAATGGCGTACTTCCTTAGGTCTTGATCGGTAGGGATAACCTGAAACCTTCCTAGTTGACGTAACACACGGTGAGGGACATATGGTTGGACACTGCGGATCCCCATCAGAAGGATATAACACTCCTCGGCAGCCATATATATTACCTCAGTATCGGGTAACCACCCGAATGCCCATACAATCTGATCGGCTTCTACTGAACTCAGTCGTGCAAGCCATGCCTCAACGCCTTCAGGGAATACAGCACCCATCATCCGTTCTTCGAAACCCCTGATACAGTTTTTCCCGGTCAACCCATGGTTCATGTATTGTGTTCGGTGATGGAGGTGTTCTTGCATCCATAGTTGAAGTAACAGATTGCAACCTTGGAAGAAATTGCCCCCTTCTCGGCATACGGTCAAGGCTCGATAGATTTCGGACAAAACCAAAGGGACCACCGTGCTGGTAGCCTTTTTGATTGCAACATCGGCTATTCCTACCAGACTTATCTCTATTTTCTTATCTTAGCGCGGACAAATCACAATCCCCAAGAATGTTGTTATGAATGCTAGAGTTCGTCTGGCCTCCCACTTGATTCTATTCCCTGCGTGAGTCAGTCCAAGGTTTGACTCTTCAAAACCCCGAGGAGTGCCGTACCGTTGATATAAGAATTGGAGGTCGCAACACCCTTTCAGCAGATCATCATTTTTCACCTTCCGACTAATGCTCAGCAAATCCAGAAACCCATGTGGAGACACCGGTCTTGGAGAGAGTAGGTATTGCCCTCTTAATTTCCCATTCAATCCTGCATAGCCCGCAATCTCCTCTAATGTGGGTGTCAGTTCAAAGTCAACAAAACGGAACACATTGCGGGTCGGATCCCAGAAAGATACCAGTGCCTTGATGATGTCTTCCCTTGGCTCAATTTTCAACAGATCAACCAAACCTCCCAAAATTCTCCCTACGACCTTTTTGCTACTGTCTTCCAAATCGTTCCACCATATACGGAGCTGTTGAGGGACCTCACTAAAGATTGAAAATGATTTATTCTGATTCGTGCTCATCCTGCACATTTATTAAGGTGATTTGAATAAGAAAACAACTTTGTTTTGCTAAACAATAAAAAACCAGTTTTCAATCACGGCCTTTCAACGTCTCGGGGACGAAGGCTTTTAAGGCTGTGGGGTAAATTGATCGAAATCAAAATTGACCCAACGGTGGCCGTTTATACGAAATTAGCCTTCCGGCGTCCCTTCCGGGAACATTCGGCTATTTTTGAAAACAGCGTCACCGACTTATTTAGTACAAAAATTAATTTTTCACAAGGTGAAGTTGGACCCGATGGAGGTTGCCTACGTATCTCACATCCGATGAGAATCAAACCCCCGTAGTTCGGTTTTGACGAAACAAACGGCATTATTTATTTATTCACTTTACTAAAGGAAAACAATAAGCTATTTCTATCTGGGGAGCAAAACACACACATTTTTTTTTCTTTTTCATTTTTTTTTTTTTTTTTTTTTTTTTTTTTTTTTTTTTTTTTTTTTTTTTTTTTTTTTTTTTGTCTATAACAGATAAATGCGCAAGACAAACAGGATGCAGCAGGATAGTCTGTTCATTTCAGGTCACCTGTCCTAGACGGACCCAACCCCTGTGTTGAGTCCCCTAAGCCAAATGCAACATGATGCAAATAAACGTTCCTACTAGGGATCCGGCATGAAGCTTTGTTATTCTAGGTTCAAAACCTGGGTTTATTGTACTAGACCTGGCTTACCCGAGCGGACAGCTCGAGCCGAGGAGGAGGCAACAACCCGGGAATACAGAAGCTTCGCCGGTTTTGCAACTTATCCAAACCTCGTTCTAAAGTGGGAATTAGACACTATACAGAAAAGAAGTCACACGAAGTGCACCCTTCTTCATGATTTAGAAGACTCAGAGAGGAGATTGGTTCCGGCACAATTTATATGTACAGTTCACAAAATATCAAAGCAGTAAAAACAATATTTAGCACATTGATGCCAACATGTAATAAAAATCAGATAATAAATATGCCAAATACAACAATTATTCCGAGCTCGAATTCTAAAAAAATATCCCCAGAGTCGCCAGAGCTGTCACGCCTCTTTTACGCACCGCGAGGATGCGAAGAGTTTTCCAATTAAAGGACAATCGAGATGGGATTTATTTTAATTACTTCGAGTCGCCACTTGGGAGATTTATGGTGTCCCAAGTCACGGTTAAATCCCGAATCGAGGAAAAGAATGACTCTATTTAACGGTCCAGCGAACCGGAAATCCGGATAAGGAATTCTATTAACCGGGGAGAAGGTATTAGGCATTCCCGAATTCCGTGGTTCTAGCACGGTCGCTCAGCTGTCGTGTTTGGCTTATCTATCTGCTTTTTACAATTATGTACTTAGTGCAAGTTAATACCCCTTTACCGCTTTTATTATTGGTTGTGATTTACGAAAGAGAAAGTTGCTTAAAAATATGCTTTCGAATCACGTCACATGAAATGCACCCGGATCCTCAACACATTCTTATTCAACATTTCGGGGTTTGGATTTGGGTCACATGAAATGCACACCCGTATTAAAAGAAACAAGGTACAACTAAAATATGCACCCGGATCAACTACTTATTTACAATTGTTGAGAAAGGCGTGATATTCGTTAAGAAACGACGCATCTCGAAATCTAAGTATTTATATGTACATTTATGACGGCTATGTGATTAGTGTAACTATTGGGCGAGGCGTACCTTCGATTCAAATCTAAAGCGAACTACATCCCACTGTATCTTACTTAAGAGTTGATTCCAAATTACTTAAAACTTGCTACGAACCACATCACATGAAATGCGCCTGTG